>CM035288.1:56362806-56475045 GCA_020226075.1 Hydropotes inermis
GCTGAGTTTTCCAAGTTTGCTGGCATATTGAGTGCAGCACTTTCACAGCATCATCTTTCAGGATTTGAAATAGCTCACCTGGAATTCCATCACCTTCACTAGCTTTGTTCATAGTGATGCTTTCTAAAACCTACCTGACTTCACATTCCAGGACGTCTGGCTCTAGGTGAGTGATCACACCATTGTGATTATCTGGGTCGTGAAGATCTTTTTTGTACAGTTCTGTACAAGAACTGTAAGATAGACAATGGGAATTTGTTGTGTCTCAGGGAACTCAAACAGGCTCTGTTTCAACCTAGAGGGGAGAGATGGGAGGGAGATTCAAAAGGGCAGTGACATGTATACCTGATCTTCCTTCTCGTGCAAGGGATACGGGTCCCTTGTTGGGGAGCTAACATCCCGTAAGTCGCAGGATGCAACCAAAATTTTTAAAAAGTAGAATAGAGTAAGCATTTTAATGAATAATGCAGTTCTCATAAAAAGAAATGTATGTATGAGATGATGGATACTAAAGTTGTGGTAATTGTTTCAATATATGTAAGTTAGCACATTATGCTGAACAACTTAACACTTATACAGAGATGTAAAGTATATCTCAATAAAACTGGGTGGGAGCAAGTTGGTTTTAAAAGACAAAATACTCTAGCCCAAAGAAAGAACAACGCAATTATAACAACAACAAAATGTGTTGTTAACTAGGGACACTATAATATGCCGTAGTTCTCCGATCTCAGACCCCAGGTTTTGTCCCTGAGTCTCTGGAACTGAGCAGAGTGTTGAGTTTGGTCTGCCGGCTAACCGGGGAATAGAAACGCAAGAGCTGTTCTGCAGGATGTCCGTACGAAATGCCTAGAGAGAAATTTGTATTTCTCATTCTAGTTTGTACTAGAGAAGCCCAAATCTTGTTTCCTCAAACTGTTTAAATTGATTCTAATTGCAAGTAATGTTCCCGATCCAACCACTGTCACGCAGCAAATGCTTGGAAACCCACGTTTCAACCTCTTAATTGCTTGAGCCTCAGGAGGAACCCGGGAGAAGGGCATGGCAACTCACTCCGGTATTCTTGCCTGGAGAATCCCATGGACAGAGGAGCCTGGAGGGCTACAGTCCATGGGGTCGCAGAGAGTCCCACAACGACTGAAATGCCGTAGCGCACACACAGGAGGGGCACGGGGGCAAACTGCTGTAAAAAAAACACACATACACACAAAAACAGCTTTTTACTGAAACCGTTTTCAACTTGTTAGGAGGAAAGATCGTTTCCGCCGTCAGGGCCCCACACATCGCTCAGCTTTTACCACAAAACCGTTATAGATAGTAACATAAAATCAGAAGTTTCAAAGCGCCCGTTAGTCACTTACCTCCTCCTCATCCCGGGGAACTCTGCGCAGAGGAGAGCTCACTCGCCCCGCCCATCCCCGATAGCGCTCCGCCCTGGCCGCGCCCCCGGAATCGCGCTCTAACTTCGCGCCTGCGTAGTTTCTTCAAGAAGCTAAAGGGGAGAATTCGGCGTGGAGTTGGAGTTGCCGGAGGCGTGTTTCTCCTTTCTACTGTAAATTTGAACTTCTTTGTCAACCTTACCCTACCCTCGGCTTCTTGAAAATATCGACGGACCTAAAACACCCCGAGTATATCCAGAGGTTTCTGTCAAAGCTGTCGTGTTCTTCGGGTTTAAAAGTGCTGTGAGGTGGGTTGAGATACTGCCTTTGCCTCTTTTCCTTCACTTTAAAAATCCCCTTCGCTTTTTCCATTTACTCTCTCCGTTCCCTACCCCCCCACCCCCATGTAAAGTCCTCTTCCGTGAGGTGGTTTCCCTCCACCGCACCCTCGCCCTCTCGGCCCCCTGGAGAGCCGCGACCTCTCCCCAGCTGTGGGTCACTCCCTTTCATTTTCTTTCTTGAGACACAGGACAGGGAAGAGAAGTGTGGCAAGAAATGACTGTCACAGCATGGTGCCTCTTTCAAGGAACATTAAAAGTGTTTTTTTTCCCCTAACGGATTCACTTTGCTCTCTCTTTTTTTGCATTTAATTCTTTTTGTAGCTTGGAATAAATCTTGGTGCATTCAATTTCGACTTTCCTAGAATCGCCACCAGGCTCTATTGGTGGGAATGTAGTTGATTCAGCTCTTAGCAAAATGATATGGAGTCTACTCTATAAATTAAGAACAGACCCACAATCTATGAAACCCATCCGAGACTAGATACCCAAAGGAAACAGTCATTCTAGTGAGAGAAATACTTGCACTCCAGTGAGCATAATTGCATTGTTTTCAACAACCCTGATGTAGAAACAACTAGAATGTCTGCTGACAAATTAATGTATATAGAGATTTATGTCAGCCATAAATTATAACATTCTGGCACTGCTGTTGAAGAAAGAAAGGAGCAGTTTGCTCTGACTGGACTGACTCCATTTTTAAAAGAAAAGGAACTCCATCTTACACTTTCGGTGAACTTTGGACTGCATACATGGGAGGCCATAAAGATAAAATACCAACAGCCGAGCAGGCCTCCCGGGTGGATAAAAACCACATCAGGCAGACCCCGTACCTAGACCTCTAAGAGCCAGAAGGGATGCAATATCCACTAATGTTAACTGATGTAGACTAAATTGTATGTCCAGATAGCTTTAGAATGTAAATTTATGGCTGTAACCTGATTGCATCTCTTATTAATATTGTCCAGAGTGGACTTTAGAGAATTTGGGCATGTGGGCTTGGGCACTTTGGGTTATAAAAGGTTGTCCCAAAAATTGGTTGGGGTCCTTGGCTAAGGAGGAAACTCTGCCTCGGACCCACCGGTGTAATAAACTGCACTCCACTATCCCTGCTGTCCTTCTGAGTGAGTTTGCTTCCTGAGTGGCTATAACACTGTTACTATTTCTGACATAACTGGTTGAAAAAGACACACATATATGGAAGGTTGAAATGTCAAACTCATAGAGCCACAGAATATAAAGGTTTTTTGAGAACTTGGGTGGTGAGGCAGTTGGAGAGAGATTGGCCAAAAGTTACAAAGAGTTCAGTTGTTAAATGAGTAAATACAGCATGTACATCTAAGGTACAGTATGCTGACTGTAGTTACTACTGTTACTGTATATTTGGGATTTGCTGAGAAAGTAAAACTTAAATGTTCTCACAACACAGACACACACTGGTAATTGTGAATTGATGGAAGTGTAAGTTACTTTACTGTGATAATTAGTACAAAGTGTATACATCTGTCAGATAATCACATTGTATGCCTCATATATACATCATTGCTAATTATCAGCTTTTACGTCAGTGAAGCTAGAAAAGAAAAGTGGGAGGTGTGCTGGGCTTGCCTCCTCTGAGTAGGGCTCAACCCAGGCTTCACATTAGGGTGTTGAGGCATTTTGCATATACATGTTTTGTACTCTCACCAAAGATTTCCCTTCATATGGTTGGTATGACAAGAAATAGTCTTTATTTGTCACACCTGGCTCAGATGGTAAAGAATCTACCTGCAGTGCAGGAGACCGGCTTCAATTCCTGGGTTGGGAAGATCCTCTGGAGAAAGGAATGGCAAGCCACTCCAGTATTCTTGGTCTGAAGAATTACATGGACAAAGGAGCCTGGAGGGTTACTACCGTCCATGGGGTCTCAAAGAGTAGATGAGATTGAGCAACTAACACTTTCACTTCAATAGCTAGATAAGGGCTTCCCAGGTAGCTCAGTGGTAAAGAATCTGCCCAACAATTCAGGAGACCAGTGTTGGATCCCTGGGTTGGGAAGATCCCCTGGAGAAGGAAATGGCAGTGCCTACCAGTACACTTGCCTGGGAAATCCCATGGATAGAGGAGTGTGGCAGGCTATAGTCAATGAGGTCACAAAGAATCAGACATGACTGAGCATGTGCACACACACAGCCAGTTAGAGGTCAAAGGGTAAAAGATAATTCAGTTCACTCAGTCGTGTCTGACTCTTTGGTACCCCATGGACTGCAGCACAGCAAGCCTCCCTGTCCATCACCAACTCCAGGAGCTTACTCAAACTTATGTCCATAGAGTCAGTGATGCCATCCAACCATCTCACCCTGCCTTCAATCTTTCCCAACATCAGGATCTTTTCCAATGAGTCAGTTCATTGAATCAGGTGGCCAAAGTATTGGAGTTTCAGCTTCAGCATCAGTCCTTCCAATGAATGTTCAGGACTGATTTTCTTTAGGATTGACTGGTGGATCTCCTTGCAGTCCAAGGGACTCTCAAGAGTCTTCTCCAACACCACAGTTTAAAAGCATAAGTTCTTCAGTGGTCAGCTTTCTTTATAATCCAATTCTCATATCCATACATGACTACTGGAAAAACCATAGCCTTGACTAGATGGACCTTTATTGGCAAAGTAGTGTCTCTGCTTTTTAATATGCTGTCTAGGTTGGTCATATGGCAGAAAGCGAAGAGCTAAAGAGCCTCTTGATAAAAAAGAGAAGAGTGAAAAAGTTGGCTTAAAACTCAATATTCGAAAAACTAAGATCATGGCATCTGGTCCCATCACTTCATGGGAAATAGATGGGGAAACAGTGGAAACAGTGGCTGACTTTATTTTGGGGGGCTCCAAGATCACTGCAGATGGTGACTGCAGCCATGAAATTAAAAGACGCTTACTCCTTGGGGAGGACAGTTATGACCAACCTAGATAGCATATTAAAAAGCAGAGACATTACTTTGTCAACAAAGGTCTGTCTAGTCAAGGCTATGGTTTTTCCAGTAGTCATGTATGGATGTGAAAGTTAGACTATGAAAAAAGCTAAGCGCCAAAGAATTGATGCTTTTGAACTGTGGTGTTGGAGAGGACTCTTGAGAGTCCCTTGGACTGCAAGGAGATCCAACCAGTCCATCCTAAAGGAGATCAGTCCTGGGTGTTCATTGGAAGGACTGATGCTGAAGCTGAAACTGCAATACTTTGGCCACCTGATGCGAAGAGCTGACTCATTTGAAAAGACCCTGATGTTGGGAAAGATTGAGGGCAGGAGGAGAAGGGGACGACAGAGGATGAGATGGTTGGATGACATCACCGACTCAATGGACACGGGCTTTGGTAGACTCTGGGAGTTGGTAATGGACAGGGAGGCCTGGCGTACTGTGGTTCATGGGGTTGCAAAGAGTTGGACATGACTGAGCAACTGATTTGAACTGAACTGAACTGAGTTTGGTCATAGCTTTTCTTCCAAGGAACAAATGTCTTTTAATTTCATGGCTGCAATCACCATCTGCAGTGAGTTTGGAGCCCCTCAAAATAGTCTCTCACTGTTTCCACTATTTCCCCATCTGTTTGTCATGAAGTGATGGGACTGAATGCCATGATCTTAGTTTTCTCAATGTTGAGTTTTAAGCCAAACTTTTCACTCTTTCACTTTCATCGAGAGGTCTTTAGTTCTTCTTTGCTTTCTGCCATAAGGATGGCAGAAAAGGGTGGTCATCTGCATACTTGAGGTTATTGATATTTCTCCCGACAATCTTGATTCCAGCTTCTGTTTCATCCAGCCCAGCATTTCGCATGATATACTCTGCATTTAAGTTAAATAAGCAGGGTGACAATATACAGCCTTGATGTACCCCTTTCCCAATTTCAAACCAGTCTGTTGTTCCATGTCCAGTTCTAACTGTTGTTTCTTGACCTGCATAGATTTCTCAGGAGGCAGGTCAGGTGGTCTGGTATTCCCATCTCTTGAAGAATTTTGCAGTATGTTGTGATCCACACAGTCAAAGGTTTTGGCATAGTCAATAAAGCAGAAGTAGATGTTTCTCTGGAATTCTTTTGCTTTTTCAATGATCCAACGGATGTTGGCAATTTGATCTCTGGTTCCTCTGCCTTTTCTAAATCCAGCTTGAACATCTGGAATTTCATGGTTCATATAGTGTTTAAGCCTGGCTTGGAGAATTTTGAACATTAGTTTGCTAGTGTGGGAAATGAGTGCAGTGTGCAGTAGTTTGTGTATTCTTTAAAAGACAAAATATGGTTGAATTATTTACTAATGCTTGGTTCTCAAGCACCTGACTGTAGCCAATTATTTGCTCACAGTCTCCAAAGGAGTCCCTCAGCCAAAGACATGCTTGGGGTGGAAAATTTTCCTCTTTTTTTTTTTTTTTTTGTCGTGCTGCCCGGCTTGTGGGATCTGTTCCCGGAAGGCATTGAAAACCTGGAATCCTAACCTATAGATCACCAGGAATTGTACCCCCTCCTCCCCTCAAATTCTTATTTTTGATGGCTCCAAGTGAATGGGGAACAAAAGAAAAAGTAACGCTCCGAAGGGAAGTGAGTATAAAATTGCACATTCCACACAGGCACAATTTTGCATTTCCAGTTACTACCAGTTCCCATCACCCGCTCTAAAACTCATGCTGTCGCTTAAGTAAAGCCTGGGGTTTCAGAAGGGCCAGAATCCAAGCTCCGCCCACAGTGCCAAGCGCCGCCCCCACGTCCCAGCGCTCGGAGGATCTGTGCCCATCCGCTCGCTGTTTTCACATAAACCGTTGTCAACCGGCCACTTCCAATAGAAGTGGCCCGGCTCTCTAATTCCGCATCGAGCCTGGCTCCAAAGGACACCGGACACGTTCAAAGGATCCAAAGTAGAAACGCAAAGTCCATTCGGAGAGGAGGAAGAGACAATCTCCCAGGACGAGACTAGGCGTCTAGACGCTCCGCCCACCCAGGGACACAGCCTCCTTCCACCCGGACGTCAGAGACGGTCGCCCCTCGGCGGTCCTATCCCCGTGCTCAACGGTGCGCATGTGCAATTCTCTCAGGACGCGGAAGCGGATTCCGCGGAAAGACTTGACGCGCTCGGGTGAGTGACTTGGTTGTTTAGTTCGTTACTGCATTCTGCGGAAGTCAGGCTCCCTCCTCCACAGCTGGATTTCGGGTGTCTCTCGGTAACTTAAACCTCTGAACCCGGTTGTCGCTCTCGTTCTGAGACCGCTGCTACCGCCTATGGCAGCGTCGCCAGAAGGCTCGTTTCGGTCCCAGGAGTCCGGGCCCGGTTCCGGTTAAAATCGCTCCGACTCAGGTACCGGCCCAAGCTTTCTCAGGTCGGTCCATATAGACGCTAAACGCCTGCAGCGCTATTTTCCTGCTTTGATTATTTCTCTCAACCCTTTGGTGGACTCCCGGCTCCTCGCCCCACCCCCCCACCCCCCCCTCTCCGCCCTATTCCGTTATAGCAAGTCCTCACTCGGGAGGTGGATCGCCCTTGACTTCCCTCCTAGAATGAGCAGAGAGGGAATGTTGAAACAGAAGTATATGCAGTTAGCGAAGCATCAGAACGTTTGAAGAGAAAAAAATTACAGGGATTGAACAGAGATTGCAACAAAGTGAGGCCTAACGGCCTGTGGGAGGACGAATAGAGGGAGGGAAACAAAATGATGCCTATAATCAGAGGAGGAAACACAGAAAAGGACACAAGGAGAGAAGCAGAAGGACCCGGGGAGACACATAGAGAACAAAGCACGCTGGTGGCAAAAGCGGAAAACCCAAGCCCAGCTCAATTGCGTTGATTAAATGTGGAATATTAAGTTACGAAGTACTAAGTAGTGTCTCTATCAGCTATATTTGTTTAAAGCTTGTTGACATGTTTAAATTATGCAGAGGAGAGTGATAGTTGCAAAAGCAGGTGTTTGAGGCATCTGCATTTTCTAATTTTTGCTTCAGATAATGATTCCATTTGCAATCCCAGGCCTTCCAGAGGACAGAGACTTAGTTCCAGGTCGTTCTCTCCCCTTCTAAGAAATGGGGGAAGAATCTGTGTTACCACAGAGTTCTTTTGAAAATGGCCATTATTACCAGTACTGTTGCGATCACCCCCCTTTGTTCAATGGCTCGTGTCAGTCTTTTCTAAATTTGATGTATCCTCACACTTGTTTTAGCTTTAATCTCAGGAACCATTGGATATGTTTTAAATATCCAAATTATTTTTACTGTAAATTTTATTGTTCAGGCTACCAGGTTTATATGCTTTCTGCTGTATTCTGTATTGAAACTATTCTGAATAGACATCAGCTGTACTTGACGTCTGGCTTCCCTGGTGGCTCAGAGGTTAAAGTGTCTGCCTGCAGTGTGGGAGACCTGGGTTCGATCCCTGGGTCGGGAAGGAAGATCCCCTGGAGAAGGAACTGGCAACCCACTCCAGTATTCTTGCCTGGAGAATCCCATGGACGGAGAAGCCTGGTGGGCTACAGTCCACGGGGTCGCAAAGAGTCGGACGTGACTGAGCGATTTCACTCACTACTTGATGTCTGGTTTACTGTGCATGTGGAAGGGATGTTGATCACCTTTTAACACTCAAAACCTAGTTTAACCAGTTTAATATTCAGTAGCTTCTTTCTTGCCTTAACTGATCAGCTCAATTAGTGACCTCTGAACGGAAGTATCCAAATAAATAGATTGTCCCCTCAAGTTCCCTCTATGCAGATGTTTAAGGATGGGCTGGATTTGTTACAGATCTGAGTTCTTGGGCTCTACTCAATAGGAACAGGACAGGTGAGGAATTCAGGCAAAGCTTTACTGGGCTTTGTGCTGCAAGACAAGTGAACAAGAATAAGAAACATTTGCCCTTGCTTGTTCCCTGATGGGAGGCGGGACTGGTTCCTTAAATGGGGTGGGAGTGGGGGCAGATAAATAGGTCTGACTGGAGGTGTGGCTTAGATGGTCTGCCCACCCGCTTGGTGATGCTCTGTGCACAGATCCTGTGCAGTATCCTGCTTTTGTTCTCAGCACCTCAGAAGTGGCAGTTGCGTTTTGGCCTGTTTGTTTCTTCAGTTCAGATGCTCAGTTGACTCTTTGCAGCCCAAGGACTGCAGGACACCAGGCTTCCCTGTCCATCACCAACTCTGGGAGCTTGCCCAACCCATGTCCATCAAGTGATGCCATCCAACCATCTCATTCTCTGTCATCCCCTTCTCCTTCCCTTAATCTTTCCCAGCATCAGGGTCTTTTCAAATGACTCAGTTCTTTGCATCAGGTGGCCAAAGTATTGGAGTTTCAGCTTTAGCATCAGTCCTTCCAGTGAATGTTCAGGGTTGATTTCCTTTAGGATTGACTCATTGGATCTCCCTGCAGTCCTAGGGACTCTCAAGAGTCTTCAGCATCACAGTTCAAAAGCATCAATTCTTCGGCACTCAGCTTTCTTCATAATCCAACTCTCACATCTATACATGACTACTGGAAAAACCATATCTTTGATTAGACAGACCTTTGTTGGCAGAGTAGTGTCTCTGCTTTTTAAAGTTCTATCTAGGTTGGTCAGAGCTTTTCTTCTAAGGAACAAGTGTCTTTTAATTTCATGACTGCAGTCACCATCTGCAGTGATTTTGCAGCCCCCTTCACTGTTTCCACTGTTTGCCCATCTATTTGCCATGAAGTGATGGGACCAGATGCCATGATCTTAGTTTTTTGAACGTTGAGTTTAAGCCAACTTTTTCACTCTCTTTAACTTTTATCAAGAGGCGCTTTAGTTCTTCTTCACTTTATGCCATAAGGGTGGTTATCATCTGTGTATCTGAGGTTGTTGATGTTTCTCCTGGCAATCTTGATTCCAGCTTGTGTTTCATTCAGCCCGGTATTTCACATGATGTACTCTGTATTTAACTTACATAAGCAGGGTGACGATATACAGCCTTAGCATACTCCTTTCCTGATTTGGAACCAGTCTGTTTTTCCATGTCTAGTTATAACTGTTGCTTCTTGACCTGCATACAGGTTTCTCAGGAGGCAGGTCAGGTGGTCTGGTATTCCCATCTCTTTAAGGATTTTGCACAGTTTGTTGTGATCCACACAGTGAAAGGCTTTGGTGTAGTCAACAAAGCATATGTTTTTCTGGAATTCTCTTGCTTTTTGTATGATCCAACAGTTGTTGGCAATTTAATCTCTCATTTCTCTGCCTTTTCACAATGCAGCTTGAACATCTGGAAGTTGTCAGTTCATTTACTGTAAAGCCCAGCTTCAAGAATTTTGAGCATCATTTTGCTAGCATGTGAGATGAATGCAGTTTTGGAGTAGTTTGAACAGTCTTTGGCACTGCCTTTCTTTGGGATTGGGATGAAAACTGATTTTTTGCAGACCTGTGGCCACTGCTGAGTTTTCCAAATTTGCTGGCATATTGAGTGAAGCACTTTCACAGCATCATCTTTTAGGATTTGAAATAGCTCACCTGGAATTCCTTCACCTCCACTAGCTTTGTTCGCAGTGATGCTTTCTAAGGCCCACTTCACTTCGCATTCCAGGATGTCTGGCTCCAGGTGAGTGATCACACCATGGTGGTTATCTGGGTAATGAAGATTTTTTTTGTACAGTTCTTATGTGTATTCTTGCCACCTCTTCTTAATATCTTCTGCTTCTGTTAGGTCCATACCATTTCTGTCCTTTATTGTGCCCAAATCTTTGCATGAAAAGTTCCATTGGTAGCTCTGATTTTCTTAAAGAGATCTCTAGTCTTTCTCATTCTGTTGTTTTCCTCTATTTCTTTGCATTGATCACTGAGGAAAGCTTTCTTATCTCTCTTTTCTATTCTTTGAAACTCTCAAATGGATATGTCTTTCCTTTCCTCCTTTGCCTTTTGCTTCTCTTCTTTTCTCAGCTATTTCTAAGGCCTCCTCAGACAACCAGTTTTCGTTTTTGCATCTTTTTCTTGAGGATGATCTTGATCACTGCTTCCTGCACAGTGTCATGAACCTCCATCTATAGTTCTTCAGGCACTCTGTTTATCAGTTCTAATCCCTTGAACCTATTTGTCACTTTGGGGGGGGGTATCTTACTGTTTATAATTTGCCCCAGCTGTGCATGTATGCAGTTATTTTTAGTTCTTTATGGCTTTTTTGTATTCTGTGCTCAGGATGCATTTGTTCAGGTACAGAGCAGTGCTGTAGGGGGGGCGGGTCCCAGGTTCCAACCTTTCTCAGATTGATGTGAAACTTTGTTCCAATAGAGCCCAGTTCATGATGAAGAAATTATTTAGAGCATATCTCTGTGGGTGACCTTCTTTCTTGTGTTTCTGGAGTAATAACTATTTGTCATTTTATATTTTTTATTATAATGTTTTTTGGAAAAGAAGAATTAAATGTTTGAAATTAATTAAACCCATGAAAAAGAAGTTTCTCTTGTTCAGGAACATGAAAGTTAGTCTGGAATTAGGACAAACCCTTTCTACTTAAGTCTGCCCAGACTGCCACTTCAACCCAGTTCTGCTTACTCAAGTCAGACTTTTTCAGGGTAACTTTGTAAAACTACTCCTGCTCTGAGCCTCAGTGTACTCACCTGTAACCCAGAGTAGACCACTTTGCTTGTATAGTTAAAACTTCAAATGTGTTCCAGTTCTGCAGCAGTTACAAAAAACACTTAAGAAAGAAACAGAGGCATAGGCCCAGAGATAGAGGCATATCTTTTTCTCAGCCTGTCTTTCTCTATCTCTGAATCAGGTGTAAATCATAAATTTGCTTATGTTCATCCTTGGCATTAAATTCTTTTATGGTTTCCCATCACCCTCAGGACAAAAATCTCAGTTGTTCATTATAGCTCACAGGGAGCTCTAGAGCTGAACTGACCCTCCAGAGTTGCTTCCAATTAACATAAAGGGTAACTTCCATATCCTGCATCAACCAGTCAGTGGATGCTGGCCACCTGGAAGAGAGAACTTGGAGGATGAAGGTTTCTTGGGCTGAGTGCCAAATGGATGAAGGGTGATGCAATTGCAGCAGAGTGTGGGTTTTGGCAGCAGGAAAGGGCTTCCTGAAATGGGTGAAAAGCTTACTAATTGGTCTTCCTGTAGAAATTTATTATCCTTGGATCCTTCCTGTTACAGTTGGCAGCAAAGGACCATCTTTCCCCACATCAAGGTTCTCCTCCTGGTATCTTTGCGGCAGAGCAGGGGGGTATTTTGATTGTAAGAATTAAACAACATATTTTCCTCATACAGAATAATCTTACCTGAAGAATCTAACAAACAGAGGAGGAAAGAAGAAGGAATGGAACTTTCCCGGGTAAAAATCATATTCTTTGTTGATCTGTTAACTCTTTCCTAAAATGACACGATTTGGACTTGTTTAAATTCTCTGTCCATGAAGTTTCCTGACTAAAATATGTAATCACACACAGGGCCTTCCCTGAGTCTCCTCTCATCTCCCTGTAGATTCTTCCTCACTGTGACCCAGTGACCTGGAACTTGGGAAGAGGGTCCTTTAGGTGATCCTCCTGTGAAAGGTTTTGTTCTCACGTGGACTGGAGGTGGGAGTAGGCTCTGGTGTCAGTGAGGTGGGGCAGAGAACCCTTCTGCGTGCCCTTCAGCTCCATGTAAACCAAAGAGGCTATATATGTAAGTAATGTATCGGTTGGCCAAAAATTTTGTTCAGATTAGAAAAACTCAAATGAACTTTTTGGCCAATGCAGTACTAATGTGGGTAAATACCCGAGGAGGTGTAAAATGAAAGACTGATGGGGAAACATGCTTTTTGAGATTTTAAAAGTAAAAGAAATGAATCAGTGTGTTTCTGGGTCTAAAATATTTCTGTACACTAGCAATAAACAAATTGAAAGTAAGTAAAACAATTACATTCACAAGACTATCAGAAGGAGGAAGAATTAATTTAAGGAATTGGAAGATTTGTACAATGAAAATTACAAGTATTGATGAAAGAGTTGAAAGAAAAATAAATATCAAGATATTCTGTGATTGCTGATTGGAAGACTTAGAGTAGTTAAGATGGCATTACTTGCCAGAGTGATACAAGGATTCAGAACAATCCCTGTCAGAATCCCAGCAGTCAATCTTGTACAAATGTGACCCTGGTCCTAAAATTCATTTTGAATAGGTGTGGATCCCAGATACCCAAAATAAATGTGAAAAAGAACAGAGTTGGAGGGCAGCATCAAACCATACTGCAAACCAGGGGTAAACAAACCTGTGTTTTCAGCATGAGCAGGCTAATATAGATCAAAGTGATAGACTGAGTTCACAAGTAAACCCATCCATCTGTTGTCTATTTCTTTTTTATTTTTTAATTAATTAATTATTTGGCTGTGTTGGGTCTTAGAGGTGGCACATGGGCTTCTTTCTAGTTTTGGTGCTCAGGCTCCAGAGTGAGTGATCTTAGTTGTCCCACAACATGTGGGATTTTACTTCCCTTACCAGGGATCAAACCTGGGTCCCCTGCATTGGAAGGTGGATTCCACTGGACTACCAGGGAAGTCCCAGTCTATTCCTCTTTTTGAAAGAATGCCAGAAACATTCACAGAAAAAGAGTATCTTTTTTTTTCTTAGAAGAGTAGTCTCTTTAAAAAAAAAAAATTGAAGTGTAGCTGATTCACAGTGATTTGTCAATGTCTGGTGGTGTACATTATAGTGATTCATTTATATATATTATACACACACACACACACACACATTTTTTATATTCTTTTCCATTATGATTTATTACAAGATATTGATGATAGTTCTCATGCTGTACAGTATGACCTTGTTATTTATCCATTCTATATAGAATGGTTTGCATCTGCTAATTCCAAACTTTCAGTCCACTCTCCTCATCCCACCTCCCCCTTGGCAACCACAAGTCTGTTCTTTGTTGGTGAATTTGTATCAGTTTGATAGATAGGTTCATTTTTGTTATATTTTAGAATCCACATATAAATGATATCATATGGTATTTGTCTTTCTCTGAGTTACTTAGTATGAAATCTCTAGTTGCATCCATGTTCTTGCAAATGAAATGGCTTCATTCTTTTTATGGCTGCATAGTATTCCATTCTGTGTTTGCATGATACCTTGTTTAGCCATTCGTCTGTCAGTGGACATTTATGTTGTTTGCATGTCTTGGCTGTTGTGAATAGTGCTGCTTTGAACATAGTGGTGCATGTATCTTTTTGAATTATAGTTTTGTCCACATATATCTCCAGGGGGTGGGATTGGTGGATTGTATGGCAACTCTATTTTTAATTTTTTGAAGAACCTCCATACTGTTTTCCATAATGGCTTTGTCAGCTTACATTCCTACCAACAGTGTAGGAGGGTTGGGTTGCCTTTTCTCCACACTCTCTCTAGCATTTGTCATTTGTAGACATTTTAACAATGACCATTCTGATCAGTGTGAAGTGAGGTACCTCATTTTAGTTTTGGTTTGTATTTCTCTGATAATTAATGATGTTGAGCGTCTTTTCAGGTGCCTTTTGCCCATCTGTATGTCTTCTTTCACGAAATGTCTGTTTAGATCTTCTGCCTATTTTTCGATTGGGTTGTGTTTTGTTTGTATTTGAATTGTGTGAGATATCTGTATATTTTGGAAATTAAGCACTTGTTGGTTGCATCATTTGCAGGTATTTTCTCCTGGTGTGTAGGTTGTCTTTTTTGTTTGTTGATGGTTCCTTTTGTTATACAAAACTTCATAAGTTTGATTGGTCCCATCTGTTTATTTTCACTTTTATTTCTATCATTTTGGGAGGCAGACCTAAGAAAAGTAATTTTTTTGGTTCAGCCATGTTATAGTATGTATCAATACTGCATTCCTTTTCACATCTAAAGTGGGTCTCTTGTAGGCAGCATATGGTATGCTCAAATTTTTCAATCCAGTCTGTCACTCTGTGTCTTTTATTGGAACATTCAAGATTTTAAAAGTAATTATTAATAGATAGGTATATACTGCCAATTTAAACCTTGTTTTCCAGTTGATTCTGTATTTATTCTTTGTTTTTTTCTGTTTCTCCTTTTGCAGTTTGATGGTTTCCTTTTATATTATGCTTGTGTTCTGTTCCTTTTGGTTTTTGTGAAATAGTTTTTGGTTTATGGTTACCCTGTTTTTCAAGTATGTTAACCTCTTCCTATATCAGCTTTCTTTAGGCTGATAGTCATAATTGGCTTAAATACTCATTTTGTTAAAAAATTAACAAATCTACATTTTCTCCTGGATTGGAAGAATGAATATGGTTTAAAGTGCCAAACTACTCAAATACATCAACACATTTAATGTGATCCATATCAAATTACCCATGACATTGTTCACAAAAGTAGAACAAATAATCCTAAAATGTATGTGTATATTCATGAGAGAAATCAGACAAAAGGTTACATTTTATACTATCCTACTTATATGCAAATATCCCAAAGAGGTACATCTATTGAGATAAAGAATTAGTGGTGTCCAGGGACTGATAGCAAATGGGAAGAAAGAAACAACTGCTGAATTGGTAAAAGGTTTCCTTTGGAGATGATTGAAATACTTTTGAATGAGGAAGAGGTGATATTCAACATTGTAAATGTACTAAATGTCACTGAATGGTACTTTAAAAGTGGCTAACTTTGTTAATATGAATTTCACCTCAGTTTAAAAAAAATTGGAGGATTGTAACTTGCTCAGAATTATCTTACATGGATCACTCAGAACACTTATTCCAGCCAAGCCAGTCCTTACACATATGATTCTATAAGACTGATTTTCAGAACTCTCTCCCTGTTCACTTGGTGAAATGTTTCCTTTCAGGGACTGTTTACATTCAAGGATGTGGCCGTAGAATTCACTCAGGAAGAGTGGGAATGCCTGGATCCTACTCAGAGGGCCTTGTACAGGGACGTGATGCTGGAGACCTATAGGAACCTGCTCTCCCTGGGTGAGGAAAACGTATCTGTTTGTAATTTTTTCCCATACGAATGTTCTCTCTGACCTTAGGTAACAAAGTTCCAAAACATTTATTGTACACTATATATGTATATTTTTGCCATATAATTGATACTCCATGAAATCCCATAGTTGGGATTTCAGACAGTTTTCCTTAATTCTTAAACTTTATATGTATGTGTGTTGATCTGAGCCTCATATTTCCAAAGTCAGTGCTTCTCAAATACTTTTTACTTTTCCTATTGTGTGTTCCTTCTGGAATGAAAAAAAATTTTTTTTTCATTCTAAAAAAATTCTAAAATTTTTTTTAGAATTCCAGAGACTATTATTTTGTATAATTGTGGTTATTTATTAACTTACTTGCTAGATTTATCATGATTTATGAACATGTATCAATTATTGTGATGTATAGATTTGTAAAAATATTTTTTCTTGCATCATGTTCATGTGTGATTAAACAGTATTATAAAGATTAGGGATTAGGGAAGATAGTCTCAAATCTCAATTACAATTTCATGCCTCCAGTTCTGTAAGCCAGTACGTAGATAGACTTTCTACTTATGGAGTATCATTTAATTATCCAAGTTATATGACAAAAAAGTGTGCATTGTACATTGTATGTACTTGAAATTTTATTATCTGAGATAAGAGAAAACATTAATGCTGGAAAAAGTATAAAAAGAAAACTTAAAAAGAACTATCATAGTGTTTGAAGACCATAATTGAAGATCTTTTATGATCATTGTATTATTTTTTGTGTAAGTGTCTAATTTAACATGAAATATTTTCCAACTCTATGTAATAGGAAGCTATTCTGCCACATTTGCAGTCAAGGAATTATCATTCCCCAAAGAGGACATCAATAAAGGAGAATTATGCCACCTGATGACATTAGAGAAAAATCAAACTTATGGCATCAAGGATTTTGACCTCAAGGAAGTCTGTCAAAATATGCAGGAGAGTGAGAGTGAGTGGGGATGTGATGCAAAAAATGACAAAGAAGTGCTTTTGACCCACAACAAAAATCTCAGTCAGAGGGAAGATCAGGATAATAAATCCTTAATTAATTTTCCTCAGAATGTTTCTGTAAGAAGTAATACATATGAATATTTCACGCATGACAAGCCATTCATAAGAAATTTGTTAACAATGAAAGATAACATAATTATCACTGGAAACAATATAAAGTGTTTGGACAGTAGAACTGGAGCAAGACTGCAGGCACAGGTGGCTGAACTGCAGAGATTTACAACTGAGGAGAAAATGTGTGGAGGCACTCAAGTTGAGAAGTCAGTCGGCAACGGGTCCTCAGTTTCCCAACTTCATCAAATTCCTCCTAGTGTGGAAACCACTGTGTTATCTGCCCAACACAGGAGAACACACATTCAAGAAAAATCTTACAACTGTAATGACTGTGGGAAGGCCTTTAGCAAAAAATCAAACCTCACAAATCACAAGAGAATTCACTCTGCACAGAAACCTTACAGATGTAGTGACTGTGGCAAAGCCTTTAACCACCAGTCCCACCTTACAGCACATCAGAGAGTGCATGCAGAAGAGAAAGCATGTAAATGTGATGTCTGTGGCAAGGTCTTTAGTCGAAATTCACATCTTGTGAATCATCAGAGGATGCACACTGGAGAGAAACCTTACAAATGCAATGAATGTGGCAAAGCTTTTACCCAATTTTCACACCTTAGCAGACATCAGAAGATGCATGCTGGAGAGAAACCACACACATGTAATGAGTGTGGCAAGCATTTTACCCAGCGTTCAAACCTTATGGCACACCAGAGAATTCATACAGGAGAAAAACCTTTTAAATGTAATAAATGTGATAAGGCTTTTATTGAACGGTCACAGCTTTGGGGTCACGAGAGAACTCATACTGGAGAGAAACTTTACAAATGTGATGAGTGTGGAAAAGCCCTTACAAGACATTCATATCTTACGCAACATAAAACCATCCACACTGGAGAAAAACCTTACAAATGTAATGAGTGTGGCAAAGCTTATACCCAGTTTGCAAGTCTCACGAGGCATGTGAAAACACACACTGAAGAGAAGCATATGCCTCACACATGTGGCAACGGTTTTATTCAAAGCTCAAAGTTACAATTCAGACAAAATTTATGCGTGTATTCCAGCCTTACTCAGCTAATGGGACTCTATCAGGGTGGAAGAACACATACAGATGCCCAGCAGACACATGAAAAGATGCTCAGCATCATTAATCATCAGGGAAATGCAAATCATAAGGTCAGTGAGATAGCACATTATAGTTATTATCAGAAAGACAATGAATAACATTGGCAATGCTGTAGAGAAAAGGGTACTCCTGGGCCTTGTTGCTGGTATTGTAAATTGGTGCATCATTTATGCAAAACAATATGAAAGATTCTTAGAAATTAAAAGACAAAAAACCTGTTACGTGAGCCAGGTTTTGCACTTCTGGCCATTTACTGGCAGAACAGAAAAACACTAATTTGAGAAGATATAGGCACTCTTACTATTCACTGTAGCATTATTTCCAATAGCCAATATATGGAAGCAGCCTAAGTGTCCATTAATAGATGAAAAATTAGAGGAGATGTGTTGTGTGCAAGGCATACACACACACACACACAGGAATATTACTGAGCCATAAATAAGTCTAGCCATTTGCAACAACATGGATGGATCTAGAGGATTATACTAAATGAAAGAAGTCAGATGTAGAAAGACAAATACTGCATGATCTCCTTATATGTGGAATATAATAAAACACAGTGAAAACAGCTTCACAGATAATGAGAAATGCCTGGTTGTTGCCAGAGGAAGGGTGTTGTGGTTCCAGGTAAAAGAGATGAAGAGGATCAAGTCATACAAACTTCTCGGTATTTATATATGTCATGGGACTGTTATATCCTGTGTAAGGAAGATGTTCAAAAATATTGTAATGACATAGAGGATAGATGGCTATATGCATCATTGTAGTTGTTTTTATAAAGCAAATGTTGCCTCGTATGTAGTACAGCCAAAATGAATATAATCAATTATATTTCAATAAAAGAGATTCAACCTTAGAAACCATACAAAAGTAATGTATATGATCTTTAATATTTACTTGACTGAATTTCTGTTATTTATACTAAACCTGCAGGCATCAAAAGGACAGTAAGGGACTGTTACACTCTACATGTATATACTTGAAAACATATGTGAAATGGTAAAGGTAGAAAGAAAGGTGAAAGTGAAGTCTCTCAGTCCTGTCCAACTCTTTCTGACCCCATGGACTGTAGCCTACCAGGCTTCTCTGTCCATGGGATTTTCCAGGCAAGAGTGCTGGAGTGGGCTGTCATTTCCTTCTCCAGGGGATCTTCCCAACTCAGGGATCAAACCCAGGTCTCCCACATTGTAGGCAGATGCTTTACTGTCTGAGCCACCAGGGAAGAACCTACCTTAAATCACACATGTGAAACAGATCATTTGAATGAATACTTTGAATTACAGAATTAATGTGTAATTTTTATCTGTGGAGGGACTACACACTACAGTATGAAATATAAGACTCTCCTTGATTATAATGAGCAATGTCATTCAGATACCCGCCAGAACAGCCTTTCTGTTTCTATTCATCACTGTTCATTCTGCTCATCATCAGTTTCAGAGACTCATAAGGACAAGATTTGGGGTTTGAGGATTGGAGGACTATTGTATTTGATGCTTTAGGTCACTAACCATTGCTCTAAAAAGAGTAATGTTTAAAAAAATTTTTTTATAGATGACGTTTTTCTTTATTTTTTGCTAAGGTGTTTATTTACCTTTTTAAAACTATCATTCAAAAAAAAAAACTATCATTCCCTCATCCCAGTTTTATAATTGACATATATCTGCTTTAAACTGTACAGCAGAATGGTCTGACTTAACTTACATGTATTGTGAAATCCTTAAGTTTACTTAGCATCCATCATCTCATATGGGTACAATAAAAAGAGAAAAGAAATAATTTTTTTTCCTTTTAATGAGAACTGTATTGTTTAAAATACTTTATTCTACACTCGTGATGAATTACCTTCAAATACTTTTGAGAAAAACTTGTTTATATCATAATAAACTCAAATCAATAATGTCTAAATGTAATTTCAGATTATACATTTATTTTGAGGGTAGACAATTTTCTTTAATTTTAAAATTACAGTATCAGTTCAGTTCAGTTCAGTCGCTCAGTCGTGTCTGACTCTCTGCGACTCCATGAATCACAGCACACCAGGCCTCCCTGTCTATCACAAACTCCCGGAGTTTACTCAAACTCATGCCCATCGAGTCGGTGATGCCATCCAGCCATCTCATCCTCTGTCATCCCCTTCTCCTCCTGCCCCCAACCCCTCCCAGCATCAGGGTCTTTTCCAATGAGTCAACTCTTTACATTAGGTGGTCAAAGTATTGGAGTTTCAGCTTCAGCATCAGTCCTTCCAATGAACACCCAGGACTTATCTCCTTCAGGATGGACTGGTTGGATCTCCTTGCAGTCCAAGGGACTCTCAAGAGTCTTCTCCAACACCACAGTTCAAAAGCATCAACTTTTCGGCACTCAGTTTTCTTCACAGTCCAACTCTCACATCCATACATGACCACTGGAAAAACCATAGCCTTGACCAGACAGACCTTTGTTGGCAAAGTAATGTCTCTGCTTTTTAATATGCTATCTAGGTTGGTCATAACTTTCCTTCCAAGTAGTAAGCTGCAGTCACCATCTGCAGTGATTTTGGAGCCCCCCAAAATAAAAACTGACCCTGTTTCCACTGTCTCCCCATCTGTTTCCCATGAGGTGATGGGACCAGATGCCATGACCTTAGTTTTCTGAATGTTGAGCTTTAAGCCAACTTTTTCACTCTCCTCTTTGACTTTCATCAAGAGGCTCTTTAGTTCCTCTTCGCTTTCTGCCATAAGGGTGGTGTCATCTGCATATCTGAGGTTATTGATATTTCTCCCGGCAATCTTGATTCCAGCTTGTGCTTCTTCCAGCCCAGTGTTTCTCATGATGTACTCTGCATATGAGCTAAATAAGCAGGGTAACAATATACAGCCTTGATGTAATCCTTTTCCTATTTGGAACCAGTCTGTTGTTCCATGTCCAGTTCTAACTGTTGCTTCCTGACCTGCATACAGGTTTCTCAAGAGGCAGGTCAGGTGGTCTGGTATTCCCATCTCCTTCAGAATTTTCCACAGTTTATTGTGATCCACACAGTCAAAGGCTTTGGCATACTCAATAAAGCAGAAATAGATGTTTTTCTGGAACTCTCTTGCTTTTTTGATGATCCAGCGGATATTGGCAATTTGATCCCTGGTTCCTCTGCCTTTTCTAAAACCAGCTTGAACATCTGGAGGTTCTCAGTCCACGTATTGCTGAAGCCTGGCTTGCAGAATTTTGAGCATTACATTACTAGCGTGTGAGATGAGTGCAATTGTGCGGTAGTTTGAGCATTCTTTGGGATTGCCTTTCTTAGGGATTGGAATGAAAATGGAACTTTTCCAGTCCTGTGGCCACTGCTGAGTTTTCCAAATTTGCTGCCATATTGAGTACAGCACTTTCACAGCATCATCTTTCAGGATTTGAAATAGCTCAAATGGAATTCCATCACATCCACTAGCTTTGTTTGTAGTGATGCTTTCTAAGGCCCACTTACAGCTGAGCTCTTTTCTGTATTCCTTATCTTGGAATGTTTTGTCACATGTGCATAACAAAGTGTGTAAGACATGAAGACATTGGGATTTACATTTACCTGAAGTATTACCATGTTTGCAGTATTTCTTAGGGCATTTTATAGGGTGTATATTGTCTTTAATATGAACTGTATAGAAAGTAAAGCTAGATTAGATTATCAACCATCAAATAATATCACTGCTACACTCACTAACTTTTATGGCAATATGTTTCTTAACATCTGCTGCAAGGTATATGTTCTCACATCCTTACATGTGAAAGATATCATATGCAGGAAATGGTAATCATTTGAAATATGGTAATGTTTGGATAGGGTAATTAGCATATTGAAATATTTTCACATACAAATAAGCAGAATGTCTTAGCATGGCACACAGGAATAGAAGATATATTCTTACATTTGTAAAAGATCTAGTGAGTAGGATAGATTTTGGTATCTTCATAAGGTAGTTTACTCTGTATTATGCAATATTGCTAGCTGGTCATGGTGACAAGAAATATATTTCAGCATTGAGTTGATAGTGGAACTTTTCAGCAAACACAGATCACTACAGGAGAAACTGACTATAGGCATTCATAAGTCCATTTTGTTCCTGATGAGTTTTGTTTTAATAATAATTTAAAGGCAGCAAAATGCATATATTCACAATAAAGGGATATTTTCCTCAATGGCAATAGATTTTTAAACGTCTCCTGTAATATTAAGAAACATGTAAATTATTAGTGATCAAAAATGTGAAAATAGTGATCTCATTTGACCTGTGTATATATATTAAACTCTAAGGTAGAAAACTAAAGACTGTACATTTTAGAGCACAGATGAAACAACTAAAATATTCACCACTGTCAAATTTAGAGAGATTGTATTCCAGAGGATTATTACAATAGAGAGGGCTCCAACAAGAAAATCTAGAAAGTCTCAACCATCAGAAAAGAACTTTTCATTTATACTGAGGACTAAGTAAGTGTAGAGGAAAAAATGCCATGTGAGGAATGAATGAGTAGGTGATCTGACTCACAGTTGATCAGGGAATGTTTTATGGTCAAGTCACCTACTCTTGGGAGCCGACGGTGTGGCAACAGGGTTCTTTCTAAATTGCAATGGTCAAGAATGGGCCAAAATTCGGGGCCCTTGGAAGAGGAGAAAAACATGAGTAAATTTTAATTAGATCATATTAACAGGCATTGTTACCAGTGATCAATGGGGACAAAGAATTCAGTACTCCTTGATAAGGCAAAAGGGTTGAAATTGGGAGGGTCTGTATCTGGATAGTTTCAAAGTAAAGGGGCCAAGAGAAATCTACTGAAACTAATACAGAAGTGTGTTTCTTTAGTAAGTAACATTTTAAAAGGGGAAAGGAGTCCTACCTTTGCCATTTTCCAGTGTTAGACTGAAGTCTAGTGTTGTTACTATATAATGACACCTTTGAGTTATAAGAAAAATTCAAAAGGTAATAAGGTAATTTTGAAAATTTGAACATTAGAAAATTTAATAATTACAATAATCTTTCTAGGATCCTCAGCATATATGCTTCTGAATGGCATTGAAGGATCTTGAATGTTTATTGGCTGTGTCGTGTATGTACCTGTCATATCCAAGAGACATCTTTAAGTGGTACTCTTTAATGGGAGGATTTCTATTCTCTCTGGAGGCAATATAATATGCATTATTTGACTGGTATGCAAAATGTTCTAAAAGACAAACTGACACCACAATGGCGTTAAAGGAATCCCTAGAGCCAAAGTAGAGAGCAGAGCCTGTCCGAAGAGGAGAGGAAAGAGCAGAATCCCCCAGGGGCAGGTTTGTAGGGGAGACAGCACCCTTGGGCTGCGCCCCTCCAGGGACACCCCGTTTCAGCCACCCCGACGTTAGAGACCAGCCCATTGGCCCTCCTGCCCTCAGCCCACCCACCGCCGCCCATGCGCACGTGCATTCAAATGCAGGCCCGGAAGCTGTTCTCCAGGCCGACCGGCGCCTTCTGGCGAGTTAGCCTCGGTTTTTTTGGTCCGAAACTAACCCGGGTGTGCAATCTTCAGGCCCTCTTTCCCCACACTCAGACTTTGAGGGGCTGCTGGTACGTTAAAATCGCCGAACGCGGCCCTCGCTCTCGCTTTGAGTCCTCTCGCGGCATCGCCCGAAAACTAGGTTCGGGTCCCAGGAGTCTGGGCCCGGTTCCGGCTTAAATAACATTGAGGCAGGTACTGGTACCGGGTTTCTGTCTTCGGTCCGTGTAGATACAGACCTCTTGCCACGATGTGTTCCTGCTGTGACTCCCCTACCCACCCCAGCCCCTCAACTGTTGGACATCACCCACTTTCTTCGATGGCTGGTCGAGTCTTGACCGTTGATGTATCTTCACACTTGTTTTAATCTCAGAAGCCATTGGGTGTGTCTTAAATGTCGAAATTATTTTCACTCTAAATTTCATTGTCCAGATGATGAGGTTTATATGCTCTCTATTCGTATTCTGTATTGGAACTATTCTGTGATGTCTGGTAGATAACTTTACATGTGGTAAGGATGTTGATCATGTTTTGACAGTCAGAACCTAGTTTAACCAGTTTATTATTCAGTAGTTTCTTTCTTCCTTTACGTGATCTACTTAATTAGTGAGCTATAAATTAAAATGTCCAAATAAGTTGACTGACCCCTCAAGTCCTCTCTGCACAGTTGTTAAAGGATAGACTGGATTTGTTACCGGCCTGGGTTCTTGGACTCTTTAATCAGTAGAAATTGGTAACAGGCCAGGCAAGGAATTCAGGCAGAGCTTTATTGGAACTCCCTTGGCCTGCAAGGAGATCCAACCAGTCAATCCTAAAGGAAATCAGTCCTGAATATTCACTGGAAGGATTGACGCTGAGGCCGAAACTCCAATACTTCGGCCACCTAATGCGAAGAACTGACTCACTGGAAAAGACCCTGGCGCTGGGAAAGATTGAAGGCAGGAGGAGAAGGGAATGACAGGGGATGACAAAGGATGAGATGGTTGGATGGCATCACTAACTTGATGGACATGAGTTTGTGTAAACTCCCGGAGTCAGTGATGGACAGGGAAGCCTGGCGTGCTGCAGTCCATGGGGTTGCAGGGTCGCAGAGTCAGACACGACTGAGCAACTGAACTGAACTGCGGCACAGGTGAGAACAAGAAACAGGTGCCTTATTTGCTCCCTGAGGTTGGGTGAGCTGGTCTCTTAAAACTGGGTGAAGATGGCGGCAGAGTAGGAGCAGATTGGGTGGGTCCCCCTAGCTGGTCTGCCCAACCCCCTGGTGGTGCTGTGGGTGGGGCATCATGTTCAGTACCCTGCTTTTGCTCTCCTCACCTCAGAAGTGGCCGTTGAAGTTGGGTTTTGGTCTTTTTGTATGTTATTCAAAATTTGTCCCAGCTGTGCACATAAGCAGTTATTTTTAATAGCTTATGGTTTCTTGGTATTTTTAAAGAACTTTTAAATATATTTTATTTAGTTATTTTTGGCTGCGCCCTGGGTCTTCTTTACTGCTTGGCTTTTCTCTAGTTGCAGTGGGTAGCGGGAACTACTCGCTAGTTGTGGTACACAAGTGGAGAAAGAATCTCAGTAAAATAATTTAAAAATACAGAATTGCACAAACATAGCTGCTGATGTGGAAAACACTGTAAGGGTCAACTTAGAAATAAGCTCAGTCATTTCTTGTTCCAGGTTGCTGGAACCTGCCAGCAAACGAATTGGTCACGAATGCAATCGATGAAATACCTAAGAAATAAAGACTCAGAAAGAATGGGGTTGAGAGGGACCGGAGCCAGCTCTTGGCTGAAACCGACAACCGACAACTTTATTGAGGGGTAACATACATATATATGCTAACAGGACTCACTAAATTTAGTTCAAAGACATGCATACGTGCAGAATCGAAGACATTAGATTTCGCTCAGGAATTTTATCTCAACTCTTTAAGACTAGCAGAGCATGGCACTGGCATCTTAGTGTGATTACAATCAGTTAAAGATTGCCTAGACATAAACCATACACAGGAGCCTGACAATCTTGTCAGAGTCGGGAAAATGGGTAAAAGGTCGCTGCAGCAATTTCCCTTGAGAGAGGTGAGAAAGGCCAACTTGCACTTTAATAAATCAGGGGTGACGGGACAGAGAGGGACCTCTTGATTTCTCTCAGAGTCAAGAAGGAGCCTGAGCAGTCAGGCCAGCTCCCCGCACCAGGTGCCCTCTTCTCTGACCTCTACTCCATGCCAGAAAAAGAGAAGGAAGGGGTGACCTGCAACTGAGTGACTCAAGTCACTGCCCCAATGCCACCCCGCCCCTCCACCACTGAATAAAAACTGCAAATGGAAGTTATCTTCTCAAATAATTACAAGATGCAGAAGACCTATAGACAGGTGTTTTGCATTTCTCACCCTCATCTGTATGATTTAAACAAATTTTAAATGTACTAGATTCTAAAGACACAACTCCTATATCACAACTTAATCATCCATATCCAAACTGCTGGATCCAGTTATCCACTCCCTCTACCTGACCAGGTTATTCCATTTCATTCACCTTATCTGTCTCCCTATTCCATCCCTGTGTCTCTTTTTCCTCCCATCTACCCTCCTGCTGTTTCTCCCCTCCTATTTCTTCCCTCACACCTGCCTTGCCCCACTCTCCAAGTTGTTCCCCTCCCCTCTTGCACACTTTCTCCCCAACCCGACTGCCCTCAATCTCCATTATTTCTGGTCCTTTCTCCCCTAACTCTCCTACACCTGACACAGGAGGGAAAGGAACAGGGCACAACCCTTAAAAAAATGACTCAGTCATTAAGCCTATGACAAAAAGCAGTTATAACTAGACCCAAGATGGCAGAAGATTTGACTGCCAACAACTGAACCTCATTCTGTGCTCGTCGTGACATATTAGCTAAATGATATGCTCATAGGTGCTATGACAGTTCTGAGGCCAACTGTCAAAGGCCAGAAAGTGTGTGTGTGTGTGGGGGGGGGGGGTGGCCCAATTCTCAGAAATCTCCATCTCTCCCTGAAATAGCTTAAATAATTACTCCACTCTCTAGACTGTGAAATTTCTCAGCCCCTAAAAACTAACTACCTTTTATTTCAGGGTCGCTTTCACCTTCTGAGACTGACTGCATTCTGCCTATGGAACTTGCATTATCCAGGGCCTCTCACCTGAGATGGCCTACTTTCTATCTATGAAACGTGTGCGCACATGAGCTTCACTTCAGTACTGTCCGACTCTCTTGCGACCCCCATGGACTTGTAGGCCGACAGGCTCTTTTGTCCATGGGACTATCCAAGCAAGAATACTGGAGTGGGTTGCCATGACCTCCTCCAGGGGATCTTTCCGACCCAGGAATTGAACCCATGTCTCCTAAGGATTCTGCATTAGCAGGTGATTCTTTACCATTGGTGCCTCCTGGGAGGCCCTGTGGAATGTGTATTTCTCTCAATAAATCTACTACTTACCTATCACTTTGCCTCTTGCTGATTTCCTTCCACACTGTGAAGTAAAGAACCTGAGCATCATTAAGTCCTGAGACCAGGTGTGCAATATTAATTAAGACCCTGGATTCCAGTCTGAATTGGAGGAGTGTGGTTTCACTTCTTTCTCCCTAACACTGCCTCCTCACTCTCTGGCACCGCAGGGTGATATGTCTTGCCTGCTCTTCCTCAGCTCTTTTTGCCACTAGTTCTCTTTCTCTCCCAGCACCAGGAGACTCTGAAGGCCATGGTTCCAACGCTTTAATCTTCTCTCCCGACTCCCTGTGTGAAGTTCCTCGCACTGCTGCTCTCTAACCTCTGGATATCGGGCTCTTTATTTCTCTACTTCATTAACCTGCTACATTCAATCAGGACTTAACTGTTTTCATTTTATCCTCTCTTTACAAGTCTCTGAGCCATTTTCTATGTTCTCATCAGTTATCCCTCATGCTTTTCTCTTTCTCAGTCACTCTGTATCTGCTCTTGGTTCCCTCTGCCCCCAAATTTTCAGGGGTGGTGACTGAATAAGATGCCCTGTAACCCAAAGGGACCATTTTCCAACGGAGTTGAATTTGACACGGAACACTGGTGTCACACGGGCAGGTCCTGATAGCACCCTGCCGTAGGGTGACGGGACAGTCTGACAGGAAGGGGAGCCCTGTGGAGCCGAAGGACCGGCAAGCACAGAGGGGCTGGGAGGGAAGGGGTCTCAGAACTGGGGCGGGCTCTCCAGGATCCCAGTGAAGAAGGAACTCATAGGGCCTGGACCCCATCTTAAGCCTGTTCATGCTGATCCTGTGTGGCCGCCTCTCCAGTGGACTCTGAACTCTGCTTAGTGCCTATGGAAACGACAAGAAGGAGAAGGCCCCCTCTGGACAGGGGAACCTTGAAGACCGTATCCAGGTTACTCATCGCCTAAGAGAAAACATACTCTAATCACCCCCGCCTCTGGACAATGTGAGAATGTAACCACAGGCTTATTGGTTATTAACTGGTTGGAACCGCGGGCTTATTATTAACTGTTTGAACACCTAACACATGAATGATGGGGTGATTGTGATTGTATTTACCCTTTTGTAAGTCTCAAGGAATTTGGGGTGGTGGGTTCAGACACATACACATTTTCACAAATGCTGGTCGGGGTCCTTAGCTAAGAGGAGACTCTGCCTTGGGCCCGCCGGTGTAAAAAAATTGCACTCCGCTATCTGCATTGTCCTTTCCAGTTAGTTTGTTTCCCAGAATGCGTGGCTATAACACCAGGACCCTGGAGAGGACACTGCCTCTCCAGGAGTGGGGCGCCCTGGCTCTGCCTCCAGGGTCTGACAGGGCGAGATGGGTAATGCCGTCATCGAATTCACTTTGTTCTCTTTGGACGTTGGAGGCGGAGGTGGTAAAGGATTTAAAGCAGGAAAATGTCTCAAAAGGCGGTGTTTACCTGGGTCGAGGGCAAAAAAGCCAAGGGCTCAGGGACCCGCCTGGGTGATTTTAACCCAAAGGAAAACATAGTTGACTTCAAAGGGCGACGTCTGGACTTACTGGGGGCAGAGGGCCGGATGCTAGGATTTAAGGTCCTGAACGTGAAGTCAGGGGTACCGCGCAGCACCGATTTACACAAGAAACGAGAGACTTGGTACAGCTTAGCCAACTTCTCACTCTCCGGTTCCACTAGGAGCTGCGTGGGCGGTGATATCGGTGCGGCTTCCGGGGCGGAGCCTGAGCGGGGCGCTACCGGCGAGGGGCGGGGAGTGGAGGGAGCCCCGTTTTTGCACCAGGAGTGCCGAGCGGCTGGGGCCGGGAGGTGCCTCCCCGTACCTTGAAATTGCTAATTTTAACCGTCTCTCTGGAAAGAGGACTGTGAGGCGCAGGTCCAAGCTAGAAAAGTGTTAACCCTTGATGCCCAGTGTGACCTGTGCTCCGCGCTATCAGCGTCCCGTCTTGAAGAAACTGCGCGTGCGCATAAGGACTGTGGGCGGGGCCTGAGCAGACCACGACCAGCAAGGGGCGGGGCGTGAGGAACTCGGGCTTGCGCTGACTGAGAGGGAGGGAGGAGAGCCGGGTAGAACAGTGGTGTGCGCGTCCCTTAAGATTCCCTCCCAAGTTTACCTTTTCCAGATTTAGACATGCTTGAGGGTCTTTGTATCTTATGATAGGATGGCTTCCTGCTTAGCTTAAGTTACTGTCTCTAACAAGTTTTAAATTAAACGCTTACAGTTGTGTGGACCACTTATTTTGGAAATTTCTTTTTAACAAGTTGAAAACAGTTTAAGTCAAAAGCTATTTTTGCCAGCGGTTGACCGACAGTTGGACGTGAACTGAGAAAACTGGGATCTCAGTGAGGAGTAGCTGTGGGGCGGTAGTTGGATCCAGAAATACTGCCTGCAATCAGAATTAATTTAAGCAATTTAACTAAAAAAGAACTGGAGTTATCTGTGTAGGGATTACAAACTAGAATATGAAATCCAAAACTCTCAATGGGTAGAATGGAAGATATAATACTAAACGGTACAGAACCGCATTTTGTTTCAATTTTTCTCCATGAAAGGGTCTAGGTAGCCAGGAGGCTTCTCCTTTATTCTCCTGATTTTAGGCTCTTTATTTCCGAAGTGGGTCTACGCAGCTTCAAGCAGCTACCCCCTGGACGAGCTCCCTGCGGTCCCAGTTGAACTTACACTCGCCCTTTGCACGTGGTGGGGGTGAGGCGCACTGTCCCGGTGGAGGACCCTGCCTCTGCCCTCCTCTGCTGTTCCTGGCCAGATCCCTTTCCACTCTTCCAGGGCAAAGGACCCCTGCACACATCAATCCCCTAAAGTGAAGGCCATACCAGAGGCTGTACTAGTTTCATTTTGTGTTCTTATTAATTTGCTGACCATGTATGGTGTATGTAAACTACAGTCCAGGCTTGTCTGCATCAAGAATAAAATGGAAAGCCAATGGAATACACTCTACCACCTCACCCAGGTTATTTTTAAACAATGGAGACACACACCGTCCTCTATTACTTAGTCATGCAAGTCAAATGCCCCAAAGCGAAGGCCTGGTGCGTGGATGTGGATTCTCCCCCACACCCATTGCTCTCCCGACGACCCCAAACACCAGCTCTACCTTGTCCCCGTGTGGCTCATCGCAGCTGGAGAAAAACACACCCCCAAACTGACTGGTCTCGCTTCAGATTCCTGCCTGCTCCCTCACATTCCCTGTGTATCTGCTCCACACCTTTCCTGTGGAGCTCCTCAAAAGTCCACCTCCGCCTCTCCCCATCTTTTTTTTTTTTTTTTTCTCAAAGACCCTGTTTCTTCTTCATTGAGCTCCTGGAGCAAAGGAAGAGATCTCTTCTAACTGCCCCAACCGCCTGCCTCAGGGCCTGTATTCTCTCCTCAGTATTGACTGTGAATAGCCTGAACCCACCTCTGGCTCTTGGTGATCCTGAAATTGTGTCTTTATGCCAACTACACTGTGTCAGGACGGCATGGGATTCTTCCTCCTCTGCTACACACACACACACACACACACACACACACACACACACACACACACACACACACACTGTGTCAGGACGGCATGGGATTCTTCCTCCTCTGCTACACACACACACACACCTCCTCTGCTACACACACACACACACACCCGGCAAAGAATTGGCCTGCAATGCAGGAGACCTGGATTCATTCACACACACACACACACACACACACACACACACAGGTAAAGAATTGGCCTGCAATGCAGGAGACCTGGATTCACACACACACACACACACACACACACACACACAGGTAAAGAATTGGCCTGCAATGCAGGAGACCTGGATTCTAAACCCTAGGTTGGGAAGATCCCCTAAAGGAGGGTATGGCAACCCACTCCAGTATTCTTGCCTGAGGAATCCAAAAGAGCCTGGCGGTCTACAGTCCATGGGCTTGCAAATAGTTGGACACAACTGAGTGACTGAGCAGAACCACAAAGGTATACATTTTTGACAAAGCTGATCACAGGCATCTTAATAGAGAGATGGTTTCTCTCTAGTAAGAATTCTGTTAACATTCCAGAAGGCTTACACTTTGGGTAACCTTTGCCAAAATTTTATTTGTGTGATTTCTCTCAAAGATGTACATTCTGCCACCAAATAAATGTTAGGCACAGTTACAGGCTTTGCCACATATGTATGTTTTAAATGATTTCTCTCCTTGAGGGAGTCTCTGATTTTAAGGTCTGACTACCTACATACATTTTATCTCAATCATTATATTTGTAAGATTTCTAATTTTTCAATGATGCCCAAAGCTTCACCTTGTAATAAAGGCACTGCCACAGAGATTAGGTTTATAATGTTTCTTTCGGTATGTATTTTTTGATGCCTACCCAGGTTTGTAAACTGAGTAAAAGCTCTGCCACACTCATGACATTTGTAAGGTTTCTCGCCAGTATGAATGATCTTATGTCGATTGAGATGTGAACCATCTGTAAAGGCTTTGCCACACTCATTACATCGATAAGATTTCTCTCCAATATGAGTTCTCTCATGACACTAAAGTTGTGAATTTTGGGTAAAAGCCTTATCACATTTATTACATTTATAAGGTCTTTCTCCTGTATGAATTCTTTGATGTGCCACAAGACGAATGCTGGATAAGCCTTGCCACATAAACTGCATTTGAGTTCTCCCGTGACAGTTTTCTCATGACTGCAAAGTTGTGAATGTTGGACCAATGCCCTACAGCACACATCATAGTTGTAAGGTTTCTCTCCAGTATGAGTTCTCTCAAGATCCCAAAGCTGTGAACGTTGGGTCAAAGGCTTAGCACACACACTGCACTTAACTCGGTTTCTTTCCAGTGTGCCTTCTCTGATGCCTACTAAGACTTGAAACTTGGGTAAAAGCTTTGCCACACTCATCACATTTGTAAGGTTTCTCTCCAGTGTGGATGGTCTTATGTTGAGTAAGATTTGAATGTTTTGTAAAGGCTTTGCCACACTCAGTACATATATGAGGTTTCTCCCCAGTATGGATTCTCATATGTTGAGTAAGGGTTGACCGCACGGGAAAGGCTTTGCCACATTCATTACATTTGTAAGGTTTCTCACCAGTATGGATTTTCTCATGAATCCAAAGGAGTGAATGTTGAATAAATGACTTACCACATTCTTTACACTTATAAGGTTTCTCCCCAGTGTGCAGCCTCTGATGACTTGCAAGGATTGAATTTCGACTGAAGAGCTTGCCACAGACATCACATTTGTATGGTTTCTCTCCTGTATGGATTATCTGATGGTTCCTTAGGGCTGAGCACACACTAAATGCTTTGCCACACTCGTTACATCTGTAAGGTTTCTCTCCAGTATGGACTACCTTATGTTGAGTAAGATTTGAATGCTTCCTAAAGGCCTTCCCACACTCATTACATCTGTAAGGTTTCTCTCCTGTATGGATTCTCTTATGCTGAGTAAGGCTGAAGCGCTTCCTAAAGGCTTTGCCACATTCATTACATTTGTAAGATTTCTCTCCAAAGTGCACTGTCTGATGACTTACAAGGACTGATTTTCTACTGAAGACCTTGCCACAGACATCACAGTCATAGGCTTGCTTTCTCGTATGGATCATCTGATGTCTAGTGAGGTTTGAGCACTGATTAAAGGTTTTGCCACACTCTTTACATTTGTAAGGCTTCTCTTCTGTATGAATTCTTTGATGACATGCAAGGTGTGAATTTCGACCAAACACCTTACCACATACATCACAATTATAAGGTTTCTCTCCCGTATGGATTAACTGATGTCTGCTGAGGTTTGAGCTGTAAGGAAAGGTTTTGTCACACTCATTACATTTATAAGGTTTTTCCTTGTCTGCTTTCTGGTCTTGTGTCAGTATTGGAGGATTAATAAAATCATTCCCATATGGATTAGAAATGTTGGTTTGGACAATAGGAGAAATTGTCTGAAATGGTAAAAATGAGGTGCTACTGTTGCTACTCTTGTCAGCTTGATTAAATTCATTAATATTCTCTTCACTTTTAAATATACACCATTCATCCTGAAAGCTTAATGCAAGCTTATTTTCAATAGGTTTGTTTCCTGGATCCCTTCTACCATGTTGATTTTTTCCATCAGTGAAATTTTCATTATTGTTTACAGGCATTCCTTTGTCATTTCCTTCATTATCTGTCCACTGACACTCAAAGACGTGCATGTTTTCCTGGATTTCCGTGAAGTAAAAGTCTCTGATTTCATGACTTTCATATCTTCCCAACATCACTCTCTGGAATACTCCTGTATCACTGTTTGCTTTTGGTTTTAATTTCTTGATCACATGTATATGAGAGACAGCTACAAGATATAAAGAACAATAGGCATCCTATTAATTACAGATGATAAATAAATGTTTCATGTTGAAAATGTGATATTATACCAAAGGCATTACCAATCCTGGACAGTTATAAAACTTCTCAACTGTGACCTTCAAGTTTTCAGACACAACTAAAGAAATAGGATCTTTTATTAAAGAATAATCACATGTAATTCAAGTTAATTTTACGGTAGCCTAGTCACTCAATGACAAAATCACTCACATTGTGCAAACTTACGTTAGCTCTCAAAGAAAGGGAATTTTCCACTATGACCTCAAAGACCACATACCTTTTGTCAGTAAACATATTGCTGTCTCAAAACTGAGAAGAAACTATTATACATATTTTATGCATAATTACTATACATAAATAAGTACTAAAGAACAGTCAATGTATTGTAATGCTAAATAATCCAAAACAAGCTTATCTAATAAATAATCTAAATAACTTGCAGTTTAGAATTGCAAAACCACTATAGAACTGAGAAAATAAATCAAAACAATTTATAAGAAAACAAAATATTTATCTTAATACACATTATATATCCACATGTACCCATTGAAAGTATTTTACAACATTAAGAGGTGGTGTATGTCAGATATATTGCATAATACATGCTGAAAGATCATCTATAAATCACAATATAAATTGAAAATTATTCCAGTAAACCATGATAAAGTCAGCATAGATAATAAGTCACCATATTATAGAAAATTTTTACTCTGTGGAACTCTAGACATTTCCCCTTAAGAATAAAGAAAGAACTTATATTCTAGAAGGAGCACACAATATGAGAGCTGGGAGTTATGTAGAAATCACTGACTTATGAACTATCATGTCAGGAAAATACATAATATTATAAAAATGAACTGGAAAAAGAAGTCAGAAGTCACAATTATGATTTCATGACTGCAGCTATATCACAGTCAACTAATAGAGAAATTCCCTGTCTATGCACTGCCCTTTAGTTATCCTGTTCACTGGCCCCAAATCATATGTGATACATTGCATGTGCTTTGAGAATTTTTTTTTTTTTGAGAATTTATTAAGGAAGGTCAGAGACAACACTGTTGAGAACATGCTGGAAAATAAAAACATAAACAGGAGCTTCCCTGGTGGTCCAGTGGTTAAGAATCCACCCACAATACAAGGGACACCAGTCTGACCCCAGGGAAGATCCCACCTGCTGCGGAGCAGCTAAGCCCGTGCACCACAGATAACTGAGCCCTAGCTCTAGAGCCCGGAAGCTGCAGTTCTGAAGCCCGGGTGCCTCCGACCACTGTGTTAAAACTACGGACAGCAGACTCACAGAACCTCTGTACCTGACACCAGTGTACACAGCAGGGGAGAGAAGGCAGTCTGAACCTGCACCTACAGATCAGAAAAGAGGAGTTCCTGAGCACAACTGGCTATTCAGGCAGTGCCCATTATATATACTGCAATGACTACCAGGAGCTGAGAGAGAAATAATTCATGGGAGAGAATAAGAGCTCTAACAGTGAGACGTGGCTATCCCTCCTGGAACTGGTTTTTGAGTCATCAGCCCTGTACATACTGATTTAGGTTTGGGAGAAAGTTGTTCAGTGAATGAACATGAGTGCATGTGTGCTCAGTTGTGTCCAACTCTTTGCAACCCACACAGACTGTAGCCCGCCAGTCTCCTCTGTCCATGGGATTTCCCAGAAAAAATAAATAGTGGAGTGGGTTACCATTTTCCTTCTCCAGGGGATCTTCCCAACCCAGGGATTGAACCTGCATCTCTCCTGCATTGGCAGGCAGACTTTTTCTTTATCACTGTGCCACCTGGGCTTTCACAGAATTGTACAAGGGTAACTAGAATACTGACCTTGGAAGAAAAGAACTGGCAGGGTCTGAGACTGAACTCAAAGCCTCCCAATACCCAGAGCTTCCCTCAGGAGGAAATGCAAAGCAAAACCACAGTGACATACCACCTCACATCTAGCAGACTGGCTATCATGAAAAAGTCAAAGAGATAGAAAGTGGAGATGAAGATATGGAGAAAAGGCAACCCAGTGCAATGTTGGTGGGAATGTAAATTGGTGCAGCCATCATGGAAAAAGAGTATGTAGAATTCCTCAAAATATTAAAAAAAAAAAAAAAAAAAAAGGACTACCATAAGATATACCAATCTCACTTCTGGGTATACACTGAAAGGAAATGAAAGCACTCTCTCAGAGAGATATTTGCACTGCTCTGTTGTTGCAGCATTATTTACAATAGCCAAGATGTGAAAAAAAGCTAAGTGTCCAACAATGTGTAAAGAAATTTTAAAATGTTACACATACAATGGAATATTATTCAGCAAAAAAAAAAAAAGTAAATCCTGCTATCTGTACCAACACAGACAGACCTTCAGGGCATTATGCTAAGTGAAATAAGTCAGGAGAGAAATACAAATACATTATAACCTCACTTATATCACATATATATGGAACCTTAAAAACAAAAGCCAAATGATTAGAAAAAGGGAGGAGAAGAGTGATTGCAGGGGCAGGGGATTGGCAGTTTCAGTTATAAGGTGAATATATTCAGGAGATCTCATATACACCATGGTGACTACTACTAATAATACTGTCTTATATACTCAAACTAGACAGACATTAAATGATGTTCTCACCACACACCCACAGCCACCCCCCCACACACACAAACTGTAATTATGTGAATTGATGGATGTGTTAAGTGTGCTCTGGTAATTATTTACTCATATATGTATATCACATCATCACTCTGTACACTTTACATTTATACCATGTTACATGGATTGAAGTGAAGTGAAAGTCACTCAGTCGTGTCCGACTCTTTGCGACACCATGGACCAGTCTGTGGAATTCTCCAGGCCAGAATACTGGAGTGGGTAGCCTTTCCCTTCTCCAGGGGATCTTCCCAATCCAGGGATCAAACCTAGGTCTCCCGCATTACAGGCGGCTTGTTTACCAGCTAAGCCACAAGTGAAGCCCAAGAATACTGGAGTAGATAGCCTATCCCTTCTCAAGTGGATGTTTCCAATCCAGGAATTGAACCGGGGTCTCCTACATTGCAGGTGGATTCTTTACCAGCTGAACCATCAGAACTCATGCTATGGTTTGTGTCCACATAACACATGTGTTATGTGGATTACATGTCAATAAATCTGGGAAAAAGGAAAATACAAAGGAATGCACAAAAGAGATACTGGTTGACCATGTGAACAACAAATTTAAAAAAAACAAGAAAGAGAGACAGAAAGGAAGAAAAGATTGGGGAAAAAAGATCTTAGAAGAACAAAACAGAGAAGGAAGAAAAAGATGAAAGGAATTAGAGAATAAAATAACTACAAGCACAAAATTCAAAGTTGGTTCTTTGAAAAGAAAGACAAAATTTACACTCAGCAAGATTAAGAAAAAAATCAGAAGACTCAAATAGCTAAAGTTGGAAGTGAAAGAGGGAATATTACAGCTGATCACAACTGACTCTACAGAAATCAAAAGGATTATAAGAGGATACTATAAGCAATTCTGGGCTTCCAAGGTGGCACTAGTGATAAAACAACCCACCTGCCAATGCACCTGATGGAATCAAGAAAGGGAGACCAACAGAAAAAGACTATCCCATTCTCCTTAAAGTCAAAGAAGCAAAGAATTCTCAGGAGCCAGATGATGGAGTGTAGATGGTGATAAACACTGCCTTGGTCTGTGGGGGAGCTATTGTAGCACAACTGGAGTGTGAAAAGATAAACTACATATTGCAGGACAGGACAACAAGTCAGGGAGGAGAAAATTTTTCTCTGAACATTCACAAGAAATAAACTTCTGTTTTCCCAAAGACATCTCCCACTTTGGGAGAGTTTCCCAAACACTATTAATGGTGCAGTTTCCTCACTGCCCTTCTGACCCGTGTTGGCACCTTTGATACATTCCCATTTGTTTACTTTTTTTTTTTTTCTATTTTCACTTCATTCTCTAGAATCTAGAGTTCTTTCCCTTGCTCTAAGATGGAGATAACTTTCAGAAAATTCGTACTTATAAAATTCGTACTTATAAAAGAACAGCCTTCCCTTGGTGGTGCAGTGGATAAGAATCTGCCTGCCGATGCAGGGGACACAGGTTCAACCCCAGGTTCAGGAAGATCCTACATTCCTTGGAACAACTTCGCCCTTGCACCACAACTATCACACCTGAGATCTAGAGCCCATGAGCCGCCACTACTGAAGCCCACTTGCCCTAGAGCCTGTGCTTTGCAATAAGAGAAGCCATTTCTTTCTGGGGATGTGCTGGTCCCGTCTGCCCAGGCCCGCAGGGATGGCTCTGGGGGCTTGGGAAAGCCAAACTGCCAAGACTCAAAGTGGCCTCCTTCCCATCTGGGAGGCTGGGTGTCCTCACGCCTCTGGCTTCTCTGTCCCAGTAGGCAGTGCCTAGAGCCCATGGTCCCGGAGAGAGAGCTCTTGGCAGACAAAGCCAGTGGCCGATCCTTACCTCTCCCCCTGGCCTGCTGGCCTGGAGTCCTGTGCCTGGCCTGTCAGTATTTATTGCCTCCATATACGCCATCCTCTGGGCCCACTGGCCTGCTGCCTCTGCCCAGGCTCGGTGCTGCCATCCCCAGGGGGCCCTACCTGGACCACCCAGGACAACCGTGGGACCAAGCTTGCATGGCTGGAGCTGCCCCCTCTGCCCGCACCCCACCCTACCCCACCCTTTGTCAGTGAGGCCCGGGCCTAGAATGCACAGGGTCCTGTCCTTGCTTCCCCTTTTCTGACTGGGAAATAAACTTTCCCTTAAGAGGGCAGAAAAAGAGAAAGAGAGAGAGAAGCCATTTCAGTGAGAAAACTGCACAGCACAACGAAGAACAGCCCCTGCTCGCGACAACTAGAGAAAGCCTGAGCAAAGCAGTGAAGACCCAGTGCAGCCAAAAATAAATAATTTAGAAGAAAAGAAAAGAACTCCCAGCTCCTCAATCAGCTGAGGAGTGAGGACATTACAAGGTGGGGGTCTGGGAAAATACTGCACACGTTCATCTACTGCCTCCTTCTGAATGCAGAGGGAACAGTGTAATATGCAGGTCTGGAGCTCTCTTCCTAGAACTACTGAATCAAAAGCAGAGGGGGAGAAAACAGGGAATTCAGTATTTCACGTTTGCCATTGTACTTTGTAAATATTTAAGCTCTGGAACAACTCCTAGTGTATCATGAAATGTGCAGATTTCTGAAGAAACGGTTAAACTCCTGATGCCAATCATGAAGCTTTGCATGTCTGAGTCAACAAGGCTTTGAGCTCAGTCAAGTGAAACAGGGGCTCCCAAGAGGCACAGAGGGAAAATGCAGAGATACCCCAGGGCAGATCCCAACTTCTAGAGGAAAGTGATCCTCACCCACAGAGAGCAGGTTCCTGTAGGTCTCCAGCATCACATTCCTGTACAGGGCCCTCTGAGCAGGGTCTAGGCATTCCCACTCCTGCTGAGAGAATTCGATGGCCACATCCTTGAAGGTCAAATGTCCCTGAAATGAAAAATATATCTCACTGAGGGACTACGAGGAGAATTCTTATCTTCACACAAAATGAGAAGAAGAGAGAGGATCAACTGGGTTGGAGAATGGGTTTTGACAGATTCCAGTACAGGCATTTTGAGCAAGTTATGGGCCTTGAATTTTAATTTCCTTAAAGAGAATATATAAGAGAATTCTCTTCTGTAAGAGAATATGATATCCTCCAAATCAGTGTGGATGACTGATTTCTGTGGACGATACATGAAATATACAAGCAAAAATGAAACACAGGTTGGCTACACAGGAGAGGCAGATATTCTGTTGTATACACTGAGTGGGATTCAATATGCAGATGAGTTACTGAGTGGTGTCCTGAGACAAAGAAGTCCACAACAGCTTTATAAAAAGATTGGGATCTTAACATTGAGATGAGGATAACAAGAGAAATGACAAAAAATGTTTGAATACTTCCTATGTGCTAAGCATTACTCTTAATACTTTACATGTATTGACATTTACTACATGTATTAACATAGATGGTTCCCTAAGAAAGCTGAAACGAGTACAAGGTGAACATGTGCAAATGCATAATGTGTGTACACATCCACACATAATGTTTCCAATTTTACTATTTAACTTATTAATGTGACAGTGTAAAAAAATTAAGATATAATCTCAATTGTTAAAAAGTAAAAAACTTACTATAAAATGATTTCTTTTTTTTTTTGATGATGTCTTTTATAAAAGTCATGAACCTGCACATCCATGCATGTACACACACATGTAAATATCCAATTCACTAAAATGAGAGTAGCTATTTCAACATATTTTGGGTAAGTTTTTAAATTATCATTTTTACTTAATGTAGTTCAGCACCTCTGGGACAAGGAAAATGTTCTAATCTTACATAATTTAGTTTGTCAACATCATTCTACAGTAGGTTAGCAAATAACCAGTACAAGCATAAACAAATATGTAATATACTTCAATCTCTGTAAAATACACATAACTCAAAATGCAAATATAATTTTATCCATTTAAATCCATATAAGTAACTATTAACAAAAGCCAGAGTTTATTTATTCCACTAATAAAACATTGATTCAAAATTGGAAAGGATATTAGTGGTATACACGGGGTTCCCTCATAGCTCAGTTGGTAAAGAATTTGCCTGCAATGCAGGAGACCCAGATTTGATCCCTGGGTTGGGAAGATTCCCTGGAGAAGGAAATGGCTACCCACTTCAGTAGTTTTGCCTAGAGAATCCCATAGACAGAGGAGCCTGGCAGGCTAGTCAATGGGATCGCAAGAGTCCAAGAGTCGGACATGACTTAGTGACTAAACCACCATTGGTATACATTAAAACAGTAGGGTTGACAAGTTCTTAAATTAAAAATTGAAAAAAAAAAGGCTTTTATTGAGCAAGAACATACTTAACCATCAGAGAAGACTGGTAATTCTGAAGCAGGGCATTTTGGAAGGACTGACAAAACAATCAACTGAGAATATGACTTCACCTGAGAAAGAGCCATTCTTGAGGTCTTTTCTTTCCTCTTCTGCCTCCTCTGGATTTCTTCCTCAGAGGTGAGTCTTTCAAGGTCAATCCTGAAAGTTTAAAACAGGCTGTTTAAGGCTTAGAATCAACATCCCCTTTCCTGCGCCACAACCACACACACAGGGAAGACCTCACCATACCCAGCAGACAGTCCTCTGCTGCCCACTGTCACAAGAGGTGCGTGTAGGCACCCATCTTCCTGCACCCAGCGCTCCCACAGGCTCAGCCCAGAACCTGTTCTAACATCATCACAGGAATACATTTCCCTCTGCCAAATCCACTGCCTTCATTCTTCCACAGGTGAGATCATGTTACTCAATTCAACCCGTGCATGCACAACTCAGCTTCAGCATCTGTGTGTCCCAGGAAACCTGAGCTAAGATGCTATGGTACTCACACCATTTCATGCAGCCAACACCATCCATAAACCCACTTGCAGATGCTCCAGCAAGAACAGCAACATCCTTTGCCAACAGTTTCGTACACCCCATGATCCCACAACTATGCCTGGGACACACACACACACACACACACACACAATTCACTGGGCTCATCCAGAGGCCCACACTTGCTCCCACAACTCTCCTGCAGACCTTGACAGGCTCCCCTCCATTTTCTCTATTTCTCCTCTCCTCCATGCAGGCATGAACAAACAGAGCTGAAAGGCATAGAGATCTCTGGGCACTGGCATTGTAAAAGGAACGCACAGAAGCTGCAAATCCAAGGACTCTGAGTGTCCAGGAATGGAGACCAAGAAGCTGACCCTTCTGGGAAAAGACTGAAACGGTTAGCTTGGAAATAAGCTCTGCGAGAATGTGCTCATCATGAATAGAAAGGTTCTGTTGGGAGGTTTGAGGTCAATCAGCCCATTCTGCATCACAGGCAGAGAACAGAAGAGAAAGACATGAGGGAACATCCACTCAATACCTCACTATTTTAACAGATCGCATAAAAGGGAAGACAATGGAATATTAGACTGACTAAACTAGGTTTCAACTGCTAAAAAAAAATCACTGACATCCTTACCAAGTACTCATTGAAACAGGCCCTCACCCCTCCTCTACGAGGCCATCTGTCCTCACTCATTCTTATTTCCTCCTTAGTTTTCCCACTTCACTGTGAACCGCTGTCTCGGCGTCTCCTGATCCCCCTCGTCCACATATTTACAGGGATGTCAACCGAATCAGATGCCCGCCTAGCGGAAGACAGCATTTTCCAGCGAGAAAGCTGGGTGTCACGCGGCTGACCCATGTCACCTCCCCCGACACGCGGACAGGGAAACGTCACTATGAAGTCCTGCTTGCGCGGCAGAAGGTCTCAGGAGTCGGGAGGGCTCCCCAGAATCCCAGGACCGGGGAGAGGACGCGCGCGGCCTCTTCGGGAGCGGGGGCCGGCGCGGCCTCCAGGGCGAGGTTAGGGGGGACGAGGAAGGGAAGGAGGAGCGGAGAGCGAATCCACGTCGGGGAAGAGGGCTTTACGCGGGTCAGCGGGGGGCCGCGGTCGGTAAAGGGTTTTAAGCAGGAACAGACAGTGAAGTAGAAAACCAAAGAGGGGGGGGGGGGGAGCAAAGGCACCGAACTAGCCTCAGAGCGATTTGAAACGCAGAGGGAAACGCCCCCTGTGACGGCGACGTCTGGACTTACGGGGCACGGAAGGGTAGGTGATGTGATTTTCAGGTCCCTAGTGACTCCCACACCGGGAGGAAGGGTTGGGCGCGCGGCTATGAAGCGCAAATTTACACGGAAAACGAGAAACAACGCGCCGCAACATGACCTTCCCTTCCACTTCTTCCCTCCCGGATCTTCGCTTCCGGGTCCGTCCCAAGCTGCGCACGCGCGGACTCGGAGGCCCAGCGGCAGGGGCGGGGCCTGGGCGGAGCGTGGCCAGAGAGGGGAGGGGCGTGGGGCCCAGGTCCGCGCGGGGAGGGCGAGAAGACGGGGAAGGGGCGGCGCCTGCGCGTCCCGCCGCGTTGCTGCGAAGGCACAGCTCTCTGGGTTAGAAACGCTTGAGAATCTTTTCCGTCTGTGGATGCATCGTTGCTCCCTGCTAAGAGATTAAGTCTTTCCATCTAAAGGAAATCACTCCTGAATATTCATTGGAAGGACTGATGCTGAAGCTGAAACTCCAATACTTAGGCCACCTGATATGAAGACCTGACTCATTTGACCCCGATGCTGGGAAAGATTGAAGGCGGGAGGAGAAGGGGACGACAGAGGGTGAGATGGTTGGATGGCATCACTGACACGATGGACATGAGTTTGGGTAAACTCGGGGAGTCGGTGATGAACAGGGAGGCCTGGCGTGCTGCGATTCATGGGGTCACGAGGAGTCGGACATGACTGAGCGACTGAACTGAAGATGTTTTCCTCTTACGTTGAAAACGGTTTAAGTCAAAAGCTTGTTTGTGTCAGTCAGTAGGTTGCACCGAGTCCTTTGAGACTGAAGCAATTCAACGGTCTGGGATCTCGGTGAAGGATCTGTATGTGGTGGTGGTTAGATCCAGAAACATGTCCTGCCGTTGGATTTAATTTAAGCAGTCTACAGTTGTTCTGTACAAACTTGAATGTGAAATATAAGCTCTGCCTGCATAGAAGTAGCTACTTTACACTGACATCCTACAGAACAGCATTTCGGCTTCTATTCCCTATTCTAGCAGGAGGCCAACTTGGCATTCTGCTCTGTTCCAGAGACTCATAGCGACAAGACTGATCAAAGAATTTTTCACATATTGATAAATAGGCAAGTCATTCTGACTTATACTTCACTTAACCTGAATTTTATGCTAAGATAGCCTGTGTCCTTTTTCCTGTGGAGGGAAAAGTCCAGTTCCTCCTGTGTGTTTCTTCCCTCTATGTTTCCTTTACCTTTAAACTACTACCACAGTGACAGAGAACACTCCACTTCTGACACTTCCGATCAACAAATAAGTGGGTGTTTTTTCCACAAGCAATTGCATGCGACACCAGCTGGGTGTCCTACAATTCAACTCAACCTCAACACTTATCTGACGTAGCATCAGATCCCACACATCCCACAAATCTGCCCCTCCCCTGTCCCCACTCCACTCCCCCCACAACACATTTCAGATGCCAGTCAAAAGTCCAGGTTGTCACCTCTGCTTCTGACCAGCTGGCTTTAGGTTGGGGTTTCCAAACCCACCTTTTTTTGTTCATACAAAAGCATATACACAGCCGGTGTATATATGGCTGCTTCTAAGTCCTGAAAAAAAATAACTAGAAGTCCCAAAGCTTAAATATCTCCCATGGAAATTTACTATCACACCCCACCAAGCCACACATCAGTTGTAACTAGTCCTCAATCATTGTAAATGTTCCTGTCCTAGCAATTTTCTCCTAGTTTGTCCACCCAATGGCCCTTCTCCATTTGCATGACACTCTTCAATTAATGAGTGATTCTTCTCAAATATAACCTTATCATAGGGCATTCTTTGTCTTTTCTTTTCCCCCATAGGGCATTCTTTGAACACAGTTTAAATCAGGACTCTCACTCTATAATAATACATGCACAGCTCATTGTATTTATCACCATCCTGTTTTATTATTGCTGACTTCCCTTACAGAATATAAGCTAGTTGAAGATGGTCATTGATTCCCTGCTGTATCTTGAGTGATTAGACTTGTTCCTCATTGATAGAATGAGTGAATGCATTTTATCACTACAAAGAATGCTGCTGCAATGCATAGGTTTACAGATTAGTGGGTTGTCATCAAGTAAACCTCAAATTATATTTCTGGCACTGGAATGGAGCTGGACTCTGTAATCCTTGCCCCCTCCCCACCCCATCCCCACCATGTCTTCTGCCTGCCTTTTGCCTGTGGAACACTTTAGTCAAAGAATAAGTTTAATCAGAAAAGTGAGAAATGCTTAAACAATGGAAAAAGACTAAATAATAATAATGTAGTCATTAAGCATAGTCAAGGACCTTCAGTTCTTTCTTAAGGGCTGTAGGTAATATTCTGAGCCATATCCTGTGAGCTGTCCTATAAATACCAAAACCCCAGGTGGAGAAGTTAACTACAAGATGGCCAGACTGTACCCAGGACTTGAGCTGCCACAATTCCAAGAACTGGCCGCAAAGAAAAGGAAACAAGTGCACCCCAGAACTAAAGATTAACTGTACCTAAAACTACCAAGACGCTACTGCTAGTCAGACCAGTGATGACCAACATGAAGATGACTGTTAGATACAACTGTGCTACTTCTGCATGTAATCTGCCTCCCCCCCACTCTGTCTATAAAAGCTCTCACCCCCTGCTTGTCAGGGGCAGGGTGGGGAGTCAGGCTTTGGACAGATGTCCACCACCATCCCCCACAGCTACCAGCATCTGAAATCAACTTTCCTTTTCCCCAACCTGGCCCATTTACTGGCTTTCCAGCGGAAGCTGCCAGACCCCCCATGCATACCTTTTGGTAACAGCATCCAATTCTTTACTCCCATACCATACAACATAACATTCTGAACATTTGTGATAAATTGTCATGCTATTTTGTTTGTATGGTTAATTTTCTCCTGGACAAATACTGTGACAGAGGTAACACAAACATCTCAAAGAGAGGTACTACTTTTATTTCAGTAAATCCAGGATCAGTATCTCATTTTACTATCAGTTTGTTCAGATCATATATGATCTTTTCAATTTAAGCCAAATTAAAAAAAAAAAAAGACCAGACCATTACAAAGTCCCCTCAAGTTCCCTGCCTAGGGAATTTTTTTTTAAACATTTATTTGGCTGCATTGAGTCTTAGTTGTGGCATGTGGGATTTTCATTGCATCATGCAAGATCTTTCATCGTGGCACATGGGCTCCAGAGCATGTGGGTTCAGTAGCTGCAGTGTTCAGGCTTAGTTGCTCCATGGCATGTGGGATCTTAGTTCCCTGACCAGGGATCGAACCTGCATCCCCTGAATTGCAAGGCAGATTATTAACCACTGGGCCACCAGGGAAGTCCCCTGCCTAGGGAATGTTAAACCATCCTCCCTCTGAGGACTCCAAGTCCTGAGAATAAAACTCAGCTGGAATAAAACTCAGGACATCATTTAAAGCACTGATGTCTGAATATCAGGAAAAATCACTAATGTACCCAAGAAACACCAAGAATTGGGCAGAGCTCAAAGGATCCACAGTGGTACCAAGCTTGGGTTTGGGATGGACTCCAGGGTCCTCTGGTAGGTGTCCCTGATAGCCTACTGACTACAAGAAAGTATCAACAAAAATTCCATTAACAAGAAAGAAAAAGGGAATTTTATTTGAGCCAAGCAGAGAATTATAACTTGGGAGACTCTCATAAAGCTCTGAGAACTGTTCTGCCTATTAGAAGTCGAAGACACGGTTGTATATACATTTTCAAGATAAAGGATAGTTCATCAAAATGACATGCTGATCATTTTTCATAAACTTCACCAAGGATATACAGTCCAGGTAACCACGTACAAAGCAAGCAGTAAGTCACCAGGACCTCTCACAGAGTTAAGAACACTACTCTTTTTAAAAAATATCTAATAAATATTTATTTGGCCAGGTCTTAGTTGCAGCATGGGGGATCTAGTTCCCTGACCAGGGATCAAACCCAGACCCCCTGCATTGGGAGTTCGAAGTCTTAGCCACTGGACCACTAGGGAAGATCCTAGAACGCTAGTGTCAGAAATAAAGTTGACCTTTATGGTCGAGGAGGCATTCCCACCTCTGAGGAGCTGTGGTTTATGTGTAACGCAGATGCACACTGCACATTCGGGAGGGAGGGAGGAAGCACAAGCAAACAGAAATGTATGGTTTTTTCTTGTCTTGCCTTAAAATATGAATTTTATTTGAATTTTATTAAAATATAGAGATTGCAATTTTATCTCCACTTCTGAAATTTCATCTCCTAGTATTTTTTATATGTTCACCATATCTTGTCACTTCATGTAAAGCTTCAAGTGCACACACACAAAAAGGTATGTAGGAAACATATGGTGTAGATTTACAACTGAGAAGGCAGATTTCAGGGGGCTGAGTCTGACAGTGTACTGTTACAATATTTTCATTATAGCTAGAAAAAATCTGTAGCTTGTAGCTCCAGAAATAATCTGGAGTTTGTAACCCCAATGTAAATTATGAATATATATCTATTTCAAATATTTTGTTTAAATCTAATTTGAAAAGAAATTGTCACAGATGCCATTCAACCTAGAGAACATGATGATAGATACTTAAGGGTCATTATTATGAAGCCCCCAATGCAGTGGGATATGCTTCCATTAATACAAGGCACACGATTCACCAAGGATTACAAAAATGATTGGGTCTCCCTACTGGCTCAGATGGTAAAGAATCTGCCTTGCACTGCAGGAGACCTGGGTTCAATCCTTGGGTTGGGAAGATCCCCTGTAGAAGGCAATGGCTTACCCCCTCCAATATTCTTGCCTGGAAAATCCCATGGACAGAGGAACCTGGTGGGCTGTGGTCCATGGGGTCACAAAGAATCAGACACGACTGAGCAACTAACACTATAAAAAGAAGATTCCACTTTACTTATTTGAATGAGAAGTATGATACATTCTAATAAATAAAATGGTATCAAAATGCAATTTTAGAGGCCAAATCTGCAGCCTTCACAGATACTCTACTCTGATTCTTTTGATGACTGTCCTCTGTAACACTGTCCCTTTGGTTTCCAAAAATGAGACTAATTTTGATTTTATATATACAGTAGCTATTCCCCTTCAAAAAACAGGGAGACCATTGTTCCACCCCCAATTTTTTCTCCCCTATGCAATCCCTGAATTGACTTAGCATGCATGCACACAGTGGATAATACAATATTATGTTTCAGGCGTACTACATAACTATTTAACTACTCCATACAGTATGAAATAATCACCCCAGTAAGTCTAGTAGCCATCTGTCCCAGTACAGTTACTATCAATGACTATACTAATTTTGTATGTTACACACTACACTTCATTATGTAACCGTAGACCTGTACCTCTTAAATCTCTCCTACTTCCCACACAAGGGCTTCCCTGGTGACTCAGATGGTGAAGAGTCTGCCTGAAGCGCAGGAGACTGGGGTTCCATCCCTGGGTCAGGATGATCCCCTGGAAAAAGAAATGGCAACCCACTCCAGTATCCTTGCCTGGAAAATTCCATGGATGGAGGAGCCTGCCGTGTTACAGTCCATGGGGTTGCAGAGTTGAACACGACTGAGCGACTTCACTTTCACTTTTTTACTTTCTTTCACTTCACACACACCTGCCCTTCTGGCAACCATATATTTGTTCTATGTATGAGACTATTTTCCTTTTCTTTTGTAAATTCCACATATAAGTGAAATCACATGCTGTGTCACTCTGACTTATTGCACCCAGCCAAATACCCTGTAGAGTTGTGTATGGTACTGGGAATGGCAAGATTTTAGTTTTTTTCCACAACGAATATTCCACTGTATGTGTGTATATATATGGCTGGATATGTATATATATATATATTTTTTTTTTTTCCTTTATCTATTTTCTTTATTGATTCACCTATTGGTGGACTTTTGGTAGCTTTCTTACCTTGGCTATTTTGTTAAAAAAAAATTTTTTTTTTAATATGGACCATTTTTAAAGTCTTTATTGAATTTGTTACAATATTCTTTCTGTTTTATGTTTTGTTCTTTTGGCCTCGAGGCATGTGGGATTACCTCCCTGAGTAGGGATTGAACCCATACCTCCTGCAATGGAATTGCAGATTCTAAGCCACTAGACCACCAGGGAAGTCCCCTACCTTGGCTATTATAAATAATGGTACAAGGAACAACAAAGTGCATGTATTTTCTGAATGAGCATTTTTGTTTTCTCTAGGTAAATAACTAGATGTGCAATTGCTGGATTATATAGCAGCTCTATTTTTAATTTTTTGAGGAGTGGCCATAGTAGCTACCAATTTACAATCCTACCAAAAGTGCTTGAGGGTTCCCTTTTCTCATCTTCACCAACACTTGTCCTTTCAATGACAGTCCATTCTGACAGGTGTGAGGTGGTATCTCATTGTGGTTTTGACTTGAATTTCCCTGATGATTAGTGATGCTGTACATCATATCATGTACCTATTGGCCATCTGTATGTCTCCTCCTCCATGATGGAGTCTCTCAACCCGAGTAGGGCTTGAATACTTGCACAAGTTTTGTGTCAGGCATTACATTTTAAGGTTTCTTTCTACTATGAATTGTCAGATGATCCCCAAAGCTCAAGTTCTGAATAAAAGCACTGCCACATGTGTTGGACTTATGTCTGTTTTCAGTATGCATTTTTTGATGCCTACTAAGGCTTGCAAATTGGGTATAAGCTCTGCCACACTCATGACATTTGTAAGGTTTCTCTCCAGTATGGATGGTTTTATGTTGAGTAAGGTATGAACGCATTGTGAAAGCTCTGCCACACTCATTACATTTGTAAGGTTTCTCTCCAGTGTGAGTTCTCTCGTGACCCCAAAGTTGGGAACGTTGGATAAAGGCCTTATCACAGTCTTTACATTTGTAAGATTTTTCTCCTGTATGAATTCTCTGATGTGCCAAACGGCTTGAACGTTGGGTAAATCCCTTGCCACACACATTACATTTGTGTGGTTTCTCTCCAGTATGAATTCTCTCATGACCCCAAAGTTGTGAAAGTTCAATAAAAGCCTTACCACACACATTACACTTGTGTGGTTTCTCTCCAGTGTGCATTTTCTGATGTCGACTAAGGCGTGAAAATTGGGTAAAAGCTCTGCCACACTCACTACATTTGTAAGGTTTCTCTCCAGTATGGATTGTCTCGTGTTGAGTAAGATTTGATCTCATGGTAAAGGCTTTGCCACACATAGTACACTTGTACGGTTTCTCTCCAGTATGGATTTTCTTGTGTTTGTTAAGGCTTGACCGCTCAGCAAATGCTTTGCCACATTCATTACATTTGTAAGGTTTCTCACCACTGTGCATTTTCTCATGACTCCAAAGGAGAGAATGCTGGATAAATGCCTTACCACATTCATTACATTTGTAAGGTTTGTCTCCAGTGTGCACTCTCTGATGATTTTCAAGGTGTGAGTTTCTACTAAAGACCTTGCCACAGACATCACATTTATATGGTTTCTCTCCTGTGTGTACTCTCTGATGTGTAGTGAGATTAGAACCCTGGTTAAAGGCTTTGCCACACACATTACATTTGTAAGGTTTCTGTCCAGAGTGAATTCTCCTGTGATTTCTGAGGTTTGAGCTTTTGCTAAAAGCCTTCCCACAGTCATTACAGTTGTAAGATTTTTCTTCAGTGTGTGTTCTCCTGTGTTGTGTGGGTAACACAGTAGTTTCCACAGTAAGAGGAATTCTATGAAGTGGGGAAACTGAGGAACCACTGCTGACTGACTTCTCAACTTGACTGCCTCTATACATTTTCTCCTCAGTTGTAAATCTCTGCAGTTCAGCCACCTGTGCCTGAAGCCTTGCTCCAGTTCTACTGTCTAAACACTTTATATCTTTGTTTCTAGCAATGTTCATGTTATTTTTCATTGTTAAACAACTTCTTAGGAATGACTTGTCATGTATGAAATATTCATATGTATTACTTCTTACAGAAACACTCTGAGGAAAATTAATTAAGGATTTATTATACTGATCTTCTCTCTTACTGAGATTTTTGTTATGGGTCAAAAGCAAGTCTTTGTCATTTCTCGCATCACATCCCCACTCACTCTCACTCTTCTGCATATTTTCACAGACTTCCTCAAGGTCAAAATCCTTGATGCCATGGTTTTCATTTTGGTATAATTCTCCTACATTAGTGTTCTCTCTTGGTGATAATTTGTTAATTGCAAATCCAGCAGAAAGGATTCCTATAAGATCATCTGGAAAATATATTGAATTACATAATTATACAAAAAATGTATTTAATAACATGTGGCAATATAAGAAAAAAAAATTTTTAAGTCGAGATGTCACAATGGGTTTCCCAGGTGGTGCTAGTGGTAAAAAACCCACCTGCCAATGCAGGAGACATAAGTGATGTGGGTTTGATCACTGGGTCAGGAAGATCCCCTGGAGGAGGGCTTTTCAACTCACTCCAGGGTGTTTACCTGGAGAATCCCATGCGCAGAGGAGCCTGGTGGGCTATAGTTCATAGAGTTGCAAAAAGTCAGACACAACTGATGCAACTTAGCAGGCATGCATGCACTCAACCCATGATAAATCTAGCAGGTTAAGCTAATAAATAACTGCAATTATACCAAATAACAGTTTCTGGCATTCTAAAGGATTCTTCCATAAAAACAGAAGAAAGGATATATATTCCAGAAGGAATACATTATAGGAAAATTGAAATATACCTTGAGAATTACTGAAGCTTGTCTATCCCCTGAGAAGTTCTCTCAAGGACATAAAATGTGAAAGGGAATGAATAAAATAGTCCTAGGGTCAGGCCAACAGAGAACTTGATACATATTAACTGAAAACCAAGAGAGATCAAGGGGAAAGATGACTCCTGAGAGCCATCTCAGTCCCTCTCAAACCAAAGCACTGAAATGGTCAGTGGTGTCAGAAAATAGAATGTTGTAGGTCACAACAAAGCCCTTCCTCAGCTCTGAATGAGTCACAGCATCACAGTAGAATGGAGTTTAAACTTTTATATATTTGAACAAGAAAGTGACAAGTTTGAGAGTATGGGAGGGATCTCCTTTGAGATCTGATAACAAACAAACTGTTATTTTTCTACAGATAATTCCCATTTAAGGAGAATTTCCCAAGCAATACTTAATGGAGCAGTTTACTCTGTGCCCACTTGAGCTCTGATCTGTATTCACATCTCAATTATTCATATTAGTCTGATTTTCCCCTATTTTCACTTTGTCTTCCAAAGCCCAGGGCTCTTTCCCTTGCTCTAAGATGAAAATAACATTCAGCTTAGAAGAGATTTCAATTCATAAAGTAAAATGGGACACAACATGCTAGGCTATTACAGAACACATGCCCAGAGCTTTGTTCAGCTAAGAAAGAAAATTACAGATGGGTCTATAAATGTATCATAAAAATTAGTCAACTGACTGCCTCCTGAAGTTTTAGATTAAGTAGGATCAGGAAAATCCACTGCAGAAAGGATAGGCCACCCACTCCGGTATTCATGGGCTTCCCTGGTGGCTCAGATGGTAAAGAATCTGCCTGCAATGTGGGAGACCAGGGTTCGATCCCTGGGCTGGGGAGATCCCCTGGAGGAGGGGATGGCAACCCACTTCAGTATCCTTGCCTGGAAAATCCCATGGAATCTCAGAGTCAGACACAACTGAGCCACTGGGCACAGCACAGCACGGCATGCAGATCACCTAATTACCTTTTAAGAACTACTGAATCAAAAACACAAGGGTGGAAGCACAGAGTGAGATGTTTTTAAAAAATGTGCTGCAAGGCTTTCTGACTACTAATATCCTGCAACCACCACTGATCAAGCACGAACGCCCAACTTCTGAAGAAATGAGAAGTTATAGAGTGATAAGCCATGTCATGAAGCCTTTTCATTCTGAATCCAAACAGCTTCAATCACTGTCTTTAGAACAGGGATTTGAAACTTTCACAAACATGCCAGGATGTCCCAAGTTTGAGACTCAGAAGGGAAAATTCAAAGATACACAGAACTAGTTACCAACTTCCGGAGAGAAGTTATCCTCACCCAGGGAGACCAGGTTCCTGTAGGTATCCAGCATCACGTCCCTATACAGGGCCCTCTGAGAAGGGGCCAGGCATTCCCACTCCTCCTGAGAAAATTCGATGGCCACATCCCTGAATGTAAATAGTCCCTGAAAGAAAAGCACATTTCACCAAGTGGACAAGGAGCAAGCTCTGAGTCTGACACAAAATTACAGAAAGGTGTAAGGATTGACTTGGCTGGAGCGAATGTCCTGACCAATCCATAAGATAATTTGGAGCAAGTTACTTTTCTCAAATTTTTTTCAACTGAGGTGAAATTCATGTAACACAAAAGTTAGCTATTTCAAGCTACCATTCAGTGAGTGGCATTTAGTACCCTCACAATGTTGAACAAACACTTGCCTAAACATTTTATCATTGTTAAAAGAAATTTACCCATTTAACAATATCTTCATGGTCCTCTTTGCCCCCCATCCCTGTATACCACAATGCTTACTGTCATTATGCATTTACCTACTTGTGATATTTTCATATAAATGCAATGGTATGAAACGTGAGCTTTTCTGTGCGGCTTCTTCCAGTTACAGTGTTTTTTTCAGTTTATCCATGATATGGTATCAGTACTACACTCCTAAAGTATTCCTTTTTCAGGGCTGAATAATATTTAATTCTATGACTACAATACATTTTATGTATCCACTCATCCCCTGATGGCCATTTAGTTTGTTACCATTTCTTTCTTACTTTTAACAGTTTTGCTGGAACTTCCAGGTACAAGTATGTGTGTAAATACCTATTTTCAACATTTGTTTTTGCCTGCACCTTGCAGTATGTGGGATCTTAAATTTTAGTTCCCCATTCAGGGATTGAACCTCTGCCCCCTACAAGGAGGTGCAGAGTCTTAACCACTGGACCACCAGGGAAGACCCTTTATTAATATTTTCTATTTGTTTAAACACAATTCTCCCACTTTCTTTTAGTTCTTTGTCCATGGCTCCCTGTAGCTCTCTTAGAATGTTTAAGATGGTTGATTTAAAATCTTTACTTAGTACTTCCAACTTCTGTTCTTCCTTAGAAACACCACCATTAATGCAGTAATCATGCTTAAGCTCTGGTGAAGGAAATGGCAACCCACTCCAGTATTCTTGCCTGGAGAATCCCACGGATAGAGGAGCCTGGCAGGCTACAATCTACGGAATCACAAAAGAGTTGAACACAACTTAGGGACTATACAACTACAACAATAACATGCTCAAGCTGCCCAATCTGCAGAAATCCTTAAGCATCTGTACTGAAGCTGGCCTGCTCAAAAGCAGCCACTGTAAAATCTTTTATTAACAGTAACAAATGTGAAACCCTTGTGTCTTCATGAAGAGAATAATCCAATGAGGATGTAAAAAGGAAAATCACCTCTATGTTTACTAAAGTGAAAACATGTACGGCATGTGAATATTTAAATTTGCAGAATAAATACCATAAGAAAACACTTACTGAAAAATATTTTCTAAAGCCTTATTACAATATAATATGCATGTTTTATTAAGATTTGGGCTGAGAACAAAGTTGTTCCTGATGGAGACAGTATGTGATGCTGGAAGATATGACAGAGAAAGGGTTATTTTACTTAAGTCTCTAACCTGCATCACTATGTGGAGTTGAATCACAAGTGTATATATGTGAGATGTTTAATACAAAAAAATACAGCACTATTTGTTATGGTGATCTGTGATCTATGATGTTATGATCTATGATGTTATGACTATAACTTGCTGAAGGCTCAGATGGTGGTTAGCATTTTTTTTTTTTTTTAGCAATATACAACACTGAACAACTATAATGGTAAAATCAGATCATGGCTCCAGGCTTTCTGATGGCAGAAAGTTCTGCTCCTATGTCTTGGCTGAATTACAACCATTTTAACTGAAAACACCTGCTACATGAGAGTCCCTACTAGAATACCTGGGTCTTTGGGTGATGAATGTGATATCAATGATTTATAGAGCCTTTCCTGTTAGGCAATTAAGTTGATTCCATTTTTTACAACTAATTATGTACTAAAACGTGACTTCCCAGGTGGTGCTAGTGGTAAAGAACCCACCTGCCAATGCAGGAGACATAAGGGACTTGGGTTGAATCCCTGGATTGGGAAGATTCCCTGGAGAAAGAAATGGCAACCTACTCCAGTATTCTTGCCTGCAGAATTACATGGACAGAGAAGCCTGGCAGCTACAGTCCATGGGGTTGCAAAGAGTTGGACACAACTGAAGAGACTTAGCACAGCCATGTATTAAAGCACCCTCTCAATTTTGGAACTTCCCATTTTAAAGTACTGATATTCTGGAGTCAAACACAATGATTCACTTAACTTCAAATGCATTCAAAAGCATGCTTCCCCATATCAGTCTTCCTTTCAGACTTCTTCAGGTATTTGTGAGCACTGGAACATCACTTATATGCAGTCTCTTTGACCCTGGTTTACATGGAGCTGAAAGGGCACGCAGAAGGGTTCTCTGCCCCACCTCACTGACACCACAGAACCTACTCCCACCTCCAGTCCACCTGAGAACAAAACCTTTCACAGGAGGATCGCCTAAAAGGACCCTCTTCCCAAGCTCCGGGTCACTGGGTCACAGTGAGGAAGAATCAGCAGGGAGATGAGAGGAGACTCAGGGAAGGCCCTGTGTGTGATTAAATATTTTAGGCAGGAAACTGCACGGACAGAGAAGTTTAACAAGTCCAAATCATGTCATTTTAGGAAAGAGTTAACAGATCAACATAGAATATGACTTTTACCTGGGAAAGGGCCATCCCTTCTTTCTTTCCTCTTCCTCTGAGCTTCTTTCTCAGGTAAGATCATTCTGTGTGACCAAAAAAATACATTTTTTAATGTTTAGAGTCAACCAACCTCCTCCCTTGCCCCAAGTACCCACACAGGGAGAAACTTCCTATGGGGGAAAGAAGGCTCCCAGTGACTGGAGGCTTCAGAGACAATAAACTCTTATCAGGAGACCAATATGTGAGTTTTCAGCCCTTTCTTCTGTTGGTACTCCCACTCTACTGCAACTGCACTGTCCTTTGACCACGTGGTATTCAGCCAAAGGAAATTATCTCCTCCTGGTTCCTGGCTCCTCCCTGGGCAACCAGCATCCCAGCACTTGCTGATGTAAAATAAGATGCTCATCAATCCAACAATCTGGGCTTCCTTGGTGGCTCAGACAGTAAAGAATCTGCCAGCAATGCAGAAGACCCAGGTTTGATCCCTGGGTCAGGAAGATCCCCTGGAGGAGGGTATGACAACCCACTCTAGTATTCTTGCCTATTTAACTTTTTGTTCATAATCTCTGCCTTCACTAAAATATAATTTGCATTTCTTTACAAGAAACATCATAAACCAATAAATACTGTGTTTTTTGCACTCAGTTACAGTGCTCCAATGTTTATGTAAAGGTTGTAATTCAACAATTATTTAAAAAGTTGTCTCAGGACCTTTGGCTCAGTTCTGCTTTCTTATATTTTGTCAAAGGTTCTTCCTAAAATTTGGCCCAAAGTCCAAAACATAATATTCTACTGAAGACATGGAAGACCAACCATTTGCTTTTATATTATTGGCATCAAATGTTGCATTTATTCCATTCTAAAGTCACATTAGGGCTTCCCTGGTGGCTCAGTGGTAAAGAATCTGCCTGCCAATACAGAAGAAGTGGGTTCCATCCCTGGGTCAGGAAGATCCCCTGGAGAAGGAAATGGCATTCCATCCCAGCATTCTTGTCTGGAGAATCCCATGGACAGAGGAGCCTGGTGGGCTACCGGCCTTGGGGTCACAGAGTCAGACATGACTGAGCAACTGAACAAAACAACAAAGTTAATTTTTTTTCTATTTTGTTGAAATATAATTGATGTACAATACTATGTTAGCTTTGAGTATACTATGGAGTGATTTGACATTTTCAAACATTATGAAATGATCATGGTAAGAAAAAAATACTTCATGTTATGATACAGAGATAAACACAAGCTAAGAGAAAGGTATGTCTTTATCTCTGGGCCTATGCCCTCTGCCCTTTTCTTAAGTTTTTCATAATTGTTGGAGGGCTGCAGCACATTTCAAATTCTCATCGTAATTGGCCACTCATCCCAGAAAACCACCAGATGCAAACATAAGACCACCTCTGAAAATCATTTGTCTCAGGGGATCTCATTTGCTCAGACTCAAAAAACCGGGTCTACTTTACCTTCTCTACGTTACAGGTGGTGCATGCGTCTCACAGGGGAAGGGATTTACCAAGTTACTTTGAAGAAGTTTGAGTTCAGTGAGCAGAACTGAGTGTAAGTGGCGGCCTGTATAGGTTGAAGTAGAGTTTGTCCTATTTGCAGATTACCTTATTTATTTCTGAGCGACAGAGGCTTCTTTTTTGGGGGTTAATGAAAGACATTTAATTCCTCTACTCTGGGGAACATCTATTCAGTTCTTAGCTGGAGACTTCAGCTCAGAGCTCACTAATTTAGTGGATCATTCAAGGGAATAATACAACTGTTAAATATCAAAGTAACTGGTGAATCTAGGTTTTGAGTGTTAAAAGATTATCAACACCCATAACCACAGGCCTAGTGAAACACTGTAAAGTTATTTACCAGACATCAAAGAAGAGCTCCAAGTTAGGATATAAAGCACATAAACCTCATATTGTGAACAATCAAATTTAGCGGAAAAATAATCTGGAAATTTAAAGCAGTATTGTTAACAATGGCCATTTTAGTGGGCTTCCCTGGGGGTCTAGTGTTTGGGAGTCTGCCTGCTAGTGCTGGGGGTAGGGGTTTAATCTATGGTCCAGGAGGATCCCACATGCCTCAGGGCACCTAAGCTGGTGCGCATGACTACTGAGACCATGTGCTGCAACTACTGAAGCCCCCAAGCTCTAAAGCCTGTGTTCTGCAACAAGAAAAGCCACTGCAATGAGAAGTCCAGTGCACCACAAGTAAGAGTAGCCCCTGCTTGCCAAAACTAGAGAAAGCCCTTGCAAGCAAGGAAGACCCAGCACAGCCAAAAACAAAAATAAATAAGTTAATTTTAAAAATAGTCATTTTTAAAAAAAAGCACCACGTGGTGAAAGAAATTCGTCCTCCATTTCTTGAAGAAGGACCTAGAAATGACTGAGTTAAGCCTCTGCCTTCTGGTTGAATAGGGACTGCAAATAGAATTACCATCTGATTCCAACACCTGGTTTTGCAACTCTCATCTCTTCTGCGTAATTTACACAGGTCAACAAATTTAATAAAAATTAGGTTACAGAGCCACAAGTTACTACTTCAGAACTTAACAGTCCATATCCAATGTACTCAGTATTCACCTAGGTTTGCGTACTCCCGCTTTCTCTATCACTGTTGCTTTTTTTCTCTGTATGTCTCCCTGGATCCTTCTGTTTCTCTCGTCTGTCCAATTCTGCGCTTCTTCCTCTCTTTTCTGTGCATCATTTTGTTTCCTTCTCTTTCTATTCCTCCTCCCACAGACTGGCCTCGCCCTGCTGCAATACCTGACGTTCTTCCTGCACAATATTTCTGATGCCTCACTAGTTGCAGAAACTTCTGCCTCAGCATTCCCCTTCCGCTCTCCTTGGAGGTCAAGTGTGATCCATCCTCCAGGATTGAGGACCTGACAGAACGCAATCGGGCCGAGGAGGGTGAGGTCGGGCAGGGAGCCGGGAGTCGGAGAGAGGTTTTATAAAGGCAGTCAGAGCAGGAAAACAGCGCTGCAAGAGGTCAGCGTCTATACGGACCGAAGGCAGAAACTTGGGGCCGGTGCCTGCCTCAAAGCGATTTTAACAGCAACAGGGCCCAGACTCCTGGGACCGAAAGTCTTCAGGAGACGCCGCAACAGGCGAAATGAGAGGACTCAGAGCAAGAGCGACGACAACGTTCAGGGGTTTTAACTTACTGGGAGGCGCTCCGAAACCCCGGTGGGGGGACGCGAAGTCCGAAGGACGCATAACGCGGTCACCAGTGAAACCAAGACTTTCTCTTCCGAGTGTACCGGTTGTTCCCCGGAAATAACTTCCGGTTCTTCAGGGAACTGCGCGTGCTCACCGGGGCGGGGCGGGGCCTGGGCCTCCGGGGGGCGGGGCTATAGCTTTCGGAAGGATGGATGGGGCGTCTATGCCTAGGCTCCGCCTGTGAGCCTCGGTCTGGTCCTCGAACCGGCCCCTGGGAGTTTCTGGTCTGTTCCTCTTCCCTCTGGACAGGTTTCTCTACTTTGGATCCTCTGCACTTGTTTACTGTCCTTTGAAGCCAGGCCTCGGTGCAGAATTAGAGGTGCGCAGGCACTTCTATTAGAAGCTGAAAGTTGAGAAACATGGACAGAGAAATGTGGGCTGCAGTCCGTGGGGTCCCACAGAGTCGGACACTACTGAGCGGCTAACACTTTCACTCCCACCCACCCCCGCATCCACTTACGTGGAAAGAGCCAGCAGATGAAGAAGCTGGATCCTCTGAGCAGCGAGGATGCAGGAGCCCTCGACCTGGGACGGGGCTTGGCGCTGTGGGCGGGGTTGGATCCCGGAACTTGAGACCTCAGGCGGTTACACCTTTTTGAAAGTGAAAGTGAAGTTGCTCAGTCGTCTCCGATTCTGCGATCCCACGAACTGTAGCTGGCTAGGTTCCGCTGTCCATGGGGATTCTCCAGGCAAGGGTACTGGAGTGGGTTGCCATTTCCTTGTCCAGGGGATTTTCCCCACCCAGGGATCGAACCCGGGTCCCCTGCATTGCACGCAGACTCTACCCTCTGAGCCACCAGGATTATTTATTTTAAATTTATTTATTTATTTTTGACTGTGCTGGGTCTTCCTTGCTCCTTGGGCTTTTCAGTAGTTTCCTTGTGTGGGCTTCTCCTTGCTGTGGCTTCTGTTGTTGCCAAGCCTGCGATCTAGACCTTTCTGGCTTCAGTAGTGGTGGTGCAGGGGCTTAGCTGCTCTGTGTCATGTGGAACCCTCCCTGATTAGGGGTTGAACCCTTGTCCCCTGCATTGGAAGGCAGATTCTTAACCACTGGACCACCAACGAAGTCCCACAGCTTTTTATTTACTTAACCAAAAGCTTGAGTTTTAGAGCGGGTGATGGAAACTGGTAGTGTGACAGGAAATGCAAAATTGTGCACGTGGGGAATGTGCAATTTTATACTCACTTCCCTCCTAGGCTTCCCTTGTGGCTCAGCTGGTAAAGAGTCCGCCTGCAATGTGGGAGACCTGGTTTCCATCCCTGGGTTGGGAAGATCCCCGGAGAAGGGAAAGGCTACCCACTCCAGCATTCTGGCCATGGAGAGTTCTGTATAGTCCATGGGGTTGCAACGAGTCGAACACGACTGAAAGACATTCACTTCACTTTCCCTCCAGAGCATAATTTAAACTTCTGTTTTCCATTCACTTGGACGCATCAGAAACTAAGTGAGGAAAAATTTCAACCCTAAATGTGTCATTGTCCAAGGGACGCCTTTGGAGACTGTGTGCAAGAAGTAGGCTATAGTCAGGCGCTTGAGAAAGAAGCTTGAGGAAGGAATTCAACTATATCTATGTATATATATAGTATAATTTTTTTTTTCTTTGACCTGTATCAGACTATTGGATTTGAAGAATAAGACCATTTCAATAGAAATTTCCACTTCCCAAATATCAACTATTAGTGTTATATTCACTGTAGATTTTGCTGCTTATTAACTTTTCTTATGCACTTTGGCATATTTCTGGATGATTTATCAGTTGAGAATAAGCATATCTCCTTTGTCCAAGGCTCTGGTGCAAAACTTCAAAAAACCTTTGGAATTTCCACTAACTGAACACTGTGCTCTACACCAGAAACTGATACAACATTGTAAATCAACTAGCCTTAAATTAAAAAAAAAAACAAAAACACACTATTGGAGTTTCCTGAATGACAGACGTGTTTTTGTTTTTATATTAATAAGGCAACTTTGAGGAGGGATTCCATACAGAATAGGAGCTTGGACCCCAGAAAAACCAACCAGGTAATGAGAGAATTGGAATATTACACAGTGGTGAAGCTCAATGAACTAGAGGTACATGTGTAAGAAGAAAATCTTCTCAAAAACAATTGGGAGAAAAGTCATGATACAAAATTAGATTGCATAAGGACATGTATGTAAACATTTTGCACTCACAGAAAATAATATTTAGTGTTAAAAGTATGTATATATGTGTTAGAATTTCTAAAAATGCTTGGCAAAGACAAAGATCAAGTTAGAGTTGTGTATCAGATACATATGTGATCAAATGAAAATGCAAATAAAAAGTAAACAGGAAAAAATTTCTCTTCTGGTCTTGTGGATGAGACCTGCCAGGTCAATTCCCATGGACACCCATGATTAGATCTCGTGTGATTGCATTATATTGGATGTCAGAGGGAATGAAAAGCCCAATGACTCAAGAAGGCATCTTGAGACCAAAGTAGGGAGGCAAGGATCTTTATGTAATCAATTAATCAGTTTATTGTAGGTGACTGACTCCAAGAGCCTGATCTATATCAGGTGACAGTGATAAGATCTGGAAATTTTCACAGCTGCCCTCCACACTGCCTCAGAGCCATTCTGATAACTCTACAGTTAACCTAGGCTATCTGGGTAAATGCTTGGAAGCAGAATAAATTTTCCTAAAATTTATGAATGGATTCTGTCTCTTCTAGGATCTTCACATCAGGAGAGGGAACGGATAAAACATCCATTTGTTCACATGGGACTAATTCAGTAGCATCTCTGTTCTCTTGTTTTGACAGATGTTTACTGATGCAACTTTCATGAAAATTTTGGGTTTCCTGGTATATTGGTAGTGCTCAAAAGTTTTGTTTTGTGAACACTCCATGGCTTGTGAAACTGTGACCTCATTTCAGATGGAATCTAAAATTTTAATCTAAAGAATGAATGCTATAAATAGTTTGCAGAATATCTTAAATATTTACCCATGAAAATAAAAAATTTTATATCACCAAAAACAGACCTATGTGGCATATTTATAGAATTATGTTGTCTCTAAAACAGAGGGCTTCCCTGGTGGTGAAGAACCTGCTTGCCAATGCAAGAGATGTAGGTTTCATCCCTGGGTTAGGAAGATCCCCTGGAAGAGAGCAGGGCAAACCACTCCAGGGTTCTTGCCTGGAGAATCCCATGGACAGAGGAGCCTGGCAGGCTGCAGACCACAGGGTCACAAAGAGTCGGACTCGGCTGGTTGCCTAACAATATATTCGATATATTCGAGCTCTATGAATGTGTGTGCATGTCTCTGTGTTATATTTTTTTTATTGCCATTATACTTATAGTTAACTTCCATCATCATGGTGGTGGTTTAGTCACTAAGTTGTGTCTGACTCTTGCAGTCCCCAGGCTCCTCTGTCCATGGGATTTCCCAGGCAGAAATACTTGAGTAGGTTGCCATTTCCTTCCCCCAAAACATTACTGTTTACTTTGTCACTAAGTGATATGGAAATAAGATGACAAAGGCTAAAATAGATTTCTGAAACTTTAATTTCATTTTTGTTACATAAAAATTATATACATTTATATGCTGAGACTATATGATCCCCATGTAAAATGCAAATTAAAACTATATGGAATTAAATACAACAATATATAAAGCCAACAACAATATATATATATGAGATTTAATGTACTCTATGAAACCATGGCAATTTGAAATCTATGAAGTAGGAGAAAATCTAAAAGTAGGTACATAAGAATAAATACACAAGGTCAAGAAACCTTTTCATATATCTTGACTTAGGTTTTATCTAACTTAAACAAAAATATGTGGTGGCATCACCATTGTTTCATCAAACTGAAAACAATAAACAGTTCCCAAGACAGATTCTTATTAAAGCTTTGGGAATATCTGCCTCAACGTACTGGAAGTGAATGAGGAAAGATCTAGTGCTTTTTCAGATAAAAGAAAAAAAGGATATGAATATTTCAGTGCTACACTTTGAAGTGTAGTGCAAATACATGTGAATTACATCCTGATATTTGCCCTCATTATAAAGTAATGCCAGTGTGGTACATGCACTTCAGCGTTAGCCCTCCAGAGAGGCAAGGGGCCTGTGGGGTGTGGGGGGTGGGGTGGGAAGGTAGGCGGGAAGGGTGGTGGTTATTAATACACCAACTTGGTTTTTCCAAGATACTCAAAGTGCATGCATTGTCTAGCATGAATTTTAAACTCCATAATCTGAGTCCTCAAGGAAACCCAGATTTCACCATTCTGAGTCCATTTCTCAAGTTCTTTTCCTATCACCACCCCAGGTTTGTGACGAACAATCAGCCCTGCTGGTCATCTTGGAGAATCTAGGGAGTTTCAAGGCTTTGGCTTTCACTGTCAGAGCTGTGGTCTCTGCTGAGCAGACTTGGGTCCCCCTGGCTCAAATCAAGCTTCTTCTGACGCTCTGACGTCTAGGGACGAGGTGGACTGGCCTCGGAGCTGGGCCCTTCCCCTCCATCCTTGGTTGGCCCTGGGGTACCCTGCGCTGGGGCCGGGGAGAGCCAGCCCTCGGCGGGGAAAGCATAGGCAGCCTGGTTGGCCATGGTGTACATGGTCTGCGCCGCAGCCCACAGAGGGCCCCGGAGCTGGGCCAGCTGCTGCCAGCACTGCGGGGAACAGCCCGGCTGCTTGGGCATGTGGACTATGCTCTGATAAATGGCCTCGGACATATAGCGCAAGGAGGTCACGAGGCTTTTCCGGAGTGGAGGCGGCTGGTCTTCGGGGCACCTGGATCTGGGCCGCCGGCTGCGCCCAGGGCGCCTCTGGTGGGGTCTTCTGGAGCGAGGAACCCGGGTCTCTTCGCTGGAGCTGCTGCGGCCAGACTCAAGCAACTTCCGTTTCTTGTTTTCCGAAGTCACACTGGGTTCATCTGGAGAGAACCCTACGGACAAAGCATGCAGATGAGAGACCAGCCACATCAATTCCCAAGAACCCCCCAACCCAGGGATCTCACCATGCACCTTCAGGTACACCCCACGTCTCCTGCGCCACACCCTCAGCTCTAGAACAAGGTGATGTTACGCCCATCTTGGGTGCTCAAATACTCTCTGGATGCCAGAGTTTCTAAACACCTTCAGCCGTTGGACAACCCCCTTTGTGCCCACGCACTGGGCAGGTCACCTGTTTTCTCTTCGCATATCTCGAGACCCAAAACCAAGATCCTACCTGTTCCATCGCAGGTGCGGTCCCTGGAATCCATCTTCCGCTTTCTGAAACTCTCAGAACTGGAACCACGTTCTGAATCTGTGGATCAGGTGAGAGTTTTGAGTGACTGCTTGCAACCGGTGCCCTGGCAACCTAGCTGATCCCCGACACACAAGAAGTCAAGATCGCAACCAAAGCTGGTTTGCCCGCTACGCATCCTAGAATTCAGGATGGGCAAGGCCTGGCGGCCAAAGCTTACATAGTTCCCTGCCCAGGGACACTGAGGTACCCCCTGTCCTGTCCCTCTTCTCCAGAAAAATGAAGTCTTACCTGAAGAAGCAGTGCGCCTGTTTCTGTCTTGGGTCTCGTTTTCCTTCGAATTCTCTTTCTCATCCATCTCGGGCTCTGACCCTGGAAAAGAGAGGGAACGAGATGACTGCCTTCCTTGAGGGACACTAAAGTGTTTAATCCATCCCTCGCCCGTATTTTTGGGCAAATCTCAATTGAGGCCCTGCAGACGCGTCCTATGAAACTGGAGCCATACGGTTCTGGGGGATCATCGCGACAGTACTCAGAGCCCTCATAGGACTGGGGTTCATCTCCTATCACCAATTTCCAAATAAAATACCCACAAATTAGATGTCCCTGATTCCATTCCTCCTGTCGGCCCCATACCAACAGCTCAGGTTCCTATCTGGCCTCTGGATGTGGCTATCTAAGTGGAAAGAGAAGGTCTTGCCTTTTTCTTCGGATCGTTTCTCCTCCACATCAGAGCTCTTTTCTTCAAAGGAGTCCTGTTGAGAGGGGGTCTGGTCAGTGGGTTGTTCCATGGAAGGGCTGTGGGGGTGCAGGTCTTCTATGCCGGATTCCATCTGGAGCTCCAAAGGAAGACCCTTTTCTCAGAGAGGTTCGGAGTGAGACTTGTCCATTGGCGGGATGAACCGGCCTTTTATTAGAACCTCAGGGGGGCGTGGCTTGTTTCTATTGGCTGATTGGATTAGCCTTCTCGTGAGATTAGGAGCTTTATTTCTACTGGAGCACCTGATACAGGACAATAAAGTGAATCTTTGTTTACAGTTTAGACAATTTCATTCTGTTCAATATTTTTCCAATCTAGAATCATCCCTTTCAAACTTCTCCTTTCGGTTGGTGTTGGGTTGGAAATGGAGCTGATAAACTTTAATGCAAGTCGTTATAAATTTGTATTTTTCTAGTAAATAATGCAGATGCCATAAAATCAGTTCTAAGAAGTAATTATTTAAGGAAATGAAAGACAATAAAAACTTCTCAAATTTTATAACAAAAAGTTATTTACAAATTTTAAAAATATCATTTAAAACACAGTTCATATTCACATTCTTCCAATTTACTCAAACACATTTTATTGGGGTTTGTTTGGTCGGTTTTTGAGCCAGGATTTAAACAAAGTTCCTACATTAAAACTACTTCTTGTAACTTATGAAGTGGTATAGTCTGTCTGAAAATATCATTAAAACCAGTTACAAAATGGAAGCACATTATTCAGAAAGAAATTGTAGCCACATATAAAAACTTTTTTTCTATCAATTCCAAACAAAAGGAAAGCGATTCACAATCAATTGGAAAAAAATTGAAAAACCAATTCACAGGTTAATAAACTCATATGATGAATAGTATGTTACATTGTATACAGTGTTGCTAATAACAAAGTAATTGCAAATAAAAACACCACCGTGATTCCATGAGCAAGCAAAAATTCAAAAGTTACCCTGTATGACTATGAAGTGGGAACTGGAGATTCTCCTCTAAAGTTAAGAGTATTTTGTCTTAACCAGTTCACAGGAACTGAACCTGAGGATTCATGAAAAAAATGTTTTAGCAATTCAACTCCTCATTTCCTGTTTAATACTGCAAGGAGTGTGTTCCTGGGAGCACTGATAGTGGAAAGAAAAACGTAAATGTTCAACAATAGGCTCAGAAATTAAAACCAAACAGTCCAGCGCATTGATGCAAGTGAATTACAAACAGTGGTTTGAATTTTCTGTTTCCCAGTGTGCTTTGGAACCAACAACCTCTAGGACCTAATGGGTAGTATAGGCTGTAAGAGATTGTGCCATAGTGAGCTTGGAAGCTTCCTTTGGTAATAAGGCTGCTGAGGCACAAACTGTGCAACAAGGAACCAGGTGACTTGGGCATGAAAAGATAGAAAGAAAGAGATTCCCGGAATCAGCTGGGTGACTCACTGTTTGGCTATTTCCTGAAATGTGGGAGGACTCTTCGGGATGACTCTGAGGCACCTCCTAGGCCACTGGAAGTCAATTCAGATCGAGGGAGTACAAATGCCCAGTCATGTTCTGCTCGTAGAGTGCCTTTGAAGAGAGAGAAAGGGTAAGCTACAAAATAAATAGAATCTAATGAAAATACAATACAAACACAATCAACAGAAAAATATCTTACTGCACAGATGGCAAAAAAAAAATCATAATGGATACTAAGAGGAAGAAAAGAGAATTCTGCCATAAACAGGAAAGAAATTGCCAACATATCCTATGTCTATCTGCTGTTGTTGTGTTTAGTCCCAACACCCCGTCAGATCTAGAATCTGCTGGGGAGCTGTCCCATAGTTTGGAAGTCTCTGTTAATAGCATTGCTAAGGAAAAACCATGGGACAAGGCACAATTCCACTTGGGCAGGAGAAGAAAGGAAAGAGATTCCTGGAACCAACCCAGTGACTCACCGTTTGGTGATTCCCTGAAACTGGGAAGGACCCTTTGGGATGACTCAGAGGTCACTCCTAGGCCACCAGAAATAAAAAATATAGTTTTATTTCTGGAAGCTTCTGACTCAATATTTTCACACTCATTCTATACCTTCCAGGTAGTTGCCCAGTAAAACATGAGCCAGACAAAAATAAAATTATATGAAAAGAAAAGTTCACAGAGACTCATTGAACATAAGCTGACTTCTTCCCATTGCCCTCTTGAGCACCCAGATAACCCCAAGATCTAGGACCACCTGAACCCCTGTGAAATCCTATATGGAAGACTCATTCTGAGGACAGCTGTCCGGGTCAGTCCAGAAAGTCTCTATCAGGTTCAATATCTCCCAGTGTTAGAATGAACCCTAAAAAATATATGGAAATATCAAGACCAGAACAGTCCCAAACCTGACTCAGTTTCTCAGAGACATCTGAAAGAGTACTAGGTGTTAATTGGGTATATGTTACACCTCTTCCACAGGACTGGAAGCTGTTAAGCTCGACCTGAAAGTGGCCACACCAAGTCCTAGTGACCTCCCCCCATGGCGGCAAAGGCTCAAGGTATCAGCCCGCAGATTCACACAACCAGACTGAAAAGAGCTCCTCCCCCTGAGGAACAAAACCCCAATGAAACAGAACGATCATGGGCCCCAGCATACAGCTGTGAATCCCTGGAAGGCCTCTGTTTCCTTTTCAGAAAATAATCCAATGATAGCTCCTCCTTATGTTTGTAGATCTTGAAAAACTGATTTTCAGCTTTGCCGTTTTCCTTGTATTTGGCTGGGTGATTTCTCTCCTGTTGACACTTATCACCCTTTTTGGTATTGTAACTTGGTCCTCTGGTATTCCAGAGATCACCTCGACAGGGCATTTTGGGCATTTCAGAAGTGGCCCGGATCTGACTCCAGTAAGCTCACTTCCTACTAATAATCGTGTACACCTTAAGACGACTCCTGAAGCTGCTCTTCCCAGGCACCCCTATACACCACCTTTTCATTTCCCCTTCTGGGTTTGACTTCTATTGGGCACTCCTGAAAGACATAAATTACCTGGAACCTCAGTTACCTCTGAGGCCCCTACACCACCAGAGAAAATACATATTAGAACTAACCTGGGGCAAAGTCCTCCTAGGGGACTTTCAAGACTGTTCACCACAAGAAGTCCGTCAGCTGTTGAACTTAGACCCTGTGGAGTCTTAGTTCAATAGGCCTGCTGTATCTCCTGATCTTTCTCATTGTGCTTGCCCACCTTCTGTTCTGTATATTGTCACAAATGAATTCACACCCTGCCTCTCCTTCCCTGAGTATGATGTTCTTCCTTATAGTTACTGGACTCTGCTTTTTCCCTTTCATTTCTCCATATCCCCACCACCCACTGACACTCACTATAAATCAGGTTGCAAAACTAACTAGTACAACTGATGGTTGGATATCCACCAAGGGAACTCCAGACCTAGAGGAACTCTACCCCTTGGCTGTCCCCTTCTCTATCAAACAATTATACAATCCATCAGGCCAGTGTTACGGGAATGGTTATCTTTTCTCCAGAAGTCAAAAGCAGGTGGACCCTTACTCATTTGCCTCAGATCTAGCTGGCCGTGTAACCACCACCTCCAAGCTCTTGGGAAAGGCACAACTTTGTTTCATAAACCTGTATGGATGGGGACACATCTTGGGCTGGTTCAATGACTCTCTTTGTAACTATACTCTCAATTTCAATCAGATTTGCCTGGAATGGGGTTCCTGGTCAGAAGGAAAGGAACCTTATATACATAAAGGTAATTTTACTTTGTGTTAGGAAAGTTGGGGAAAATGCAACAAAAGACTGTGTTTATGAGGACCACCTCCCAATAAACAGCTCCACCCTGGGAACTAAGTAAGAAGACATTGGTGTGACCCCTGAATTACTACATAGCTTATCCTCCCAACGAGTTTCTTCCCCAAATCATGATATAGTCCAATTAATGTTCAGAAATCTGTCATGCCAACCCCCCATCACACTCATAATGAGTCAGAACCCAGATTCTCCCCTTTGTGTATAGATGATTATTTCTTTGGAATTTAGCCTTCACAATGTAATCCTAGACCCTGGGATCCCAGCCTATTTCCAGAGGAAAGCCCCCAACAAGTCAAGATCTGGCTCTGGGGACACAAAAAGGGAGTATCCTTAAGGGGCATGGGATTCTTATTTCTATGTGGTACTGAGGTATATATAGATCTTCCCATGTACTGGAGGGGCACCTGCAAAGATTATTCCTGGGGTCCCAGAGGCATCCATTTATGACTCTAAAGGACTTGCCTCCTCAGGGAACATTCCCAATCTTGTATCATTCCTCAAGGAAGCCCTAAGACCTGTCCAGGAGAGACAGAGAGGAGCCACTGATTGCTGGAGGCATGGTGATGGTACATGCTCATGATAATCCTGTTCTTGAAAGGCGTGAAATAATCCATAGTTTTTCTGGTTTGCAGGCATACCCCTCTTGGAGAGGAGCATTCTCAACCTGACCATCTTGGTCCAGGAATCTTGGAAGGCCACAGAGGCAAAACAGTGGTCCCGGGCTCCCTAGTGAAGGTACAAAATAGAAGGGCCCTTGATGTTATGACCCCAGTTGAGGCCAGGTGAGTCTGTGTGCTAGTAACGGAGACTTGCTGCTTTTATTTTAGTACCCCCAACTCAGTTGAAGAAGATCTTCAAATTCTAAAGAAAAGCATCAGATTGAAAGAGGATTTAAACAGTGAGCAGTCAGAGCCCTAGCTGGCTTTTGAGCCTCATCTCGTCTATAAGCTTAAAGCCCATGGGCGTGACAGTTGCCCTTTTTGGGACCATTAGTTATGATAGCCTTTGTTTATTATTTGGCTCCTGCAGCATTAACACATTATCTAACTTCATCTCCCAACAGATTCAAAGTATTCATGTAGCCACATGATGCTAAAACAAGGATACCAGCTGGTTTGCACAAGGAAGATGCTGAAACAAGCCACCTTATCATTCCATGGAAATTGTCTATCTCCATAAATGCACCCTGACAGAGTACGGGCATTGGGACCCGGGCCCCCACATTGCCCCTGCCCAGCCTGAAGAAGCCAGAGCAGTCACCACCCCTTTCCCCAATGACCTGGGTTCTCATGACCCAAGATGGGGATAGTCAGTCAGATATGAGCAGGATGTTAAGGAGCAAGCAGAGGGGAGAATGTGGAGCCCTATGCCAAGGGCAAAGATGCTGAGCCTGAACCACAGTCATCTCTGGAACTGAGCCCCGCCATAACTGTTCCCAAGAGTTGCCCTGATTCATACCAGCCAGCTCCCTGACCCCATATGAGGGAAAAATAACCACCCCAGTGCTCATCTTATAGTGCCCTAACCAGTCCCCTTATGCCACCCTTTCAGGAGGAAATTTTTTTGGTCTCGAGACTATAAAAATTTGCTCTAAAAAAAAAAATTTTTGCTCTTAACCTGGGAAAGTGTCAACTCTACTTGGTCTGACAGGAGGTCAGCTTGCTATGTTTGCAGTACCCACATTATCTCTGCTCTTTCTTCTTAATAAACTGACTCCCTTCTGAAATACTTGGTCTGGAAATCCTTTTTACATCCTGTGCTCTGACCATGACGTTTTGTTAAATATATTGTTAAAATTACATAGTCACACACTTCCCTGGCAGTCCAGTGGTTAAGAGTCTACGAGTGCAGGGAAGGCAGGTTCCACCCCTGGCCTGGGAAGATTCCACACGCCCAGGAGTGGGGATGGGGTGAGGTGGTGGCGTGCAGAGGAGTGGGGGGTGGAGTGGGAAGAGTAATTAAGCCAGAGCACCAAAACTACCGAAGCTCATGAGCCTAGAGCCCCTGCCAGCAATCAGAGAAGCCACCACAATGGGAAGCCCAAGAACCACAACTAGAGAATAGACCTTGCTCACCTCAACTGGAGAAAAGCTGATGCAGCAATGAGACCCAAAACAGATAAATAAATAAATAAAAATTACATAGCTATACTTGTATTATTTTAATATCATGTGTATGTGTGTGCTAGATTGCTCCAGTCATCTCTGACTCTTTGCAACCCCACGGGCCCCATAGCCTGCCAGCTTCCTCTGTCCGTGGGATTTTCCAGACGAGAATATTGACATGGGTTGCTATTTTCTTGGAGCTGGAACACATTTCCATCTCCAGTACTTATAGCTGGAAAATCCCATGGATGGAGGAGCCTGGTAGGCTACAGTCCCTGGGGTCGTGAAGAGTCAGACACCACTAAGCGACGTCACTTTCACTTTTCACTTTCATGCGTTGGAGAAGGAAATGGCAACCCACTCCAGAGCTCTTGTCTGGAGAGTCCCGGGGATGGAGGAGCCTGGTGGGCTGCTGTCTATGGGGTCGCACAGGGTCGGACATGACTGAAGTGACTTAGCAGCAGCAGCCATTTCCTACTCCCTGGAATCTTCCCGACCCAGGGATCGAACCCTTGGCTCTTAGGTCTCCAGCATAGGCAGTCAGGTTCTGTACCACTAGTGCCACCAGGAAAGCTATGGCTTTAAATATTATAGAAATTGGCAAAACCTAATTGTAGCACGTTGTTTCAGATGTATACATTTGAGAAAAAAGTGTAAAGTATGAAGTAATCGTAAACACCTATAAAACATTCCATCCAATCAGGGGGACGGGATTGGTGATTAGGTTAGGATGATGGGATTATCTGGAGGGCATGCCAGCGGGTCCTGAGACAGTATAAAGCCCAGCAGAAGAAGGAATTCTAGTCTGCAGTTGCTTCTCCAGTCCTCTTGGTGAACACTCTGTCTCCAGTGGTTTTGTCCAGTATCTGCGTATTTGATCGGCTCAGGACAGAGGGCAAGGACAGAGTTTAGTTCTGATTTCTCCTTAAGAACTCAGGGAAGCCCTCAGTGGGACAAATCTATTGAGGACCAATTTGAGTGTTGAGGTGAGGATTAGTTAATTGTTAAATAGCATTTCTTGATACCACGCCTAATTTACAAATACTTTCAAAATGATAATTTTTAGATGAAAGTCAAACTTTTTAAAGAATCGTTACTCGGAGACTGATCTGTGTGTGTGTGTGTGTGTGTGTGTGTGTGTGTGTGTGTGTGTGTGTGTGTTGGGTGGGTGGTTGGATTATCAGTTATGGAGCCCTGTTGTCTTTGAGCAAGGGCTTTTGAAAACGAGTTATTAACTTCTCTTTATCCTGGTGTACTGAGGAAAACTAGTTTGCAGGTGATTTAAATTAAGGACCCTGAATATTTTTAATGCATAAGTTTTTTTTTTTTTTTTTTTTTTAAACAGGGTCTATTTTTACAGCAGTTTTTAGCTCAGGGCAAAAATGAGCAGGAAGCTCAAACATTTCCATGCACCCCTCCCCCACTCATGCAGATCCTCTCCCACTGGCAATATAGGCTTAAGTATTTTAAACATAATATATAATCACAAAGTTGTATGGTCATGTGTCTATCATAGTGAATGCCAAAGACCAAATTATATCATATTTCTTTTTTTTTCCAGTTCTCCCAGTTTATTGCTACCAACCCATCTCCCTCCACCCTCGTGCACGCATGCTCAGTCATGTAACCCCATGGACTGCTGCCCGCCAGGCTCCTCTGTCTAGGACTTCTCCAGGCAAGAGTACTGGAGTGGGCTGCCATTTCCTTCTCCATATCATATTTCTTAATTTCTACACATTGGATATAACTTGGAGTGTGACGGAATGGTTAACAACCACTAGAACATTTCATCCAATCAGGAGAGGTGGGCGGGGCTTTGTTACCATGTGATTAGATTAGGATGATGGCGTTACCTGGAGGGTCTGGCCAGGGTGTCCAATGGTTAAGACTCTGTGCTTCCATGGGAGAAGGTCAAAAAAGAAAAATATGAGATATTGAGTTACTCATTTATTTTTATCCAGTGTGTTTTGCAGAACATATTTGGAGCAGGTTGAAATTCAGGACCCTGACCATAAACCTGTAAGCAATATGGAGCCGCACATCAGGGGCTGTGGTAGAGGCCAGAGTTACTTTTTCCTTTTCGAAATTTTATTTTATATTTTTGTTTTTTTGGCCTCTTCCCATGGAAGTGCAGAGTCTTAACCACTGGCCTGCCAGGAAGTCCCAGAGATGAGTTATTCTAACTTAATTTGTGTTTGGGAAGTGCTTCCTCAATACTTGAAATTAGTCATTGAAAATATGAAGAGGAAAACACACTTTATTCTAGACCGTCAAATATGCCAGTCCCATGATCAGATATACCATGTGCTGACTCTTTCTTTCCTGTTCCTGGCAGAACTGTCTTTTCTTTTTCTTAATATAATCTATTATGGTAAATTTTATTTACTTCTTATGACAGCTTGTGGAATAGGATATTTTCCCATTGCAATCTACTTGTATTTCCATTAGATGCTATTAATTTTTTAGTCATCCCATTCCATCTTTTCAAAGAAGTTCCCTGAGTGAGGGGCTTCCCAGGAGACTCAAGGGTAAAGAATCTACCTGCAATGCAGGAGACATGGGTTTGATCCCTAGGTTGGGAAGATCCCCTGAAGGAGGAAATGGCAACCCACTCCAGTATTCTCCCCTGGAGAAACCCATGGACAGAGGAGCCTCACAGGCTACAGTCCATGGGTCAGAAGAGTCAGAGAGCACTGAGGGACTAACGCTTTCACTATATTGTTTAAATGAAGTAGTTATACGTGTATTTTTCTAAAGTCATAGGGAATGGCAAAGAACAAATTAGACTGTATTTTCTCAGGTTTATACTTCAAAATAAAGTGGGAGTGTGAAAGAATGATAAAAACGCAATACAACATTCTATCCAATCAGGTTAGGTGGGCGGGGCTTTGTCTCGTGGTTGAGTGAAGGAGATGGGGGTTATTGGGACGGCGTGGCCAAGGGCGAGAGCGTGGCCGAGGGGGGGTGGAGCGCGTCCTAAGACAGTATAAAGGCCAGAAGAAGGCATTCTGGTCAGTCTCTTCTCTTCATCCAGATAACCGCTCTGTCTCCAGTGGTTTTGCCCAGTGTTCATGTATCTGAGCGGCTCTGGACAGACGGCAAAAGCACAGCTGAATTCTTTTCTCTTTGGGGGGCCTCAGTTTGTCCTCAGCAAACTAGCAGATTGGGAAAACTCTTCAGAGGTCCAGTTTCAGGCATTGAGGTAAGGATTAGTTAATTCTTTGATAGAATTTCTAGCACAGTGCTGATTCACAAAATACTTCTGAAATGTTAGTTTTTAGATGAAGGTCAAAATTTCTGTGCAATGTCGTGTTAATATCTTGTATACAGTACAATGTTTCAGTTATATAAATTTCTATGTATTCTTTTTCATATTCCTTTCCATTATGATTTGTAATAGGATATTGAATACAGTTTCCTGTACTATACAGTAGGACCTTGTTGTTTATCCATTTTATATATAATAGTTTGCATCTGCTAACCCCAATCTTTCACTTCATCCCTCCCTCACCCCTTGTCACCCTTGGCAACCACAATCTGTTCTCTATGTCTGTGAGTCTGTTTCATAGATAAGTTCACTTGTGTCGTATTTTAGATTCCACATATAAGTGAAATCATAAGATATTTGTCTTTCTGACTTACTTCACTTGTGTGAGTATCTCTAGGTCCATCCATATTGCTACAAATGGTATTACTTCATTCTTTTTTTATGCCTGAGTAATACTCATTTTTACCACATCTTCTGTATCCATTCATCTGTGGATGAGCATTTAGGTTGTTTCCATGTCTTGGCTATTGTACATAGTATCACCTTCAGTTCAGTCACTCAGTCATGTCCGACTCTTTGCGACCCCATGAATCGCAGCACACCAGGCCTCCCTGTCCATCACCAACTCCTAGAGTTTACTCAAACTCATGTCCATTGAGTCGGTGATGCCATCCAGCCATCTCATCCTCTGTCTTCCTCTTCCCCTCCTGCCCCCAATCCCTCCCAGTGTCAGGGTCTTTTCCAGTGAGTCAACTCTTCGCATGAGGTGGCCAAAGTATTGGAGGTTCAGTTTCAGCATCAGTCCTTCCAATGAACACCCAGGACTGATCTCCTTTAGGATGGACTGGTTGGATCTCCTTGCAGTCCAAGGGACTCTCAAGAGTCTTTTCCAACGCCACAGTTCAAAAGCATCAATTTTTTGGCATTCAGCTTTCTTCACAGTGCAACTCTCACATCTGTACATGTATCACCTTATTTTTCATTAATTGGTATTCTCCTAGTAGAATATGTACATATACTTTGAATAAAAGGTAGCAGGTGAGATGGTAGGCAGAGAAGAGGGGTGGGACTTGACTGTCCTGTACATAGGAAGTTCTAGGAATGTGTAAAATTCAATGGTCTAAAAGTAAATGTCTAAAGTAAAATTTAATTTTCTTTACTCCACAGAGAAAGAGAATATCTGGGGTAAAACCAGCAGCAATGGACCCCAGCAAACTTTCCATGGAACAGGGTAAAGCATTCCTAAAGGAGATCGGGATCCCACAAAGAGATGTAAGTACTCAAGGTTTTAGGTCAGGCAAGTAAGATGCTGAGAAATAAGGTGGACTTCTGCTCTGGTGTCAGTGCTAATGCAGGCTTTCCAGTACACAGGGGTGAAATTCAGTGATGAACAACATGGGTGCATATAGGAAAGGGTGCTTGGAGGTTGAGTTCAATCACATGACCAGTAATTCAATCACTCAAACTCAATCAAAAATTGAGTTTCAATCTGATGGAGACAAAAGAGAACCAACATGCTATGGCTCTGGTTCTTCAGTTCTCACTTGGGGACCCCCAGTATTCCCTTAACACCCCATGTTCACCCCCTGCTGCCTGCTCCTTGGAGATATCGAGAAAACTCATTATGAGGTTAGAGGAAAGAATATTTACACTCAGACTAGCGTTACATTAAAGACCTTAGGAAACTGGGAGTCTTTTTCATCTTCTGTAGTTCCAAGGCTTCTAACTGGGTGCAGAACTCAGATTGTATGTTGGCTCTCTTTTGTCTCCATCAGCTCGACTTGATGACAGAGAAATGGGTAGTTGATTCTTCCGTGGAGGTTCTGCTACGGTTCCCTCTGTTGCCAGGAGAGGACCCAACTGCCCGCTGTGTCCCCGACAAGAAATATCAGCCTCCAGGGCACCAGCCTCACGGAGCTCCACAGAGACCTGGAGTCCAAGAGGAGAGGTAGGTCAGACATCAGACAGTGATGGGGGTAGAGCCTAGAGGCATTCCCAAGGGCACAAATGTAGCTGTAGATTTGTTTGCATAGATTAAAAAAAAGTTTTTTTTTGAAGTATAATTGCTTTACAATAGGTCAGCTTTTGCTGTATAGCATAGTGAATCAGGCACATGTATGCATGTATGCCCTCTTCCTTGGGTTTCCTTCCCATTTCGGTCACAGAGCTTTGAGTAGAGGCCCCCGTGTTATACAGGAGGTTCTCATTAGTTATCTATTTTATACATAGAATCAGTAGTGTATATGTGTCAATCCTAATTCCTCCCTCCAATAGACTTTAAAACAATTATTTATTTAGTTATTGGCTGTACTGGGTCTTGGATGTTGCACTGGCTTTTCTGTAGTTATGGCGAGCAGTGTGTGTGGGGGGATACTCTTTCTAGTTTCGGTGCGTGGGCTTCTCTATGGCAAAGCACAGGCTTTAGGGCATTCCAGCTTCAACAGTTACAGCTCTTGGGCTCTAGGCAAGAGTTGTGACACACAGGCTTCGTTGCTCCATAGCATGTGGGATCGTCCCAGACCAGGGATTGAACCCATGTCCCCTGCCCTGGCAGGCGAATTCTTCCCTACTGAGCCACCAGGGAAACCCTTCCCCCCACCATAGACTTTTTTTTTAATTGTTAGTTGGAGGCTAATTACTTTACAATATTGTAGTGGTTTTTGTCATACATTGACATGAATCAGCCATGGATTTACATGTATTCCCCATCCCGATCCCCCCTCCCACCTCCCTCTCCACCCGATCCCTCTGGGTCTTCCCAGTGCACCAGGTCCGAGCACTTGTCTCATGCATCCAACCTGGGCTGGTGATCTGTTTCACCCTAGATAATATACATGTTTTGATGCTGTTCTCTTGAAACATCCCACCATCCCCTTCTCCCACAGAGTCCAAAAGTCTGTTCTATACATCTGTGTCTCTTTTTCTGTTTTGCATATAGGGTTATCGTTACCATCTTTCTAAATTCCATATATATGTGTTAGTATACTGTAATGGTCTTTATCTTTCTGGCTTACTTCACTCTGTATAATGGGCTCCAGTTTCATCCATCTCATCAGAACTGATTCAAATGAATTCTTTTTAATGGATGAGTAATATTCCATGGTGCCACCATAGACTTTTAACTTGTGTCCCTCAGCACAGCACAGCCTCAGCCTGGTGTGAGTTTGCACATATATGTGAGCTTGTGCAAGCACCCTCAGACTGCTTGTTCATCTGCAGCTTTATGCAGAAGCCTCTCCTGAGTATTGACCTATGGTTGTTGGGATCATGTCTGAAATTTCACAGGTGTTCATTAATTTACATGTCGAATCTCTGCCAAGTTTTATCAGAAGAACTGGCAGATTGTCTCAGTAAGAAGTTGTCATGTGAAAGTTGTGAATTTTCTGAAAATATGTGGGGAAAACTTCCATCATTGTTGGCTGCCTCTGTTTTGGCTTTAATAAATATTGGTAGATGCTTAAATGTTGGAGGGAGTGCCTGGCTAAAAACCTAAAACTCAGGCCCAAGTTTATGTTGAAATTCTCAGGGAGAAACATTAGAATTAGCCCTGATCATAGCCAAGTCAACAAGACCAGCCATCCAAGGTTGCAAATCTAATTTCCTTGTTTGTTAATGAGAGGATTTACCTCAGGCAGTGTCCTACTCTGGAACTAAGTAATGATGGGAAAAGATGACACATTTCACAGAATGAGACATGGATTCATGAGTAGACTAACTTATAGAGGGTGTGCCTTAGTGATCACTGAGCCCCTCATTCATTCAGAAGTAGGGGTATGACGGGATTCTGTCTTTGTTTGTTGCTCAGTTTATGTTTTGTCTTTGTTTATGTTCAGTTGCTCAGTCGTGTCTGACTCTTTGTGACCCCATGGACTGTAGCATGCCAGGCTTCCCTGTCCATCACCAACTCCTGGAGTTTACTCAAACTCATGTCCATTGGGTCGATGATGCCATCAACCATCTCATCCTCTGTTGTCCCCTTCTCATCCTGCCCTCAGTCTTTTCCAGCATCAGGGTCTTTTCCATCAGGGTCTCTGTGTTTACATTTATTTATTTTTCTTGTGACTAGAAAATCCAACAGTCAACTCTCAAGGAAGAATGCCCAGAAGCCCCAGGAGGTGAGGCAGATAAAAAGTCACTACATTCACCAACTGCCCCAGAGACCCACTATGGCTCAGTATGTGAAGAAGCTACCAGGGGGACCTGTGGAGTGGAGGACTACTTTCTCAGATGAGAATAACAAGGTAGGTGGAAGTTTGGATGTTTCAAGAACCAGGGTGTCTACATGCATGCCAGAGAGTGGATTTTACTGTGGAAATGTTTGCAGGATCTTAGTTCCCCAAGTAAGGATTGAACCCCTGCTTGGGGCAATGAACGTGCCGAGTCCTAACCACTGGACCACCAGAGAACTCAGAAATGTCTGTGTCTTATGACTCAGATGTTCTTACCTATTGAAGGCTATCTTGGTTTGTAGAATCCGCACCAGGGCAATTGACCCATCAGCTCCTCTGAGGAGCAATTTTATTCAGTGTTCAGTGTTATGTCAAGCTGGGTGTTTGTCCAATGCACAAATCTGGTTCATTTTTATTACCTTTAGACACTAGATTCTTTTCTCCTTGATCTCTCTCTAAAATGCTCTGTGGGCAGCACCATCAGTTCAGTTCAGTCACTCAGTCGTGTCTGACTCTTTGTGACCCCATGGACTGCAACACACCAGGCCTCCCTGCCCATCACCAACTCCTGGAGTTTACTCAAACTCCTGTCCATTGAGTCGGTGATACAATCCAACCATTCTCCTCCTGCCTTGAATCTCTCTCAGCATCAGGGTCTTTTCAAATGAGTCAGTTCTTTGCATTAGGTGGTCAAAGTATTGAAGTTTCAGCTTCAGCATCAGTCCTTCCAATGAATACTCAGGACTGATTTCCTTCAGGATGGACTGGTTGAATCTCCTTGCACTGTAGTATCTCAAATTTCCTGGCAGCTGTGGTCCATGTCTTCTATCCCAAATCAATATCCAACTTCAAAAACCTGTCCTTATGCAGCTGACCCTGAAAGAATGCAAGAATTAGGAGCAGCAAACCTTAGTCAGTGGAAAATCCAAATATGACTTTGGAGCCAGCCCTGTGGTCCATTATGCTTGCAGCTGGTTCCCCATCTGAGAATTCAACCAACTTTGGATGTGGTTGTCCTATAGTACGTATGTGTGAGAAATATCTGAGTGTAAATGGATCTGCCCCTGAACCATGTCGTTAAAAGAGTCAACTGTATTACCCTTTGAAATTTGCCTGTGGGGACTTCCCTGGCAGTCCAGTGGTCAGGACTCCATGCTTCCAATGTAGGGGGCTCGATCCCTGTTCAGGGAACGAAGATCCCACAGGCTATGTGATGTGGCTTTAAAAAAGTTGAAAAAACTATAATTTTTGAAAAAAAGATTGCCTGCAATTTCTGTTAACTCCACACCCCCACCCCCAGGTGAAGTGCAGAAATTGTGGTGCTTTTGGGCATCTGGCCACCAGCAAGTGGTGCCCCATGAAGTCCTGGGCTGGGGCCATTGCTCCACAGCCTTTGGGCTCCAAGAAGAAGGAGAATCTGGAACCGAGGAGACCTCAGGACTTCCAGACTCCAGCGTTCTTTAATGAGGCTGTCAGAGAGCTGGAACCAGAACCGAGGTGAGGAATCCTGGAATTCAGAATGATTTGGGGTGGGGGGACACCCTCAGAGCTCATTCTAGTCCTGAGAATCACAATGGGGGAAGGGCCAGCTGCTCTCTTGAAAGGATGGAGAGAACCACTTGAGAGTGTTCAAGGATGAGACCTCAGGAGGGGAAGAGGTGCTTCCCAGAAGTGGAAGCTGCCTCTGAAATGGTGGAAGGACTTGCCTTTGCAAAGGTCTCAGAACCTTGGCTGCCTTCCTCACCCCAAAACAGGGGCTAGGACCGGGCTCCAGGGCTACTCTTGGCTCCTGGTCAGTGGTGAGGACAGAAAGCTGGAGGCATCTGGACACTTAACATGAACTGTTCTGCAGGCAAGAGATGCAGCAGAGAAATGCTGTTCCCCAGACGCACCACGTGAGTTGCCAAGGGAAGAGGCAGAGACCCTGGCAGGAGCCTGAGGATTTGCGTGCCTTCATGTGGGTGAGTCTTGCCCAAGCCCCCCTGCTCTGTTTCTCCCTTCTATCCCCCTTGTGCTTCTATGTGATATAGTACTCTTGCTTGGAAAATCCCATGGATGGAGGAGTCTGGTAGGCTACAGTCCACAGGGTTGCTAAGAGTCGGACACGACTGAGCAACTTCACTTCACTTCATGCCTCTCATGTGTGCAAGGTCATGTTAAACCCGGGCTGGCCGCTAGGTGTCCTGTTTTTTGTTTTCATTTTCTATATTTTTCAGGTTCTGTTTCCCCCCCACCCCCCTCTCTGGGTTGTGGAATCCAAAATCCTGGTCCCACTTTATTTTAATTTTTTTCTCTCTTTTAGGCAAGTAGGCCAGTAAAAGATAGTGGAGGCATTTCAGCACTGTTATTGTTCAGTCGCTAAGTCATGTCTGACTCTTTGCCACCCCATGGACTGTAGCATGCCAGGCTTTCCTGCCCTTCACCATCTCCTGAAGTTTGCTCACATTCAGGTCCACTGAGTTGGTAATTCTATCCAACCATCTCATCTTCTGTTGCTTCTTCTCCTCCTGCCCTCAATCTTTCTCAGCATCAGGGTCTTTTCCAATGAGTTGGCACTTCGCATCAGGTGGCCAACATTATGTAGCTTCAGCTTCAGCTTCAGCAGTAGCCCTTCCAATGAATATTCAGGGATAATTTTAGCATACAAAGTGTTTTATCAGATGCCTTCCCTGACTTCAAGTCCAGATGAGGCAACTTTTAACTTGCAATTACTCTCAGTTGTCCTCAAAAAGATAGTTGCTGTCGACATTCTCCACATTGCATAGGAAAATGTTTCTACCATTGACCTTAACAACAGACAATATGAGGGAAGTTTTTTTGGCCATAACGTATGGGCAAAAACCTCAGATTGGTACTGTAATTTTCCCCCCTGACCACCCCTGAGGTGGATTTCTCTGTGAATGTGTAATGATGATTTATTTGCATGTCTTTTCTGTGAAATTTAATTTTGCATGTGTTGTCTGTGTCTAATTGGGTTGTTCCTCTTCCTGTTGTAGAAAAAAACTCCTAGCATATATTTATTCTCTATCATATTTCATTTTATTGTATGTATATTACACATATATAATTATATTGTATTAGTCTGCCAGCTAATACAACATTTGTCCCGAATTGCTTATGATCTTCCTGTTTTCTATTACTATATGGTTGAAACAATCTGTGCCATATTGTATTCAGTTGAATCATTCTGACTCCTGACGTATCTAATAAGGTTCCCTCTCCCACAGCAACCCACTCAGCCGATGCCTGTCCAAACGTCCAAGAGGAGACCTGTCCTAGGCCCTGTTCTCATGGGTCAGCCACTGGCCCAGATCCCCAAGAAGAGATGACTCTGCCCTTGAACTGACTGCTTGTGGACCCAAGACACGAGGTGGATGCTAATGCCTCACCCACCCAGCCGTGCAGACCTTCTGCCTGGAGGCCCCTCTCGTGGCCGAGTCGACAGCCAGAAGGCCTGATGGTGTCCCCTGGAATATTCCACTCCAACCGGCTTGCCCTGGGTTGTGTCTGTGACCTCTGGGCACAAGGCTAATGTCCTGACGTGGGCTCAAAGCCCAGCCCCGACACAACACACAATAGTGCTCCCAGAACTCTCAATGCAGCGTCCAGGCATGTTGAGAGGTCTCCCTAGATCACTGTGCAGACTTGCCAGAATCTCTCACCAAAAGGCAAGACTTGGCCTGTCTTACAGCTTCCAGCCCCATTCTCATCCACCCACTCTGGGGCTGCCAGGCTCTCCCATGTCCCTTCAGTCCATCTGGACTTGGATCCTAACAAGCACCCTTGTGACCAGGAAGACCCCAGCCCTGATGCCCAGCTTTTTTCCTGGCTGCACTCTGCGGCATGTGAGATCTTAGTTCCCTGACTGGGAACAAACCCTTGCCCCCCGCATTGGGAGAGTGGAGTCTTAACCACTGGATGCCCCCAGGGAAGCCCTTTTGTGCCTGCAGGCTCCACCCAACTCAGCTTGGCTGAGCCCTGTCAAGATCTGCAGTGTTCCCAGTGGTGGGAAGGAGACAGGGGGACAAACTGAGGAGTAGCACTGAAATGTGTATGTTACCATGCGTAAAATAGATAGCTAGTGGGGAGTTGTAGAACACAGGAAGCTCAACCCAATGCTCTGTCACACCCTAGAGGGGTGGGATGGGGTGGGGACGTGGGAGGGAGTTTCTAGAGGCAGGGTACATATGTAGACTTATGACTGACTGATATTGTTGTGTGGCAGAAATCAACACAACCTTGTAAAGGAATTATCCTCCAGTTAAAACTAAAAAAAAAACCCAAAAAACCCAAAACTAGATCTGGAGTGTCTCCAATCCCCACCGTAAGTGTTTCTGGTCAGCCAGACAGAACTGTCTTTATAAGATGGGATGAGGGCTGGCCAAGCTCCAACCTCAGGTGCTTCCTCCTCTCAAGAAGTCTACACTTGTTGGTCAGGACCCTCACATCAGAGAGGAATCTGAGGGACAGGCGTGTCCTCGTCTCTTTCTCCCGAGTGACTGTGTGACCTTCCCCCTCGCCCCCGTGGAGGGAGGCTCAACTTCAAGTCTCGTGAGACTGAGTGGCGGAGAGCTGGGAAGATGAGTCCCTGAGAGCGGTGAATCAGCACTGCTCCAGTTGGCACTTGCCTGTGCAGATTCTGGAACTCCAGAGATGACTGGGGACCGAGGGAAAAACACTGCCTTGAGATTTTGTAAATTTATGTTGTATTTAAAATGGAGCTTGCAAAAATTATCATCAGTAGTCCTTTGTAAGTTAGCTATGTAAGAAGTGGAATACAAAGAAACTGTTATAATGTCAATAGAAAGCTATGAAATTCATCTGTGTGGATGAGTAAATGACTAAAATATGGGTAACTGGGCAAAAGCCCTCTTCATGATTTTGGAAAGTGTCTGAAGAATTTCAGTGGAAGTTCTCTTCACTTGGTTAAGGGCAATTATTTTCTTAACTTTGTACAGTTTGTAAACAAAAACCATTGTAATGTTATTTTTTTGATTGATTTCTTTAAGTATTAATAAAATGCTCTGAAATAGAATGTATATTGTTGGTGTTTTGATTTTTGTCACCTCAAGTTAATTTTCTTTATTTTTCTTCATCAAATTCTCTTGAGTAAAGAGGATCTTGGTACCTGCAGTGAAGTCCAGGGACTGTAGCTTGTAAGAAATACAAATCTTTAGCCACAAGCCAGCACTCTCAAACTAATATCTCGAGTCTTACTAACAATTCTAGGTGTTTCATATGTTTCATAGTTTCATATGATGTACAAACCTGACTTTGTACATCAGAATCACATGGTGAGCTTTAAAGATTGTGATGACTGGTTCCTGCTCCCAGGGATATTTCCTTACTGGGTTTGGCATGGTGTGAGACAATTGGGGTTTCCCAGGTGGTGCAATAGTAAAGAATCTGCCTGCCAATGCAGGAGACACCTGAGATGTGGGTTCAACTCTTGGGTTGAAAAGATGCCCTGGAGTAGGAAATGGCAAGTCACTCCAGTATTCTTGCCTGGAAAATCCCACCGACAGAAGAGTCTGGCAGGCTATATAGTCCATGGGGTCTCAAAGAGTAGGACACGACTGAGCGCGCACACACACACACATGAAAATATTGAAAATATGAATATTGGTCTATTCCCCCTCGCTTCCTGGCCCTGAGCTTGTTCAGTTCAGTCGCTCAGCCATGTCCGACTCTTTCCGACCCCATGGACTGCAGCACACCACGCCTCCTTGTCCATCACCAACTCCTGGAGTTTACTCAAACTCAGGTCCATCAAGCCCGCGATGCCATCCAACCATCTCATCCTCAGAGCTTGTAAGACCCATGTAAATTCCTAAGTGATAAGAATACTAGTGAAATGGAACAGGACCCTCTGGTTCTTCCCCCTGTGTCCTCCGATTGCCTTTTTTCTGTGGAAAAAATGTTACCCAAAGAATAAGTTTAATCAGAGAAATGAGAAAATGCAGAAACAAAGGAAAACAGTCCAACAAGACTAAAAAGTAACAGTTTGGTTATTAAGCAAAGTCAAGGACCTTTAGTTCCTTCTCAAGGGCTTTAGACAATATTCTGAGCCACATCCTGTGAGCTGTCTTGTAGAGACTGAAACCCCTACCAGGTGGAAGAAGGTAAGGACGTGATGACCAGACTGCAGCCATGACAACAGCTGCCCCAGTTCTGAGACTGGACCTCAAAGCAATGGAAACAAACTGACCTTGTGACTGAAGATTCAGTGAGTTCAGTTCAGTTCAATAGCTCAGTCGTGTCCGACTCTTTGCGACCCCATGGGTCGCAGCACGCCAGGCCTCCCTGTCCATCACAAACTCCCGGATTAGCTGTACCTAAAACAATCAAGACAACGCTGGTCAGACCACTGAAGACTAATTTCAAGATGACTGTCAGAGCTGACTGTTGTTTGTGCATGTAGCCTCCTCCCTCCATCTATAAAAGCTCTTGCCTACTGGTTATGGGGGTGAGGAGTCAGCCTTTGGACAGGAGTCCGTTCTTGGATGCCCCCTGGCTGCCGGCATTCAAAATAAAGCAAACTTTCCTTTCCACCAATCTGGCCTGTTTATTGGCTTTTGAGCAAGTGAGCAGCCGGACCCCATTCTCACTTACACCAGGAGCATATTTTGTCCTGTTGAGGTGACTCGAGTTGGGCTCTTGGATGGAGGCTGATCACTGGAAAGATTAAGCCATGACTTTGTTGTTGTTGTTCAGTCACTAAGTCCTGTCTGACTCTTTTCAACCCCACAGACTGCAGCACGTAGGCTTTCCTATCCTTCACTACTTCCTGTAGTTTGCTCAAATTCATGTCCACAGAGTCGGTGATGCTATCTAACCATCTCATCCTCTGCTGCCCCCTTCTCCTTTTGCCTTCAGTCTTCCCCAGCATCGGGGTCTTTTCCAATGGTTTGCCTCTTTGCAATAGGTGGACAAAGTGTTGGAACTTCAGCTTCAGCATCAGTCCTTCCAATGAATATTCAGGGTTGATTTGTGTGATTAGAAACTTGGAATTTTCAGCCTGCCCTTCACCTTCCAGAGAGGGTGGAGGGTGCTAGGAATGAAGTTAATTACTGACCATGCCTCAGTGAGCAAGCCTTCATAAAATCTCAGTTCTGGGCATATTTGGTGAATTTCCAGGTTGGCAGACACATTCACACTGGAAGGGTGAAGCAGTCCAAATCCACAAGTGCCAAAGCTCCTGTGACTGGGACCCTCCCAGACCTTGTCCTCTGTGTCTATTCATCTGGCTACTCATCAATAACCTTTACCATATTGTTTCATAACAAGATAATTTCAATGAATATTTTTCTGAATTCTGTGATCTGTTATAGCAAAAATGATTTTGGCTGTGCCACATGGCTTGTGGGATCTTAGTTCCCCAACCAAGGATCAAACCCACACCCTGTGGAATCATGGAGTCTTAACCACTAGACCACCAGGGAAGTCTTCATAAACACAGTTTTAAGTTGGCACACCCAGGAACTTAACAAGTGCACTTTCATTAGACCTATCATCACACTGTATTTTACTTAATTAGTGCTTACTTATCCCAGTTGTCTTACTCCTTTTAGGCTGCTATATCATATACTGGTGGCTTAAAGACTAAACATTTACTTCTGATAGTTTTAAAAGATAATAAATTCTAGATCAAGGCACCAGCAGATTCAATGTTGAGTGAACTCCTCTATCCTGCTTCATCAGTTCAGTTCAGTTGCTCAGTTGTTTCCGACTCTTTGCGACCCCACAGAGTGAAGCATGCCAGGCTTCCCTGTCCATTGCCAACTCCTGGAGATTGCCCAGACTCATGTCCATTGAGTCCGTGATGCCATCCAACCATCTCAGCCTCTGTTATCCCCTTCTCCTCCCACCTTCAATCGTTCCTAGTACCAGGTTCTTTTCCAATGAGTCAGTTCTTCACATCAAGTGGCCAAAGTGTTGGAGTTTGAGCTTCAGCATCAGTCCTTCCAATGAATATTCAGGACTGATTTCCTTTAGGATAGATTGGTTGGATCTCCTTGCAGTCCAAAGGACTCTCAAGAGTCTTCTCCAACACCACAATTCAGAAGAATCAATTCTTTGGTGCTCAGCTGTCTTTATAGTCCAACTCTCACATCCATACAAGACTTACTGGAAAAATCATAGCCTTAACAAGACAGACCTCTGATGGCAAAGTAATGTCTCTGCTTTTAATATGCTATCTAGCTTGGTCATAGCTTTTCTTCCAAGGAGCAAGTGTCTTTTAATTTCATGGCTGCAGTCACCATCTGCAGTGATTTTGGAGCCCAAAAAGATAAAGTCAGCCACTGTTTCCCTATCTATTTGCCATGAAGTGATGGAACTGAATGCCATGATCTTAGTTTTCTGAATGTTGAGTTTAAAGCTAATTTTTCCCTCTCCTCTTTCACTTTCATCGAGAGACTGCTAAAGAGGTTCTTTGCTTTCTGCGATAAGGGTGGTGTCATCTGCATATCTGAAGTTATTGCTATTTCTCCTGGCAATCTTGATTCCAGCTTGTGCTTCATCCAGATGCTTATGAAGCATAACTTCGAAGAAAGCTAGTGGAGGTGATGGAATTCCAGTTGAGCTACTTCAAATCCAGCTTGTGGTACTTCATCCAGCTTGGCATTTCACATGATGTACTAATTCCAAATTGGGAAAGAAGTACATCAAGGCTGTATATTGTCACCCTGCTTATTTAACTTATATGCATAGTACATCATGAGAAACGCTGGGCTGGAAGAAGCACAAGCTGGAATGAAGATTGCCGGGAGAAATATCAATAACCTCAGAGATGCAGATGAAACCACCCTTATGGTAGAAAGCAAAGAAGAACTAAAGAGCCTCTTGATGAAAGTGAGAGGGGAGAGTGAAAAAGTTGACTTAAAACTCAGCATTCAGAATACAAAGATCATGGCATCCGATCCTATCATTTCATGGCAAATAGATGGGGAAACAATGAAAACAGTGAGAGACTTTATTTTCTTGGGCTCCAAAATCACTGCAGATGGTGACTGCAGCCATGAAATTAAAAGACACTTGCTCCTTGGAAGAAAAAATATGACCAACCTAGATAGCATATTAAGAAGCAGAGACATTACTTTGCCACAAAGGTCCATCTAGTCAAAGCTATGGTTTTTATAGTAGTCATGTATGGATGTAAGAGTTGGACTATAAAGAAAGCTGAGTGCTGAAGAATTGATGCTTTTGAACTGTGGTGTTGGAGAAGACTCTTGAGAGTCCCTTGGACTGCAAGGAGATCCAACCAGTCCATCCTAAAGGAAATCAGTCCTGAATATTCATTGATGATGAAGCTGAAACTCCAATACTTTGGCCACTTGATGCGAAGAGCTCACTCATTGGAAAAGACCCTGATGCTGGGAAAGATCGAAGGCGGGAGGAGAAGAGGATGACAGAGGATGAGATGGCATCACTGACTCGATTGTCATGAGTTTGAGTAAGCTCCGGGAGTTGGTGACAGACAGGGAAGCCTGGCATGCTGCAGTCCATGGATCGCAAAGAGTCGAACACGACTGAATGACTGAACTGAACTGACTTTGAATAGAAATTAAATAAGAAGGGTGACAGTATATAGCCTTGAGGCACTCCTTTCCCAATTTGGAACCAGTTTGTTGTTTCATGTCAGTTCTAACTGTTGCTTTGTAGGAAATGTAGAAGAGATTAAAGGCTTCCCTGATAGCTCAGCAGAATCTGCCTGCAATGCAGGAGACCCCGGTTCGATTTCTGGGTCAGGAAGATCCTCTGGAGAAGGGAAAGCCTACCCATTCCAGTATTGTGGCCTGGAGAATTCAGTCCACGGGGTCTCAAAGAGTTGAGAGTGAGTGAGTGAAGTCGCTCAGTCATGTCTGACTCTTTGTGACCCTGTGGACTGTAACCTACCAGGCTCCTCTGTTCATGGGATTTTCCAGGCAGAGTACTGGAGTGGGTTGCGATTTCCTTCTCCAGCGGATCTTCCCAACCCAAGAATCGAACCCAGGTCTCCTGCATTGTAGGCAGACGCTTTACCGTCTGAGCCACAAGGGAAGTCCAAAGAGTAGAACACAACTGAAATTGTATCACATTAAAAGAGATTAAAAAGAAATTACATTGTAGGAAATGTAGAAGAGTTTAAAAAGGTCAGTGGTTGACTTGGGTTACAAACGAGGGGCTATGAATATCTTGAGTCTAGAGGACTTTCAGGATCATGAAATTGTGTTAAAATGTCATGATGGGCAAAAGTTATACATTTGCCCAGACCCATAGAGTGCACATCCCTAAGAGAAGCATAAGGGTAAACTAGGAAAGAAAAGAAAGTGAAGTCGCTCAGTCGTGTCTGACTCTTTGCGACCCCATGGACTGTAGCCTACCAGTGCCCTCAGTCCATGGGATTTTCCAGGCAAGGGTAATGGAGTGGGTTGCCATTTCCTTCTCCAGAGGATCTTCCCAACCCAGGGATTGAACCTGGGTCTCCCACATTGTAGGCAGACGCTTTACCATCTGAGCCACCAGGGAAGTCCATAGGGACTTTATCTATTTAATGTCCATATAGATTCATCAGGGGTAACAAATGTATCTTCTGGTGGGGAGAGAGATGTAGGGAGATTATCCACATGTGGGAACAAGAGGTATATGGGAAATCCTTGTACCTTAGTCTCAATCTTGCTGTGAAACTAAATCATGTAAAAAATTGGTATAAGTGCGTATGCACTGAATATTTTTTAGACTATATAACATTAGAAAAAATGGACATGCTTCTATCTTTAATTTTTCCTTAGTCACTATACTTTAAAGATGTGAGAAAATGGAGCTCTCTAAAATGGAGCAGACAACAAACTGTAGGAGATGATTTACAAATTCTAGAAAAACACACACAAGAAGTAGAGCAACAATGTTCTCAAGTCTTATTTCACAGATAAGGTCATTTATTACTGAACAAGGTTGGTGGTCAGAAAGCATTTAGAGAATCATTTTCAAAGGCATTTGTCTCTTTCCCACACATTGTTAACCCAACATCCTCTGCTGCTCTTTTATGTTCAAAGAAAGCTGTGATATAAACCCCTTCAGACCCCTGGTCTCTGAAGTTGGAGGCCCCCAGGTGGTCACAATGCAAATTACTTTGTGAAAACCTGTGTCCCCAGGCTGCAGAGGGAAATGAAAGAAACAAAGAACTCAAGATATCTTTGAGAAGAATTCTGATCTTCCTAGGTGGTGCAATGGTAAAGAATTTGCCTGGTGAGGAAAGAGACATGAGAGAGATGGGTTCGATCCCTGGGTCAGGAAGATCCCCTAGCTTAGGAAATGACAACCCACTCCTGTTGCAGCCATGAAATTAAAAGATGTTTACTCCTTGGAAGGAAAGTTATGACCAACCTAGACAGCATATTAAAAAGCAGACACATTACTTTGTCAACATAGGTCCATCTAGTCAAGGCTATGGTTTTTCCAGTGGTCACGTATGGATGTGAGAGTTGACTGTGAAGAAAGCTGAGCGCCGAAGAATTGATGCTTTTGAACTGTGGTGTTGGAGAAGACTCTTGTATCTGCAAGGAGATCCAACCAGTCCATCCTAAAGGAGATCTGTCCTGGGTGTTCATTGGAAGTGAAGAAGGAATTCGTAGGGCCTGGACTCCATCTCAGGCCTGCCCGTGCTGATCGTGCTCCGGTGGACCCTGAACTCTCTGCTTAGTGCCTGTAGGAACGACAATGGAAGAAGACCCCCTCCGGACAGGGGAACCTTGAAGATCCTATCCAGGTTACTCATCACCTAAGAGAAAACAGACACTAATCACCCCTGCCTCCAGACAGTATCTATCAGAATGTAAGCACAGGCTTATAGGTTATTAACTGGTTGGAATGTTACCTCGGGCTTATTATTAACTGTTTGAACACATAACATGTGAATGATGGGGTTATTGTGATTGTATTTACCCTTCCTTTGTAAGCCTCAAGGGATTTGGGGTGGTGGGTTTACACATGGGGTATAAAAGCTTTTCTCAAATGCTGGTCGGGGTCCTTGGCTAAGAGGAGACTCTGCCTTGGGCCTGCCGGTGTAATAAACTGCATTGTCCTTCTGAGTGAGTTTGTTTCCCAGAAAGCGTGGCTATAACAGAAGGACTGATGTTGAAGCTGAAACTCCAGTACTTTGGCCACCTGATGCGAAGAGCTGACTCATTGAAAAGACCATGGTGCTGGGAAAGATTGAGGGCAGGAGGAGAAGGGGATGACAGAGGATGAGATGGTTGGATGGCATCACCAACTCAGTGGACATGGGTTTGGGTGAACTCCGGGAGTTGGTGATGGACAGGGAGGCCTGGCATGTTGCGGTTCATGGGGTCGCAAAGAGTCAGACACGACTGAGCGACTGAATGGAACCGAACCTGTATTCTTGCGTGAAAAGTTCCATGGAGAGAGGAACCTGGGGGGCTACAGTCCATGGGGTTGCAAAGAGTTGGATACGACTGAGATCCTGAGTATGCACAGCTGAGAGCAAAGCCTTTCCAGAACACAAGACCCCAGGTGATTCCCACCAAGCAGTCATGCCCCACCTCCCCTCCCCTAAGGGCCCATTACAGGCCACACCCATCCCAGAAAGAGCCTCTCCCCAGGGAATCAGGCTGGCATACTTTGTTTCTAGAAGTTCCCTCCCTAAACCTTCCCTTCCTGAGGTTTCAGGTGTGCTGAGTGTGAGAGCTCCAGCTCAGGGCTCCTGAATGCGGGTCTTCCTCCTGCGTTGTTTCAGAAACCCTCAGAGGTTGGCTCAGGTAGCCCGGTTGGCGGGTCCAATTATTGTCTGTCGTGAATTATTCTGCGGCATGCTCTCTGTAACGCCAGAAGGAGAAGAACTCGCTGGGGTGGTCTGCAACGAGAGTGCAGGAAAGGTGAGCATTAAACCCAGGATGTGATTAGCATATCAGGTTAGTCTTGATTACTCACTACGGGAACACAGAAAGCCAGAAAAGAGCTCAGAAAAGGGAGAGAGAAACGAGAAAACTTTTTCTTCTTGTTCACTGCAGCAGTTGCTGGTTAAAGAGTTGTGTTGTTGCATTTGAAAGTATTTTCTCAACATGAGTTTGCAACATAATATCCCCAGAGAAGACGGCAGAGCAGGAGGAAGAAGAGGAGGAAATGGCAGCTTCTCAGGTAAATGTCCTGTCCCGGGTCTGGGGCTGTGTCTGCTTTTCCTCCTGAAATGCCTGGACTGAGAATCCGCAAACCTTTAGTTCTCTGATTCTAATTGTTCTACCTGGGGTGTTTGTTATCAACTCCTTATTTTCTCTCTTTTCTTTTAATAGTGAAGCCAGTCTCCTTAGACTATTTCTCCCTTGTGTTCCAGAGCCTTTTCTCCATTGTTTGTATCCCAGCTTTCTGGAGAGCGTGATGCATTCTCTACGTGACTTTCAACTGGTGAATATATTCCCTTGGTGAGAGATCTATTCGGAGAGGCACTGGTATCAGAGATTCCCACTGGGATGTAGTTCAGTGTTGGGATCTTAGAGAAGTAGGGGAAATGCAGTGATGAGTTTACATCTGGATGCAATTCAGCTCTTTAGAACACGAGTAAGAAAATGTGCTTATAAGTAGAATGAATTCAGCAGTCCAGGATTTTTCAGAAATGAAAAAAGTAGCTGGCACTATCCTCTATATCTATAAGAAACAATTACTGTTAAAAGTACTGTTAGGTTACAGATCATGGGAGGTATATATGAAGTGAAATTTGGTGAAAACTGACCTCTTTTACAATAGGTTCAGATCATGGTTTCCATAATATTGCCAAAATACCCGATGGTAATAGTGTATTTTTCCATGTCCTTCTTACCCCATGACCTCAGATGTTCACTGGTTTAGGTGTTTGTGTGAGATTCCCATGCTATGAAGTTTTTTTTTTTTTTCCCTCCTGTCTTTCTCGAACAAGAGTGTTGGAAAGAAAAAGTGAGGGATGTGCCTACCTATCACAGTTCATGGGGAAACTCAGTATCTTTTTAGTTTCTCTCTGGTTTGGAAAATGAACACTGTTGGCTAAAACCAATGTGCAACTTGACAGTTGTGATTTAAGCTTTATCTGGCGCAAAATGAGGGCTGCGGCCCTGGAGACAGCACCTCAAATAGCTCTGAGAGACTGCTTTATAGCGGCAGTGGGGGAAAGTCAGTATATAAGATTTTGGTGAAGGGGTGTTTTGCCGAAAATTTCCACTTTTGTCTCAGGTTAAAATGATTTGTTAACAAAATAAATCACTTGTTATATACAAATAAATAATTCAGATACTTATTTTAAAATTGCCAAACTTACTATCAATATACTAACATTAAAAGAAAAGAGAAGTAAAAACAACAGAGGATACATCACCAAATTGACTTCTGACCAACATCCAGACTCCAACAGCGTTGGGAAGTCCCAGGACACAGCACATCTGGAGTCTCAATGGGGAAAAGATCCCAAGCGGAGCTTCTTCTGCTCACTGGGTGAGGCTTCAAACTTTGCATTTCAGTTCTGGTTTATAATCCCAGGAGGGATACAAACTGATAACTTCACCAATCTGTGACCAAATTGCAAGCCTGGTTCTAAAGCTGTTTGTTTTGTATTGTAAAACTTGGAATGTTGCTAAGTCTGGGGTTCAGTTGGCCGGGCCCGCCAGGGTCTCAACAATCTCAAGATTTCTCCCCCTTCTTATCTCTGGTGCAGCAAGTCTTGCACTCACAGCAGGCAGTCACTCAGTAGCTTTTAGTCAGGGCTGTCTCCAGGCAGGTTAGAAGCAAGCTCAGAGGCCCTCTCTGCTTTGTCTCAGGCCTAAACCATTTAATTTATTTAATTTCATTTAATTTCCCTAAGAAGGGGGAGTTCAGTGCAGTCAAGCTCTTACTTTACAAAAGGTTTTCTGCCAGTTGTGAAAAGCTGGCATCACCATTTAGTGATTTTCTAGATATAAAGAGATGCAAGGGTTTGGATCATGAAATCAGTTCCTGAAAATATCTAACTCTCTAAAGACCTGTTCCACCAGATTCCCTGGAGCAGGGTGCCTCAATGCAACCTGAACTCCCTCAGGGGAGACTTGACAGCTGCAGGACCCTAGGGTTCAATCTTCCCAGTGGCAGATGGCAAGTGCCCTTCTTGTTGTTCAGTCGCTGGCAACGCTCTTGGCAAGTGCCAGTCTGTAGTTGACCACACTCACAAGTATATAGTAGAGATGCTGAGTTTTGGGAGTGAGGGTTTTCATTACTGAAGTGCAGGCCTGATCATTTCCAGTACACTCCATGCTCACATCACACACATAGTCTCATTACATTTTTGAATTTTCCAGAATGTTTACAAGAATCATGTTAGTGCTAATCTAGGTTCAACTGTGTTATATTTTAAAATAAAGCTCTGTGCAAATGATACAGATTTTCAGGAAATTAAAAAATTCAGAAACAGAGCTCTACTTTATTTTATATCGTTGTGTATGTCTGCACCCTAGTCTAGTTTTAAAAATTAATAATATCATCCTCAAATACTTATGCACATTTTTAATCAGTTAAAAATTATACTGATTTTATTGGCATGACAGTTTTTCCCTGTTACTAAGTATATAGCCCCATTTTAGTGTATGTTTATGTGCAAGAACATGTTGATATGATTTGATTTTTTTTATTTTTGAAGATCACGATCCACTCCAGTATTCTTGTCTGGAGAATTCCATGAATAGAGGAGCCTGGCAGGCTACAGTCCATGGGGTTACAAAGAATAGGACAAGACTAAGTGACTAACACTTTCTTATTTACAAATATTATCAAATATTTACAAATACAGAAATTTCTATAAATTTTCATTAGAGTTGTCTCTGTGTATTTTCCTGCTTTATTAAAGTCTAGAGTCCATAAATTGACGTAAAATTTAAGCTCTGCCATTTACAGAATGTTTGTTAAAGTATTTGCCAAAAGGTGTGTCAGCAACATTATTGATTTTACATTATTTCTGTTGCACATTCAAGACTCTTCTAAAATTGTCAGAAAGATATATAATATATACTAAAATTAAAATAATTCTCACTGCCAAGGTTGCTATCCTATTAGACTGTAAAATCATTAAAACACTTGAAGTTGAAATTTAAGTATGACTTATTCCCTTTCTGCTTCATTGCTGTTCAAAATGGTCATTAATGGAACACAATTTTCAACATTGCTAGTTAAAATAAACTTGTTAGAAATGGGCCACATTTGTCCCACTCTGGTACTCTTGGATCAGAGTATGCTTTTTAAAATATTTCCTGTTTCTTTGATAAATAATTTATCAAAGAATTTATCTGCATCACATGAGTACAGTACTAAAAAATAAACATGCCAATGTTGATCTGATTATTTTACAATTTCTCTTCCAGATCAGAATAGTATCTGTAGTGATTTGTGGATCATATCTCATCCTCTTCTCTGGGGTTAGAAATATGGTAGAAAATATTATATTATATTAAATTATATTATTATGTAATACTGGCCACTCTCCTAGATCAAAACCAAGTCTCTGAACTTGCTGTTTTCATCTTGGGTCACATTAGGAAGTCTTCCTGGAGAAGGTAATGGCACCCCACTCCAGTACTCTTGCCTGGAAAATCCCATGGATGGAGGAGCCTGATAGGCTGCAGTCCTGGAGTCACTGTGAGTTGGACACTACTGAGCGGCTTCGCTTTCACTTTTCACTTTCATGCATTGGAGAAGGAAATGGCAACCCACTCCAGTGTTCTTGCCTGGAAAATCCCAGGGACGGGGGAGCCTGGTGGGCTGCCGTCTATGGGGTCGCATAGAGCTGGACACGACTGAAGCGACTTAGCAGCAGCAGGAAGTCTTCCCACAGCCATATGACACATGTACTTTGTATTTCAGGGATGGCTGAGGTTCCAGGATGTGGCCATAGATTTCACTCTAGAGGAGTGGGAATGCCTGGACCTCAGTCAACTGGAATTGTACAGGGAGGTGATGTTAGAGAACTACAGGAACCTGGCCTCCTTGGGTGAGGATAACTGCCTTCCAGAATCCCTTATCTACCCACGTGGTTTTGGTCCTTTCACTTGTAGAATGTCTCCTGGAATCTTCTGCTTCTTATAATAGAGTTTCAGATCCCTGCTTTTTAGGGGAAAATGGGAATCTGTGAGTTTAGAAAGAAGACTTCATGATGATTCATTATGATTGTAACCTTTTTCTTCCTTGATGTAATCTGCCGCCTTCTAGGTTAGTGGCAATTCTGTAAGTTTTGTAGTGTAAAAGGGTGTCACTTTCCTTTTCAAATCAGATTTCTGATACTTACTTTTACCTTAGTAGTACTTCACTAGAATCTCAGATCTGTTCTTTAATGTATTTGTTGGTGTTGTAAATGTCCTTTCAATAAAGTATTTGGGAAAATCATTCTCTAGGCTGTATTAACAGTCAACCATGCGTTCTCTTCACACATGAATACATATTGGGTTGGAAACTGATGAAACTCTAGCAAAACAAATATTCTTTTCTCTGATGAACAGGTCTTGTAGTCTCTAAGCCAGACCTGGTCACCTTTCTGGAGAAAATGAAGGATCCTCGGGATGTAAGGAGAATGGAGACAACTGCAATACACCCAGGTATGTCTGAACGGAGGGAGCAGATGATTCAAGTGAGAGGCCCAAGCATCAGAGAGGAAGCTATCCTTTGTATATGGTTTCAGAAGATCTGCTTCGGTGGAAATGATTTTGGAGAAGTCAGTTATATTTTTGTTGCTGTCATAGATGGATATATCCTGCCACATTCTGTCTCTTAAATTATTCATGAATTCACCTCCAGTGATTGCTTTTCTCATTCACAGTGAGAATTAAAATTCTCCTCTTGGCCTGTGACAACCTACATGAGTTGGCTGCTCTTCCATTTCTTGGGGATCCTGGGAAAACTGTGCCCATTTCTGAGTAACTCTATGATGTTCCTTTTAAAGTTTATTTCTACCTCTAGACAGAGGTGTGTGAGTGGAGTTGTAGGCAAACTGCCAGAGTTCTAGGAATACTGGGGACAGATTTTTTTTTTCTTCTGACTTATAATTTCTAAAACACCGGAAGCTACAAATATGAACTTATAAGTTTTAAACTCGTTATTTCTTCACTGCATAAATCAAAACCTCCCTAAAATGAGAGAATGCAAATCTCAGGGTTACTTCAAAGTTTCTTTTTTCTTTATATGAAGTAAGTAACTAAGTAAAGTCGCTCAGTCGTGTCTGACTCTTTGCGACCCCATGGACTGTACCCCACCAGGTTCCTCTGTCCATGGGATTCTCCAGGCAAGAATACTGGAGTGGGTGCCATTTCCTTCTCCAGGGGATCTTCCCGACCTAGAGATTGAACCCAGGTCTCCCGCGTTACAGGCAGATGGTTTAACCTCTGAGCCACATTAAATATGTTAAGTGTATCTGTCCGAATTCCTCAATGCTAAAATACTTGAATATATTCAATTACCTCAAGAATGTTAAAATAAATTGACACAAGAGATTAGAACATTTTCCACCATATTTTTGGAGAAGGCAGTGGCACCCCACTCCAGTACTCTTGCCTGGAGAATCCCATGGACCGAAGAGCTTGGTAGGCTGCAGTCCATGGGGTTGCTAGGAGTCGGACACGACTGAACGACTTAACTTTCAGTTTTCACTTTCATGCACTGGAGAAGGAAATGGCAACCCACTCCAGTGTTCTTGCCTGGAGAATCCCAGGGATGGGGGAGCCTGGTGGGCTGCTGTCTATGGGGTCACACAGAGTCAGACACGACTGAAGCGACTTAGCAGCTGCAGCAGCAGCACCATATTTTTAATGGTTGTTAAACTATTAGAATTTTTATATAATATAAAGAAATCTTGTTAAAATGATCTTTTTGGAGTATAGCTGTTTTACAATGCTGTGCTGCCGTACGGCAAAGAGAATCAGCTATACATATATATGTATATCCACTCCATATCCACTCTTCTTTGATTCCCTCTCATTTAGGTCTCCACAGATCACTGAGTAGAGTTCCCTGTGTTCTGATTGTATCTTTAAAGTCTACTTCTTATTTAATTTCTTAAGAACTACTACTTTATTAATTTATCTTGTTTGTTATCAGTTTCCCCGGACTTTATCCCACATGTCCTCACTTTCTGATTAGTTCTCTGTCAATATCAGCTATGACTTTTAGATTCGAACATCTAATGGAACACTCTCAAATAAAAACCTGTGTGATAAGAAGTGGAGCCCGGGGACGGCCCTTCCCAGAGCCTGGCAGGGAGGGGCTGGCACAGAAGGAAGGCGGCTGCAGGGGGGGGGGGGGGGGGTCGCCTTCCCTTTGGCATCACTCAGCAGCGGCGCTCTGCTTCTCTGGTGATTTAGGCTTCCTCCACAAGCATTCATGCTGGCGGAGCTCTTCACTCCTGTCTCCTCAGGAGCTCTCACAGCCAAGAGCGGGCATCTCCCTGGGTCTGCTCTCCAAGCCCCGCAACTCGGCACCCAGCGCTTGTCTGCAGTGCTGATCACCCCTCGCACTTTGCGGTGGGCAGGGCTGGGGTCAGCACCCTGTGTACACGGGCCACTCTGGCCTGCGGCCACGCCCTGGCTGCCGTGTTCCCCTCCCACAGAGAATGAGGCTCCCCTTATATCCCCACTGAGCTCCCGCCCCGCCCCAGTGACGGGCTTCCCCGGATGTCAGCCTCTCCTCTCTTCCGCCCGCCCACTGGGATCGCAGGTCCCACACAGCCTCTTCCGCTTCCGTCTTCCTTTTGTCCTACCTAGCGAAGCGGGAACGTTTCTTGTCCTTTTAGGTGTCCAAGGTCCTCTGTTAGTGTTCAGCTGGGCTCTGTGAGGGTTGTCCCGTTTGCACATGTCTTTCCGTCTCTGTTTTATTCTTAATCTAGTGAAGGGTTCATCAATGTCATGTAAATATTTAAGGATTTTCACTGAAAATACTAAGTAAAATGCCTTGCTATTTGGTATCTTTCAGCTGTGTCTTCTTAGGACACCCAGGGTTTGATGCCAAAGAATCCAGGGTTAGATGTATTCCCAAAAGCAAACCTAGGAATAAATGAAAGATTTCACCTTGGTAACTTACATTTAATGAAAGACTGGGATTATACAAGGGCATGTGAAATACAGACAGGATATGAAATACAGCAAGGACATAAAAAAATTGAGACAGTTTCACATAATACAGATATGACTGCCAAAAAAAAAAGTACTATGAGTCAGTTTGGGAAAAACAATTTCATGCATTGATATCTGCAGAGAAGTGTATGATTTTAAGCAAAGACCCACATCGTTTTTGAAATATGCATATTCTCTGAAAGGAAATGTCTAAAATCTGGAAAGGTATCCAGTCTATACTGCAAATACTCATTCAAACTATTCTGAACCTATTAATAGGCTTTGATTAAACATAAATTCAAACATGTCTGAAAACCAGATATTTAAAAATCAGGGGGAAAACTCCCAAAATAAGCAGTTTGAGAGATCGGTAAGCAAGGGGTCATTAGTCTTCCAACAACAGATATATTCTCTCTGTTCCAATATTTGTAATGTTGATAATAATATAAGACATGTAATCCAACCACCATAGTTCAATACATATCATGATATGGTTAATATGGAACAACTTTTCATATGTACTAAAATAGGTTAGGCCTTAACTAAGAGCTCCACCCCCAATAATTGCAAGAGTATTTGTGATGGAGCGAGAGGCTACACATACAACGACACTGAGCATAAGGTTGAACAAGTCTCAAACCTGAACAAATACCAGGGACCTCAATGTTCACACAAGGTTTTTAAAAGTAATAAATGTAGGAGTATCTTTTATCAACGAACAGGTCTTTATATGAGTATTCATATGGGAGAGCAGACTTATAATTGTAGTGAATATGATAACGTTTCTTTTTTCTCCTTTTTCTTTGAGATTTTAAAATTTTAATCCAGTTCAAATCAGTGTGCGTGGTACATTTCTACTCCTTCACTGCTGAACCTGGGGGCGAGTCTGCTTCGGCTTTTCTGCCTTCTTGTTGTCCGTGATGACCAAGGTGTAAAGGTGTCCGCTGCATCAAACTGGAAACTTCACATTATCCTTATTTTTCTTGATCTTGACAGATTTGGCGTCTTTTCGCCCAGCTGTGAGCCGATTGTCCTTGATTTCCTCAGTTTTGCAAGGCATGGTGGCCATGCGTGGTGGTTGCACGGGGAACAGCCAGAGAGAATCACTTGGAGCACCCCAGAAAGTTTCTGATCTGTCTTCAGATCTTACTCGACAGCAGAGGATTCAGAATCCACAGAAAGATAACAAGTGTAATATATGTGGGAAAGTCTTTACCAACTCATCCAATCTAACTAGACATAGGAAAATCCATTCAGGAAGGAAACCTTTTAAATGTACAGTATGTGGCAAAGGCTTTTTGCGTGGCACTGATCTTAGACAACATCAACGAATCCATACTGGCCAGAAACCTTATAAATGTAAGGTATGTGACAAAGCCTTTAACTGTAGCTCAAGTCTTACTCGACATCAGCAAGTTCATACTGAAGAGAAGCCTTATAAATGTACAAAGTGTGGCAAAGCCTTTAAACAGAACTCAAGTCTTAATCATCACCAGCGACTTCATACTGGGAAGTCTGACCAATTTAATAACTGCAGTGGAGTCATTACTGGCTGCTCAAGTCTTATTGAACATCAGGTAATTCATACTAGAGAAAAGCCTTATAAATGTAAAGATTGTGGCAAAGGATTTATCAAAATTACGAGCCTTACTCCACATCACCGAATCCATACTGGAGAGAAACCTTATAAGTATAAGGAATGTGGCAAAGCCTTTACCCAAAATTCAAGCCTTACTCAACATCAGCGAATTCATACTGGAGAGAAACCTTATACGTGTAAAGAGTGTGGCAAAGCCTTTCGTCAGAGCTCAAGTTTTCATAAACATCAGAGAATTCATACTGAAAAGAAACCTTACAAATGAAAGGAATGTGGCAAAGGCATTGTCAGAGTGGTCATCTCACTAAACATTTGAGAGCACACACTGGAGAGAAACCCTAGTAATGAAACAAGTGATGGAAGAGATTTGTCCTAAACATACACCAGAAAACATGAGCGTTTATACAAGAAACACATGGGAATGATGTAATAAATATGTAGAAAAGTATTTAATCAAAACTTAAATCTAAGTAAATATCAGAGATGGCTTACTAGAAAGCATTTTGTCAATCCTGTTTTCTGAAGTTACTCTGAAGGAGAATTACTGCAGAGAGGAATCCATAGAAACACATAGAAAATTGATAGGTTAGTATGGATCATGAGATGAACGGTTGGTGTTTAGGAAGTTACAGTTATTAGCATTGTATCCTTGTTTAGACTGACATCATTTGAGATTATTTGAAAACCAAAATGAATGTAATTCAACTCTGAAATACTACATGCTATGCTTTGTTTCTAGTGTGTATTCAAACTTTTTCTGATGGTTGCTACCTCAAAGATGAGAGAAGACCTTCTATATTGTGTTGGAACCATTTATATCTAATCTCCATTAGAAGATTAAAGACACAGTAATGTAAAATGTACAATGAACATCTAAATGGAGGTGTTTGTCATTGATTTCAAATATCCCTGTAGGTCACATCATGTAAGCAATGATGAACTCTTTCCATGTATTAATGTAATTAATCTAAATTTTCAATAGTTGTATCACTTGATTTTTAAGAACTCAGTGACAGTTAACTAAAATATTGACATATCTATAATACCATCAGAAGTCAAGGATATTAGCTGACAATGTTGAAATAAAAACATCTTCTGTGATAACCTAGAAATGTATGAGAAACCCTTCCTGAAAAAGTCATATAATTAGGGTTTATCAATTTACTAAGTGACTCCTAGCCTTTGTTTTGTAAACCATAGAAATCATAATTCTTAGATCATTGTATCAGAAAAATAAATATTTTTCTATGCTTGTAATTTATATTTTAATCAAGGATCACACAGTGGGTTGTAAAAGGTTTTATTTCAACTATGTGTGAAATTAATATATGCTAATTAATAAAAGTGAATGGTTTTTAGTATTTTGGTTGATTGTAATGAATTTAGTGTATACCCACCACCACCACCATTAACCTCTCCCATCTTATCTAAGATTGTAGAGAAGAGTAACAAACTATTTGGTAGCAGAGAGAGATGCCATCTGTAGAAATTAGTTCCTTATTGGCTTTAAACCTCTAATAACTTCAGATATTTTCCACCATTTCTATGTTGTATCTCCTCTCTCATTTTGCAACTGCTCGGACATTGTGATGTTCTAATAATAAGGATTGTTGAAAACTTACCTGAACTGCTCCATGCTGTTGCTGCCTCAGCATCTGTCTGGGGAACAGGCAGCCTGCAAGTCCTTGAACTCACACCAGCTAGTCCTGTGAGTGCCTCCACTAGATGACCACCTTGATATCAGCAGTCTTGCTGAACCCCAGGTTCTACTTCACAGGCCCCCCTTCAATGACACCCTTAGAGCTCACCAGAATCCTGCTCCTCTGGTTTGAATGGACCCATCCACCCTCAGCCTGGGGGGCCCACAGGATTTCACTCAGGGTCACCTACAGAGGTCTGAACCCCAAGCACTGATGCTTTCTCTGCTTGGTGCTCTGCTTGACCTCCTTCAGAAATTCTCACCCGAAACCTTCCCCTCCTGAGAGGTCTCAGCTGTGCTGAGTGTGAGCGCTTCAGCTTGGCTCCTGAGTGTGGGTCTTGGGGAAGAAGCATCAGAATAAATGGAATTTGCTAAAGACTCATTTCATGGCCCCACCTCAGACTTGCAAATTCATAACTTCTTAGAGTGGGGACCTGACCTTGAGGGGTTCATATTTACTGAAATGGTTCAGAAAGAATCTTTGGCCAAGTGGTTTCCATCTGTTTCCCATCAGGGTCACATGACCAGTTTTAGGCCATGACCTCCCTGGTGCCCTCCCCACAGAGTTCTCTTGGCCCTGTGGGAGCATCAGTGTGGTGTGTAGGAAGTGCTCCAGGGGCTTCTAAGGGGAGACCTGGGTTAAGGACGTGGTTCCTGGTCCACTCGTGAGAGCTGATGCCAGGCTTCCTCTGTGGAGAGGCTGCAGGGTTGGTCTAACTGGATTTGGACTGGGGAAGTCAGTCAGCTCACATCATCTGTATGTGCAGAAGGTTAGGATCTCTCTCTGAGGAGAGAACAATCAAGAAGTAATTTCACAGGCTGGTCTCCAGGTAGGAGGAAGCGATTGTTCCTGAATCTCTCCTGAGACAGAGGTCAGGATAGGTGGGTCTTTACAGCTTTTCAAGGTCCTTTTGTCTGTAGGTGAGGTGGTTGCAGGTTAAAGAGCTGTGCGGATTCCTTTGAAGGTATTTTCTCAAGACACAGGTGTGAATTTGCAACATAACATCCCCAGAGAAGACAGAGCGAGAGGAAGAAGAAGAGGAAATGGCAGCTTCTCAGGTACATGTCCTGTCCTGGGTCTGGGCTGTGTCTGCTTTTCCTCCTGAAATGGCTAGACTGAGAACCTGAAAACCTTTAATTGTCTACTCATTTTTAATTTTTATTTTTTGGCTCAGGCTGTTTGTTTTCAACTATTTGTTTTTTCCTATAATAGTGAAGATCAGCTCTTTAGACCACTTCTCCTATATGTCCCAGAGCCTTTTTTCCATTGTCTGTATCCCAGCTTTCTATACAGCAAGATGAATTCTCCATGTGACTCAGTGACTTTCAACTGGTGAATATATTCCCTTTGTGAGAGATCAACACGAGGAATCACTGGTATCCAAGATTCCCACTGGGATGTGGTTTGGTGTTGGGATCTTAGGGAAGTAGAGGAATTGCAGTGATGAGCTTCCATCTGGATGCAATTTCGGATCTTTAGAGCAGGAGTAAGAAAATGCAGTTATAAATAGAATGAACTAATAATAGTTCATTCAAGAAATAACAGTGTAAGATCTCTATCATTAAAATAACTTGCTCTTGAAATATAGGACACAGAACAGAGGAGGTATATATGAAGCGAAATTTGCATGACTGACATTTTTCAGGGTAGATTCAGATCACCTGTTACCATTTATCCCATTACACTGCATGTTTCCTGGTTCAGGGTCTTCCATGAGATTCCAGTGCTGTGATGTTCACATTTTTCCTCTTCAGCTTTAAGAAAAGTTTTGGATGATTTAGTCAGGGACATACAGGAGCCATTGGTTACAGTAGAAATCCATACCTTCTTAGTTTCTCTTTGCTTTGGGTAATGAACACACCTGTGTTTAGTGGGCATGTTGGGTTTTGGAAGTGGAGGTTTTCATCACTCAAGTCTGGGTTTGAGTTTACATTGCACTCCACTGTCATAGCTCAAATAATCATCTTCTCACGTTTTTTGCTTTTTCCAAATATTTATGATAATCATATTCCTAATGTTTGTGTAACTATGTTAAATTTCTAAAGTATAGCTCAACACAAATGATACAGGTTTTGAAAGAAAGGACTCAGAACCAAGAACTCTATTTCATATTTTTATGTGTGTTTGTACATTAGTGTATTTAAAGCATACAGATTTTCATCCACAAATAAATAAGATTTAACCAGACTTTATTGACTTGAATACTTTTTCTCACTTTAAAAATTTATATAGTTCCCATTTTAGCGTGTGTGCACAAAAATGATAACATTATTTGATCCATTTTTGAGGTATATTTTTGATGTTTTTCCCAGTTACCTACACTGATATACACATTTATTAGAGCTGTCTCTGTATATTTGTCTGTGTTCTTTTTTTATTTTTCTCTTTCTTTTTTATTTTTTGTATTATGAAACTATGATAACACATTTACAGGAGACATGTGAAATACAGAACAAAGTTAAATATAGATTTTATTATATAATACATTTTAAAAATAGATGAATTATGATTTTTAGTTGGTATTTCAATGTCAGACTCTTCAAAGTTAATGGAATGAAGATTCAGAAAAGTACAAGGATATGGTAGACCTCAAATAACCATGAACTAACCAGTTAAAAATGAGCTTGTTAAAGAAGAACAACTCTGGCCTGACTCCAGAACTCTTGAATTGGAATCCATTAAAAAAAAATATTTCCAGTTTGGAGAAAAATATTCAGGTTTGGTTGAAGGACGATTTATTCTGCATAACACAAGAACAACATTCTAAATAAATATGCCTCTGTAGATGACATCATAGTACAGTTTTTCTCCCAGATAAAAAGAATCTCTACAGTGATTTTGTGAATCATATACTGTCTTTTTTCTGGGGCTAAAAATATGATAGAGAATATTAGCATGTAAAAATTATATTCTTGTGTAATGCCAGACATTCTCCTAAATCAAAACCATTTCTCTTGCTGGTTTCATCTTGGGTCACATTAGGAAGTCTTGCTATGGCTGCATGGCATATGCAACTTGTCTTTCAGAGACTGCTGACGTTCCGGGATGTGACCATAGATTTCACTCTAGAAGAGTGGGGATGTCTGGACCTCAGTCAGCAAGAATTGTACAGGGATGTGATGTTAGAGAACTACGGGAACCTGGCCTCCTTGGGTGAGGATAACTGCCTTCCAGAATCCCTTAAGTGCCCTCACGGTTTTGGTTTCTATATTTCTGAATGTCTCCTGGAATTATCTGCTCCTTATAATAAAATTTCAGACCCCTACTTTCTAGGGAAAAAATGGAAGTTTGGGAGATTAGAAACACTTCATGATGATTTATTATGATTCTAACCTTCCTCTTTCTTGATATAATCTGCCTCCATCTCTAGGAGGGAGATTATTAGGAATGTTGTAAGTTCAGTGGTATAAAATAGTTCTGCCCTCATTTCAAAATCAGATTTCCACTACTTATTTTTGCCTTGTAGTACTTGACCAGAATCTCAGGTTCTGATTTTTATGTATTTGTTAGTATTGTAAAGGTACTTTCAATAAAGTATTTGGGGAAATCATTTTCTAGGCCGTGTTAATATTCTACAACACCTTCTCTTCTCACCTGCATACACACTGGATTGGAAACTGATGAATCTCCAGCACAACTAAGTTTCCTTTTCCTGATGAACAGGTCTTGTGGTCTTTAAGCCAGATCTGGTCATCTTTCTGGAGCAAAGGAAGCATCTCTGGGATGTAAGGAGAATGGAGACAACAGCCACATACCCAGGTAAGTGTGAATGGATGGAGCCGATAACTCAGCTAAGAGGTCCAAGGAGCAGTGAGGAAGTCAGCCTTTGTCCTGTGGTTTGGGAAGATCTGCTTCAGCGGATATAATTTTGGAAAAGTCTTGGTTTATTTCTGTTGCTGTCATAGACAGACATCTGCCCCATTCTGTCTCTTAAATCATTCAGGAATTCATCTCCAGGGATTACTTTTCTCACTCACAGTGAGAACTAAAACTCTGCTCTTGGCCTGTGACAACCTGCATGAGTTGGCTGCTCTTTCATTTCTTGGGGGTCCTAGGAAAACTGTGCCCATTTCTGAGTAACTCTATGATGCTCTTTTTAAACTTTGTTTCCACCTCTAGACATAAGTGTGTGAGTGGAGCTGTAGACACACTGCCAAAGTTCTAGGAAAACTGGGGACAGGTATTTTTTTTCCCCCTAATTTATATTATATAACACTGCAAGCTACAAATATGACCTTGCAAATTTTAAACTCAAATAATGTCTTCGCTGCATAAATCAAAACCTCCCTAAAATGAGGGAATGCAAGTCTCAGGCTTACTTCAAAGTTTCTCTTTTCATCATATGAACTCATGTTAAATATCTTAAGTGTATTTGTTCTGATTTCTCAATGCTAAAATACTTTAATGTATTCATTTAACTCAATGAATTTTCAAATAAATTGGCATGGGAGCTTAGGCCATTTTCTACCGTCTTTTTATGGTTGTTCATCACTGTTAAGATTTTTAGATTATATGAAGACATCTTTTTAAAAAGCTCTTATTGGAATGGAGCCATTTTACAATGTTGTGCTACTGTACAGCAAAGAGAATCAATTATACATGTATATATACAGTCTCTTTCAGATTTCCTTCCATTTAGGTCTCCATGGAGAATTGAGCAGAGTTCCCTGTGTTCCCATCATATTTTTAAAGTCTCATTTCTTATTTGATTTCTTAAGAACTACTGCTTTATTAAGTTTATCTTGTTTGTTATCAGCTTCCCCAGACTTTGTTCTATATGTTCTCACTTTCTGATTTGTTGTATGTCAATATCATTTATGATTTTTAGATTCAAATATTGAATAGAATATGCACAAATAAAAACAGACATGGTAAGAAGTGGATTAAAGAATTATTAGGCACCTAGTATTTGTGAAAATGTCTGGTGTCTCAATTCAAGATGACTTAAAGAAGCCATCATTAGATTGCCTATCTCGTTTTCATTGGGTGGTTCTCGTAGGTTTTTATTTTGCTCCTTCCTCTACAACATATTTCTTTGTCCTGTCATTTTGTCCAATTTTTTTGTGCTTGTGGTCTCTCTTAGGAAGGCTGCAGGATCCTAGTTCCTCTTGCTGTGGTGTCCTCACCTTCCTGGGTGAGGTTGGTCCAGAGGTTTGTGCACTAATCCCCTTAATCTGGGCTTTGATTGTTGTTACTGTGACCCGAGCCTGCCCTGGATATTGAGGGAGCTTCCCCATCACTCTGTGGCTGTCACCGCCCTGTCTGTGGTGGGTCTGAGCCCTGGTTGGTGGAACAGAGCCCCCAGATCTGTCTCTTCGCTGTGATTCTGATCTGTATGGAGGCAGGTGGGATTGGAGCACACCACCGGGAGAGGAGCCCCTGAAGATTGCTGCTCTGGGGATGTTCCCCTTGGATGTGCTCTGTCGGTCACCTTTTGCACATTGTGTGAGTCTCGTGTGACCTTGGTTGGCATTGATCTTGGCCCCACCTCAACCATGGGTATGCCGGCACATGGCCCTGGGGTCTCTCAGATGTTGTTTTCCCCGGGTCACCAGCATAGATCCCCTGAACTCAGGTCCCAGAATTGCATTCATCATGGAGCTGGACCTGCTGTGGTGCTGTGGGGGTAGCCCAGACTCCGGCCTGGCCCCACCCCCTAGTGTGGGAGCGCACAAAGTCTCCAGCTGCCACAGCTACACCTGCTGTGACTGGGGGAGCCCTCCTTGTCCACTCAGATGCTCTATAGGGGCTGAGGTTACAAAAACAGCTGTGATGGTATAGAGACGAGCTGGTGCAACTTCCAATAGAAGATTTCAGCTTTACTTCCTTAATTTCCAGACTCTGGGGCTCAGCAGTGTTTAGCCCCCTCTGTGCATGTGGATGACCCATAGGCACCTGCTCCCGAGGTTTCCCAGAGCCCACCAGTCTACCCTGGTAGGGAGGGGGCACAGAGGAGAAGGCAGCAGCCAGCATCGTGAGAGCACCCACCCTGGCGGGAGCCCTTCCTCAGGCCTGGTGAGGAGGGGCCCGCACAGCGGGAGAGAGGCTACAAACAATGATGGGTCTTCGCTTTGGGCATGACTCAGCAATGGTGCTCTGCGCTAGGGTGGTTCAGGCCTCCTCCCCAAGCATTCCTGTTTGCAGAGCTCCTACCTCCCTGCCATTCCCACAGGGAGTCTCCTCACCGCCCATAGCAGTGCTCTGCCTGGGTCTGCTCTCCAGGCCCCACATTCCAGCCCCCAGCCCTTGTCTGCAGCGGCGGACACCCTCTCAGGCTGGGTGGGCAGGGCTGGGGGCGGTACCCGTGTGCAGCCCTCACTCTGTCCTGCTGCCACACGCTGGCTGCCGTGGTCTCTTCCCCGGATGTGGAGACCACCCCTCTCTTTCTGCTCCCCTCAGGGTTGCAGGCTCCATCTCGCTTCTTTTCCTCTTCCTTTCCTTCTTTCTTTTGATCTACCTGGCTCAGCAGGAATCCATCTTGTCCTTTTGGTGTCCCAGGTCCTCTGCTAGTTTTCTGCAGAGGCTCTGTGAGAATTGTTCCATTTGCAGATGTATTCTTGATGCGTTTGTGGAGAGAGATCAACTCCGTGTCTGCCTAATTCTCTGCCATCTTGGTCCTTCCGTCTCCGTTTTATTTTCAATCTAGCTAAGGGTTCATCAATTTTATTTAAATTTTTAAGGATATTCACTGAGACTTGTAAGTAAAATGCCACATTCTTTGGTGTCTTTAAGCTGTGTCATCTCACAACATGCAAGATTTGATGCCAAAAAATCCAGGGTTAGAAGATTTAATCTTCAGAGCAAAGCTAGAAATATATGAATGAGTTCATCTTGGCAGCTTACCTTTAATGAAAGACTGCGAATATACAATGGCATGTGAAGGACAGAGAAGATGTTTACCTGGACATAAAGAAATTGAGACAGTTTCCCATAATGCAAACATTATTGCCAACAGATATCAAGGATATGAACCAAATTGGGAAAAACACCAGTTTGAGAGATCAACATCTGCAGAGAAGTGTGTGTTGGTAAGGAAAAATCCACATTATTTTTTGAAACATACATGTTCTCTTGAGAAAAATGTGGAAAATCTGGAAAGTCATCCAGTCTCTACTGCAAATAATCATTCACACCTTTCTGAACATAGGCTTCGATTAAACATACATTCAAAAATGCCTGAAAACCAGAAATTTAAAAATGAGGGGGAAAATTCTCAGTATAATCAATTTAATGAGTCCTTTAGTAAGGGTTTATTATTCCTCAACCAACAGATATTTTCTGCCAATTCTGAGATCTGTAATATTGATATTAATGGGAGAGACCTTACTGAACCATCACTGTCCAATACATATGGAGGTGTAATTAATATGGAACAACTTTACAGGTGTAGTAAAATGAGTAATGCCTTACACAAGAGCTCTACTCCCAATAATTACAAGAGTATGTATGATGGAGTGAGAAGCTATTCATGCAATGAAACTGGTTATAACCTTGACCAAGACCCAAATGTTATGAAATATCAGGGACTTCAGTTATCAGACAATGATTCTAAAAGTAATCAATACAGAAATGTCTTTTATCAAAGTTCAGATCTTACTAGTTATAAGAGCATTCATATTGGAGAGAAAAATCATAATTGTTGTGAATATGGTAAAGGTTGTAATCAGTCTTCAAAACTTATTCAGACTAAGCAGAAGTGCTGCAAATGTAATATATGTGGAAAAGTTCTTAGTAAATCATCAAGTCTAAACAGACATAGACTAATTCATATAGGAAGGAAGCCTTTCAAATGTACAGTGTACAGTGTGTGGCAAAGCCTTTGACTGGCAATCAAACGTTACTCAACATCAGCAAATTCACACTGGGGAGAAACCATACAAATGTAAACAGTGTGGCAAAACCTTTAGCTGTTGTTCAAATCTTACTCAACATCAGGTAATTCATACTGGGGGGAAGACTTATAGATGTACAGAGTGTGCAAAAGCCTTTAATCAGTGCTCAAAACTTACTAGACATCAAAGAATTCATACTGGGGAGAAACCTTTTAAATGTAAGGAGTGTGACAAAGCCTTTAAGTGGCATGCAAGCCTTACTCAACATCAGCGAATTCATACTGGGGAGAAACCATACACATGTAAAGAATGTGGCAAAACCTTTATCCATTGTTCAAATCTTATTCAACATCAGGTAATTCATACTGGGGAGAAGCCTTATAAATGTAAGGATTGTGGCAAAGCCTTTGCCTGTTGCTCAGCTCTTACTAGACACCAGCGAATCCATACTGGAGAGAAACCTTACAAATGTAAAGAATGTGGCAAAGCCTTTAATCAGAGCTCAAGTCTTACTATACATCTGCAGATTCATACTGGAGAGGAACTTTGTACAAGCACATGTGTGCGTGCTAAGTGACTTCAGTTATGTCCGACTCTTCGAGACCCCATGGGCTGTAGCCCTCCAGGCTCCTCAGAGGTCCATGGGATTCTCTAGTCAAGAACACTGGAGTGGTTGCCATGCCCTCCTCCAGGGGATCTTTCCAATCTAGGGACTGACCCAAGTTTCTTATGTCTCCTGCACCGGCAGGCAGGTTCTTTTCCACTAATGCCACCTGGGAAGCCCCAGAAACCCTGTAAGTGTAAGGAATGTGGCCAAACCTTTAACTGGTTTGGAAGCATTACTTAGCATCAAGGAACTCACACTGGGGAGAAATTATGCAAATGTAAAGAGTGTGAGCTTTTACCCAGATCTCAAATGGCAACCCACTCCAGTACTCTTGCCTGGAAAATCCCATGGACAGAGGAGCCTGTTAGGCTACAGTCCTTGGGATCTAAAAGAGTTGGACATGACTAAGTGACTTCACTTTCAGTTTTCACATTCAAGTCTCACTAGACATCAGAGATTTCATGCTCTGAAGAAACCTTGCATTTGCAAGGAATGTGGCAAAGGTGTTAATCAGAGCCATCACCTCACTTGACACCAGATAGCACATCACGGAGAAAAATGCTAGAAGTCAATTAGGGATCAAAGAGGTTTGTCCTAAATATTTATGTACTTTAGAAAAAAATGAGAGCATTTACACTGGAAAAATGTGTGAATAATGTAAAAAAAAAATGTAGAAGAGTGCTTAATTAAAAATTAAATGTAAATAAATATCAGAGAATGCATACTAGAAAGGCTTGCATCTATACCTCTTTTCTGGAATGACTGAATTGAGAATACTGTAGAAGGTAATCCATTGTTAAAATGTATAGAAAATTAATATGTTGGTGTGGAACACAAGATGAAGGGGTGGATGTTTGGAGAGGTACAGTTATTATTAATGTATCTTGGTTTATACTAACATTATTTGAGATTATTAAGAAAGCAAAATGAATGTAATTTGACTCTCAGATTGCTACATGGTAAGGTTCATTTATAGTGTGTAAATTGACTTTTGTTTTTGATGGTTGCTGCCTCAAAGATAAGAGAAGCCCTTCTAATCTAGAGATAAATCATTCATATTTATTTTCCATTAGAAGATTAAGAACACAGTAATGTAATGTGTACACTGAACATCTAAGTGGTGTTGTATGTCATTGACGTCAAACATCCCTATAGGTTACCATGATGGAAGTGCTCAGGAATCATCTCCTGTATTAATGTAAGACAGAGATTTGTCCTAAAATTGTAATACTTATGTCACTTGATTTTTAAGAATAAAACTATATAGTCCATTAAAAAATCTGATGTATTCTTATTACATCAACATGAGAAATCATGCATATTACTAGACAGACTTGTGGTAAGGACATCTTCCTTCTCCCCAAGAAAAGTGTAGAAAACCCTTCCTGGAAAAGTCATATAGTTAATGTACATCCATGTTTACTAAATAACTAGCCTCCATTTTGTAAAGCATAGAAACCATAATTCTCAGATCATTTCATCATAGGAACAGGAATGTTTCTAAAAGCTTGTAATATCTATTTAATCAAGAATCACATGGTGATCACTAAGTAAGATGCACCTCTTATGTGTTCTGCATTGGCAGATGGGTTCTTATCACTAGCACCACCTTGGGAGCCCAAGGATCATAGAGTGGATTGTAAACTGTTCTATGTTGACTATGTGTGAATTAATATATGTTGATTAATAGAAGAGAATGGTTTGTAGTGTTACAGTTGATGTGTAATGAATGAAGTGTTAACCCACCACCACCATTAACCTCTCCCTCCTTTTTAAGTTTGCAGGGAAGGTATTGTAATAAACTATTTGTAGCCCAGAGGGATGGCATCTGTAGAAATTAACTTCCTTAGTGCCTTTAAACCTCAAATAATTTCCTGTATTTCCCATCACTTCTACATTGTACCTTTCCCCCACTCTGTAACTGTTGAGACATTGTGACAGTTCTAATAAGAAAGATCATACTGTTGAGAGCTCCCCCGAACTGCTCCATGTGGTTGCTGCCTCAGTGTCTGTCTGGGGAGCAGGCAGCCTGCAGGTCCTTGAACTCACACCAGCCAGTCCTGTGAGCACCTGCCCTAGATCACCCCCTTCCTTGAGACCAGCAGTCTTGCTGAACCCAGGGTCTACTTCACAGGCCCCGCTTCACTGACACCCTCAGAGCTCACCAGAATTCTGCCCCTCTGGTTTGAATGGACCCATCCACACTCAGCCTGGAGAGCCCACAGCACTTCACCCAGGGTCACTTAGAAAGGCTGAACCCCAAGTACTGGAGCTTTCTCAGCCTGGTTCTAGCCTGACCTCCCTCAGGGGCCCTCAAGGCTGCCTGTGAATTCTCTCAGGACCTGGAGTCATAGACTTACCTCCCTCATTGCCCTTGTGGTCCTTGGTGGAACTGAGACATTCCACAGACTGCCAGAGTTTCATCTTAACAAGTGCAAACCTTAAAAACTCACAAGAACTGTAATTAAAAGCCATGTTGTTAATATTCTGAACTAATATTCATAAAATTCTACACTATGTATTTTTTAGCATGTGTTTCTTGTCTATGCTTAAAGAAGCTTCTTTCCATGGCTTTGACATACATTGAATGCAATATATAAACATGTGAAGGCATACTACACATTACTACTGAGAAAGCTAAGAATGAAGAGTGTGCCTGTATTTGTACCCTGGTCTTTTGAAGAATTTAGAAGCATTAGATCAAAATTGGTACTTCTCAAACTTTTTGATTTACTGAGAACTGAGAAATGACAGATTTTTAAATTAGATATATTTTACCTATTTTCCATTGAGTTCATTTTCTCCAAACTTCAAGAGAACTTTTTAAGCAAACACCATTATAGTGTTTTTCCCAAGTGTTGCAAAGGTGAGGCTATGAATATCTTGAGTCTAGAGTACTTCCAAAATCATGAAATAATCTGTGTAAAACTGTCATGATGGACACATGTTATTATACATTAGCCCAGTCTCATAGTGTGCAGACAATTCCTAGGTAGCACTAGTGGTAAAAAAAAAAAAAAAAAAAAAAATCCACCCACAAGTGCACGAGATGCAAGACAGGCAGGTTCCATCCATAGTTTAGAAGATCCCCTGTACAAAGAAATGACACCCACTCCAGTGTTCTTGCCTGGAAAATTCCATGGGCAGAGGAGCCTGACAGGCCACAGTCCATGGGGTCGCAAAGAGTTGGACATGACTGAGCGACTTCACTTTCCCTTTCAGATACACATTTACAGCATCATGTCCAAAGGCTTTGGTCGCTTCCCATTTTAGTCCATCCTCCGTGACTGCCTTTGGTTCATTTTGAGAGAAAGCTGTGATGTA
>CM035288.1:56494893-56517681 GCA_020226075.1 Hydropotes inermis
CTTGCTCTCCCAGAGCTTCCGAAGTTACCCCGAGTCCTGGGCCCCGTATTTGAAAGGGAAAGTGAAGTCGCTCAGTCATGTCCAACTCTTTCCGACCCCATGGACTGTGGCCTGTCAGGCGCCTCTGCCCATGGAATTTTCCAGGCAAGAACACTGAATGGGTGTCATTTCTTTGTACAGGAGATCTTCCTCATCTATGGATGGAACCTGCCTGTCTTACGTCTCCTGCACTGGCAGGTGGATTTTTTTTTTTTTTTTTTTTTTACCGCTAGTGCTACCTAGGAATTGTTTGCACAGAGTGAGTCTGGGCTAATGTATGATAACGTGTGTCCATCATGACAGTTTTACACAAAATATTTCATGGTTCTGGAAGTACTCTAGACTCAAGATATTCATAACCTCACCTTTGCAACACTTGGGAAAAACACTGACTATAATATCAAAAAACTTAAACAAACAGCACAATCAATAAACGGGCAGAAGACCTCATTTCTCCTGACATTTAGGTGGCCACCAGGTACATCAAAGATGCTCAATATCGCTAATTATTAGATAAATGCAAATCAAAACCACAGTAATACCATCCCACATCAGTCAGAATGACCATTATCAAAGTGCCTGCAAATAGTATCAGAAATGCTGAGTGGTGGTGGTGGTTTAGTCACTAAGTTGTGTCCACCCTTGTGACCGCATGGACTGTAGCCCATCAAGCTCCTCTGTCTATGGGATTTTCCAGGCAAGAATACTGGAGTGGGTTGCCAATTCCTCCTCCAGGGGATCTTCCTGACCCAGGGATCGAACCTGGGTCTCCTGAATTGCAGACAGATTCTTTATCAACTGAGCTATGAAAAAAGCCTAGAGAGGGTGTGGAAAATAGGGAAGCATCCTACAGTGTTCATGGGAATGTAAACTGCTACAACTACTAAAGACAGCAGGATGGAGGGTCCCTAAAAAACTAAAACTTTAGACAGTATGGTGTTTCTTTAAAAACACAAATTCCTGAAGATTGGAGAAAATGAACTCAATGGAAAACAGATGAAATAGATCTAATTTAAAAATCTGTCATTTCTCAGTTCTTAGTAAATAATTAAAAAGTTTGAAAGTACCAGTTTTGATCTAATGCTTTTAAATTCTTCTAAAGACCAGGGTACAAATAAGGACACACTCTTCATTCTTAGATTTCTCAGTGGTAATGTATAACTTCATATGTTTATATATTGCATTCAATGTATGTCAAAGCCATGGAAAGAAGCTTCTTTAAGCATAGACAAGAAACATGTGCTAAAAAAATACATAGTGTAGAATTTTATGAATATTAGTTCAGAATATTAACAACATGGCTTTTATACAGTTCTTGTGAGTTTTTAAGGTTTGCACTTATTAAAATGAGACTCTGGCGGTCTGTGGAATGCCTTAGTTCCACAAAGGACCACAAGGGCAATGAGGGAGGTGAGTTTATGACTTTAGGTCCTGAGAGAATTCACAGGCAGCCTTGAGGGCTGAGGGAGGTCAGGCTAGAACCAGGCTGAGAAAGCTCCAGTACTTGGGGTTTAGGCCTTTATAAAGGACCCTGGGAGAAGTTCTCTGGACTTCCCAGGCTGAGGGTGGGTTGCTCAGTTCAAACCAAGAGGAGCAGGATTCTGGTGAGCTCTGAGGGTGTCATTGAAGGGGGGCCTGTGAAGTAGACCCTGGGGTTCAGCATGCCTGCTGGTCTCAAAGAAGGTGGTCATCTGGTGCAGGTGCTCATAGGACTAGCTGATGTGAGTTCAAGGACTTGCAGGCTGCCTGCTCCCCAGACAGATGCTGAGGCAGCAACAGCATGGAGCAGTTCAGATAAGCTCTCAACAGTACTCTGTATGATCCTTCTTATTAGAACCAGCTGGGCTGCAGTCAGAGGAGGAGCGAGGCGAGTGAGGTGGTGGGAGAGGGAGTTCCACGAGGAGGAATTTTGCTCAGCTATTAAAATAATGAAAAATAAAACAAAACCAAATCAAGGGAACCTCCTTAGTCTCAAAAGCTTTTGTGAAAGAGGGGAACCCTAAAGGAAAAAAAAAAACCCTCTAAAAAAAGTTGCAATCAATGTAAAAATAAGGAATTCATCCCTAACACATGCAAACAACCCATGCTGTTCAATAAAAATAAAATATGAGGGGAAAAGATCTAAATGGATATTTCTCCTAAGAAGGCATGCAGGTAGCCATAAGGCACATGAAAAATGCTCACATTGCTAATTATTAAAGAAATTCAAATAAAAACTACAACTTATCACCTTGTTGTAGGAAGGGGGGGGTCCCCTCCAGGGCCCCAAGAGCTGGTTCTTGTCTAACACCCGGAAAAGAATTGTGTGAGGAGACACGTGCTGACAAAGCAAAGACTTTATTAGAAGAAGGTACCCGGGCAGGGAGCAGCAGGGTAAGAGAACCCAGGAGACCTGTTCTGCCACGTGGCTCGCAGCCTCGGGTTTTATGGTGATGGAGTTAGTTTCCTTCCTGATGGCGCATGCTTTGCTCAGCCAAGATGGATGCTAGCAAGAGGGATTCTGGGAAGTGGACAGACACACAGTGTCTCCTTTTGACCTTTCCCGAACTCTTCTAGTTGGTGGTGGCTTATTAGTTCCGTATTCCTTACCAGGACCTCCTGTCATAAAACAACTCATGTGAATGGTTACTAGAAAGCCTGGCCAGCGTGGGCGGTTTTAGTCAGTGTGCTTCCCCTAACAACCTCACACAGGTCAGAATGACCTATGTCTTAAGGTTTAGAAACAATAAATGGAGGAGAGGGTGTGGAGAAATGGGAACACTCCTACACTGATGCTGGCAATGTAAGCTGTTAACAGCCAGGATGGAGGACAGGGAAGAGGTTCCTTAAACTAGTGAAAAGTGAAAGAATTTACATCTCTCTCTAACTGCTAACAGAAGAAGAAACTCCAAATCAATTAAAGAGTTAAATGAAGGGAACATTATTTTATTCTTAACCTCTTGAGGAAAATATATGCAGAAAACACGTTTTGACATAAATCACAGCAAGTTCTTTTTGGATCCATGCTCAGAATAATTTAAAATAAAACTAAACTGAAAAAAGGCACCTCATTAACCCAAAAAACTTTTGCACAGGAAGGGCAACTCTCAGTTCAGTGCAGTTCAGTCGCTCAGTCATTTCTGACTCTTTGTGACCCCATGGCCTGCAGCACGCCAGGCCTCCCTGTCCATCACCAACTCCTAGAGTTTACTCAAACTCGTCTCAATTGAGTCGATGATGCCATCCAACCATCTCATCCTTTATCGTTTGCTTCTCCTCCTGCCTTCAATCTTTTCCAGCATCAGGGTCTTTTCAAATGAGTCAGTTCTTCACATCAGGTGGCCAAAGTATTGGAGTTTCAGCTTTAACATCAGTCCTTCCGATGAATATTCAGGACTGATTTCCTTTAGGACGGACTGTGTGGATCTCCTTGATGTCCAAGGGACTCTCAAGAGTCTTCCACAACACCACAGTTCAAAAGCATCAATTCTTTGACACTCAACGTTCTTTATAGTCCAACTCTCACATCCATATGTAACTACTGGAAAAGCCATAGTCTTAACGAGATGGACCTTTGTTGGCAATGTAATGTCTCTGCTTTTTAATATGCTATCTAGGTTGGTCATAACTTTTCTTCCAAGGAGCAAGAGTCCTTTATTTCATGGCTGCAGTCACCATCTGCAGTAAAAGACAACCCTCAGAATGGGAAAATATATGTTTGCAGCTAAAGTTAAAAACAAGGAATTGATCTCCAAAGATGCAAACTGCTCACACAGCTCTAGATTAAAAAAGAAAAAGAAAAAAATCAACGCAATAGAAAAACTGGCAAAAACACAAATGAACATTCCTCTAAAGAAGGCACCAAGATGTCCATAAAGCCCATGAGAAGATGCTCAGGATCACTCTAGAGAAATGTCAGTCTAAACTGCCACGAGGTATCAACTCACACCCCTCAGAACAGCCATCCTCCCAAAGATCTATAAGGATTAAATGCTGCTGAGGGTGAGGGGAACAGGGAATCCTCCTACACTGTGTTTACATGACTGTAAAGAAAAAACACTTATCTTCAGCAAATGTCCTTGGGTAGGTCCAGGAACAATAATTCAAATCAGGGCAGATGGTGAAGAAGCCAAACTTGAGAAAGGTCATTTTTAGTCACACTGTTTTCTTTATAAAAATCATATGGAAAACTTTCAACATTGTGAATCTTATACAAATTTAAAAGGCGGTATCAGCTCATAACTGTCAGACTAGCCTTTGTCAAAAAGTCTACAAAAAATAAATTCTTCAGAGCTGTCAAGAAAGGAAAACCCTCCTACACTGGTGCTGGCAATGTAAATTGTAAACAGCTAGTAAGTGGGATAGTGTGGAGGTTTATAAGTAAGTAAAAAGAGAATGAAATTATGACATGCCATAACCCTACAGAGTAAAAGGAACTCTAAATTGATTAAACACCTAAATGGAGGGGCTGTTCCTCTCAACCTCTTGAGGAAAACTAGGCTGAAACCCCTTTGGCTTAAACCACTGCCAGTTCTTTTTGGATCTACTTCCCAGAGTAATGTAAAATCAAACAAAGGTCAACAGAAGGACTTCTCTGACCTTAAAAGCATTTGCACAGCAAATGAAAGCCTAAAGGAAAGAAATAGTCAACCGTTAGAATGGGGAAAAAAGTTTGCAACCCATTTTAAAAACAAGGAATTCCTCTCCAGAACATGCAAACAGCTCATGCAGCTCAGTATGAAAAGAAACAATCAGCCCGATAGAAAGACAGGCCAAAGATCTAAATATTTGTCTGAAGAGGGCAGGCAGATGGCCATGAATCACATGAAAAGATGCTCAGGATGACTGTTAGAGAAATGCCACTCAAAACTGGAAACAGTTATCAGCTCACACTCCTCAGAATGGCCATCTTTGAAAAGATCTACAAAGATTAAGTGCTGTCGATGGTGAGGGAATCCCCCTACACTGTGGGTGGGAATGTAAATAGATGGGTGCGGTCACGAAGGAAAGCAGTATAGACATTCCTTACAATGCTAAATATAGAGTTACCACCTGTATCAGCAAGCTCAGTACCTCTTGCCTTAGATCCAGAGAAAATCATAATTTAAAATAATACTTCAGGCCACCACCGCGACCAAGATGGCTGAGACAGTCTCAGCCTTCCTCAAGAATGTCTGGGCCAAGGAACCGGTGCTAGTGGCATCCTTTCGACAATGCGGGCCTCGCTGTAATCCTTGCCCACACTCAGCCCCTACACCAAGTACTCACTCATGATCAACCGGGCCACACCCTACAACTACCCAGTGCCCCTCCAAGACGACGGGAACATGCCAGATGTGCCCAGCCACTCCCAGGACCCCCAGGGCCCAAGCCTGGAGTGGCTGAAGAGACTGAGCGCCTCCGTTGACAGGGAGCGGCTCCCGCCCCAATGGCCCCAAATAAATGAATGAAAACCAAAAAATAAAATAAAATAATACTTCCCTATTTTCAGGGCAGCACTATTGACAATATTTAAGACAGAGCATCAACTAAAATGTCCATCTATAGAGAAATGAAGAATTACTGGTCCACCTACATATTGGCATACACTCAGGCAACAAAAAGAGAGAAAAACTATCATTGTCAACACCATGGATGGACCAAGATTTATCATACTGAGTGAAGTCAGTCAGAAAGGGGAAGTGAAATACATTACTTACAGGTGGAATCTATAAATTTATACAAATGAATGAATTCATAAATAGAAACAGACTCACAGACTTATGAAACCAAGTTGTGATTATTTAAAAGAAGGTAGGGGGAGGGAGACATTAAGAGGTTGAGATTAGCATATACTTGTGACTTATTATCTTCACGACCTAGATAATCATGATGATGTGATCACTCACCTAGAGCCAGACATCCTGGAATGTGAAGTCAAGTGGGCCTTAGAAAGCATCACTATGAACAAAGCTAGTGGAGGTGATGGAATTCCAGTTGAGCTATTTCAAATTCTGAAAGATGATGCTGTGAAAGTGCTGCACCAAATATGCCAGCAAATTTGGAAAACTCAGCAGTGGCCACAGGACTGGAAAAGGTCAGTTTTCATTCCAATCCCAAAGAAAGGCAATGCCAAAGAATGCTCAAACTACAGCACAATTGCACTCATCTCACACGCTAGTAATGTAATGCTCAAAATTCTCCAAGCCAGGCTTCAGCAATACGTGAACCGTGAACTTCCAGATGTTCAAGCTGGTTTTAGAAAAGGCAGAGGAACCAGAGATCAAATTGCCAATATCCACTGGATCATCGAAAAAGCAAGAGAGTTCCAGAAAAACATCTATTTCTGCTTTATTGACTATGCCAAATCCTTTGACTGTGTGGATCACAATAAACTGTGGAAAATTCTGAAAGAAGTGGGTATACCAAACCATTCTGACCTGCCACTTGAGAAACCTGTATGCAGGTCAGGAAGCAACAGTTAGAACTGGACATGGAAGAACAGACAGGTTCCAAATAGGAAAAGGAATCCATCAAGGCTGTATATTGTCACCCTGCTTATTTAACTTATATGCAGAGTACATCATGAGAAATGCTGGGCGGGAAGAAGCACAAGCTGGAATCAAGATTGCCAGGATGTTGTGGTCCTTTAATGGACTGGAACCTGGTGGTACGGAGTTCACGATAAGAAAGTAAAAGAGAGAAAGAGGCTAATATTCCCTGGCTTATGCGGAGGACCAATAAAGCCCTTGACACAGGACTTGCATCACTCATGAAGGCACCAGGCATCCTCTCAAGGGGGTGAAGGCACAAAGTACTTTCTTGAGAGGGTCTTAGAAGCCCGGGCAGGAAAGTGAGCATGACAGGTCTCCAGGCTCCAGAGAATCAGCCAGAAAAAGAGAGAGAGAGAGAAACAAAAAAGACACGGGGACCTAAGCTCTGATGGAGCAAAAGTGCTTTAATGATTTTTCTATGAGTATATATAGGCTGTGGTATAAGAAACTTCTTTTTGGGTATTATAGAAATCAGAAAACCAAACATATACAGCAACCATTACCAAGGGGACAAGGGGTAATGTTAGTCACAAGGTCAGGAGACAATCCATATCTCAAGAAAGGGGAGCAAGACTAAGCAGTTTTGTCCTAAAGAGAATGTTTACTAAAGGAGACCCAAGCCTGCCTCACGCAATGACCTCAGTCCCTGGGAGCAGCGTGCTGTTCCGCTTGAAGAGGGACAAAGGACTCATGAGAGACAGCACGTAAGAATCCTCCCATCAAACATTCCCTGACAATTCCCCCTTATTTATTTATAATATTTGTAAGAAGAGTTCTGACCATCAGAGTGTTTAGTTTTGACAATCTTTGCATGAAGGCAATGGTAGACAACAAATATAATTGTTAAGACAATCACCAGAATTATAGTTCCAGACCCAATGCTATGAGTAAGGCTTTTAAATCATCCATGTGGGTCTAGCCCAGATAATTGGTCAGCTAATTGTTTAGCTGAAGTTTCCATACTAGTGGAAGAGGGCAGATTATTAGAAAAGGTTTCACATATTTCTTTTTGTAATAACTGTACATTCAGAAAGGCATTATCTTGTATGTTTTGTAAATGAAACTTGATTTATTCCCAGTTGTAGGCACTATTATTGAAATGAACAGGAGTAACACAAAATTGAGTAGAATTCTAATCACATTTTAGCATCACCTGTTTTTGTACATCTGTTAATTGATCTCCAACCCATCTGATGGCTGTTCTCAGTTCCTGTATTTCTTTTTGAACATCCTCATCTATTTGAGCCTGAGTGGCCCACACAGTATGAGCATCTTTAGTCCAATTTTGGATAAAATTATGTGTTTGAATTGAGGTTTGTAAAGTAACGCCAGTGATGGCAGCAATGGTGCAAATAGTTATTCATTCAAAAATGCCAAAAATCAGCCATCCAATGAATCGTTTAGATCACTGGAGCAATTTAGTAAATAACCAGGAAGCAAGTCCAGCCTTGGGACCTTCTTCCCAGGGCCATTGGAGATTTATTGGTAACCACAGATTATGTCGAGATTAAAGAATCAAAAGGGAGTCATTTTTTAAGGAAATAGAGGAGTTAGGACAAGTATATAATTTACAATTTATGCAAATTACAGAACGTAAAGTCTTGTTGAATTGTAAATTTCCTATAGCTACAACAAAAGGAAGTGGAACATAGGCTTGTATAAAATATGATTGATTATAGTGAAAGAAATAATTGCTATAGCTACGATTGGTCCCTGTGTAATGTCTGGTCCAAGTCCCAAGTTCTTTGGTGTTTGCAGCAAGTTTTCAGATGTCCCATTGTTTAGGCCCAATCTGTTTATCAAGAATGATTCCAGGACGGTGGGGGATGGGGGGGCAGGAATTCCATCATCAAGCTATCCAAGAAGTCCTCTGTCATGGTAATGTTCCATTGTAGTATCAGTAACCTTCCATGTTACTTGAGTAACATAATCACCCATAGTGCTGTTAATATATGAGCAGTTAGATAACCACATACCATGGGGTCCCCAATTGACAATTATATGATTAGCCACAAACAATTTTTCTGATTTGGCCTGATATTTGTCCCAATGAACAGGAATATATTTAAAGTTCTTATTAGTAAACCTTTTGCATAGTGTTCTTTGTTCTTTCTTTAATTCTTTCCCTAAAGTTTCAGTAATATAAACATGATTCATGGACAAAGAAAGGGCAGTAAGTAATCCAAGAAGCATCAGAAAGTCCTCTTTTGGAGGCAGGGCAAAGGCTCAAGTTTGTCGGCTAACATTTATGCATAATTCTGTTGTGCCCATACACAAAGGAAGGACTTCATAACCTAGAAAGATATTAATTAGTTTTTCTTTTTCTTCAGGATGAGAGGGCCCCTCCAAGTTCCAAGGATGGGGCATATGTGTTGGCTCATTAGTGGATATGATTGGTCCTATATCTGTCCATTTTATAACCCACAATACAAAAGGGGGCTTAGGTATATAAGCCCAATAAGTGTGATCAATCAAGTCAACCTGAGCGGGGGAAGCAAAAGCAAGCAAAGCAAGCATAGTGAAGAAAAATATTTTCAGGATTCTGAGGCATTCCCTGTTGAGAAATCAGATTTTCAGTTTGATTAGCAAGGGTTTTTATCTGTCCCCAAGTAGGGAGATCATAAGGTGGATGACTTCGAGTGCGGCATTCTTTGGAAATTTTTAAAGTTGCCATGGCTTATATTGGAATTCTTTCTTCCTAGGGTTTTTGTTGTTTCATCTCTAGTCTGAATGCTGGGGGCCCCCTTAGGTTGAATCTTCTGAAGAGAAAGTCATGTGAGTTCGTTGGATCCATCTGGAGAAATAGAAGCATACCCCTTTCCCTGTAAGGTTAGTTTCTTAGGTTTCCATTGATTAGTTAACCCGTCTTGATATCAGATGGGCAAAGGAAAGGAGGTGTCTTTTAATGTTTCAAAACTTTTTTTTTTTTGCTTTTGTCAAAACATCTCTTTGTGGTAAGTTTAAAAATTTAAAACAAATAACGCTATATTAACAATAGTTATAAAAAGAAAGGAAAGCGATAATGATGAAAACATTCTTAGGAAATATTTCAGTCCAAAAGAAAAAAAATTATTCAGAAATCTGTTTGGGACTGGTATTTGGCTGTGGTTTTGAATTAATGGGTTGATCTTCTCTTCGTATAGTGTATTCATTTTTCCTGATATAAAGAGAAATGGGATCTGACTGTGTTGTAAGTGGTTTGTGTTATTTGGGGCAAAACATTAGGAGTAAACATTTAAATATTTTTTCCTAAGTGAAATTATTGAAAAGGTGATGCAGAACAACTTGACAATTGAAATGTTGCTCACATCCTAATATATTTGACCTTGTCCTTGAAAAAGAAATGCAGCCTAGCAGCTGTTGAGTCTCTCTGTTCAGCGTGTTAAAAAAGATGATTATACTTTCAAGACAGACCTGAAAAGAAGGTGAATATTTTGCATTTTTGATATTCTTAGGAACAAATAATTTATTCCGGAAATGTCTTTTTTATGTTGTTTTTGTTTTGTATTGTGAAACAGGCATTGAAGTTGATGTTTTGCTTTAAGAATATTACAGACTGGAAACAGAAATAAAGTTATATTAATAATAGTTATAGGCTTAAAGAATATATTGCATTAGAATCTAGTAAAGTTTGTTCTGGATAAGAAAGATAAAAATGTTCCTGCTTATTTCCTCTTATTTAATTTTTTGTGTGCAGTTACAGTGTATAATGTGTTTTTTAATTATATCTTGTGTTTGTAGATTATAAGGAATGTTTGTAATCTGTTTAATAGAGAATGAATGTAAAAATTGTTTTGAACTACTTAGAAATATAGGCAGAGCCATTGTCTGTTTTTATAGAACTAGGTGTTCTCATTATCACGAAGTAAGTTGATAGGTGGGTTATAACATGTTGTGTAGTTTTACCTTAGAGAGGTGTTGCCCCTAGAAAAGAAGAATTTGTATTGATCGAGACATGTAAGAAGGGAGAAGTAGAAAGTTCAGGACAATGAGTTACATTTATCTGCCATAAAATTTTCTTTCATTTGTCATAAATTTTTTTAATATTTTTGTATTCATCATTTTATTTGCCATTTCCTATATCTTTCTATTAAAAGCATATATTTTACTTTTTTTAGAAACTATGAAGTATCTTGTATGTTAGTATTTTATAGATTGATAAATATATTTATTAAATCATATTATATTATATATATTTAATAAATATATATTTATATTTATTAGTAGCTTAAAAATATTTTTAGTTTTTTTTGTAAGAGTAAGTTAATGTTCAGTAATTAATGTTTTAAAATCTTACTTCATTTGGAAATGACCTAGTTGTTTAATAAACTTTTATTATTTAGTTTAGTATAACTCTAGAAACTTAAGTTATTCCAATCTTAAGAGATTGTTTTAGATTATAATAATAGATTATTCTATTAAAAATATAATTATTTTTAATAGAGCTTATCTAAAAGTTTTTATCTCATTTATATATTAGTATATATATATATATATATATATATAAAGAGTTACCTTTTTGTTGACAAATTTAGTTTACCTTAAACCAAGGCATAATAAAAGTATTATATAATGTTAATGACTTAAGACATGTCTTAATTATAATAACAAATAATTATATTTAAATTATATTTATATTTAAATAAACATTTAATACTGAATTTTTTCAGTTCATGTGAAGTTGAATTTAAATAGAGCTTATTAACTTCATATTACCCAAAAACAAAGACATATATTGAAACATAGATAATTTTAGATAGATAGGCATAGTTCTCCATTTGAAATTTAAAATATCTTTCTTTTTTTATTTGTTTATTTTGAGTTCCACCAATTTGTTAATGGCTGGAGTCCTAGATAGAGTGGGCTGTGTATCCCAAGGACATGATAAGAGTTAACTTAAAGCTTTTTCTTAGGCCTATTTTTGTTTCTCAGGCAGAACTAGAGCTCCAAAAAAGTATTTTAACAAGTTAACCTTTTCCTAACTGCACGTGCAAGAAGAACCGGTTTTGCAATTTCAAAAAAGATTTTATTTTAATCAGCTTTCTCCAGAGTCTAAAGAACATCATGGCCATTCAGTGTCAAAAATATTATTTCTCCTTTTTGTAGCTATAGTATATTATTAATGATATATACATGAGGGAATTGCTGTCACATAGGAAGTAAAGCCTTGGCTACAAAATTTTTTCAAATACTAGGACTGTTATGGAGAAGGCAATGGCACCCTATTTCAGTACTCTTGCCTGGAGAATCCCAGGGATGGGGGAGCCTGGTGGGCTGACATCTACGGGGTCACATAGAGTCTGACACGACTGAAGTGACGCAGCAACAGCAGGAGCAGGACTGTTAAGCATACCTTGAGGTAACATAATCTATTGAAATCTTTTATGAGGCCCAATATGAATAGGATAAGGGAGAGAGAAAGTGAATTTCTCCCGGTCTAAAGGGTGTAAAGGTATATTAAAAAAGCAATCTTGTGAATCAGTAATAATAATGTGCCAATTTTGAGGAATAGTAATAGGTGATGGGATCTCTGGTTGTAATGCACTCATAGGTTTCATAGAAGAATTAACTTTTCTAAAATCTGTTAAGAGACACCATTTGTTAGATTTCCTTTTTATAACAAAAATAGGAGAGTTCCAAGAAGAGCAAGATTCCTCAATATGTTTCAATTTTAATTGTGTGTTTATAAGTTCTTTAGTAGCTTGTAATTTTTCTTTCACAAGGGGCCATTGCTTTGTCCAAATAGGCTCATAATTTTTCTCAGTTGTTTTAATAATTGTTTTGTTTGTTAAATGAGCAGTGGCCCCTAGGAAGAACGTGGAGTGTGTATCTGAGTTGGCCATTGCATAAGTCAGTCCCTTCCTATTAGATTAAGGGGTGCATCTATCACATAGGTCTTAATGTTGTAGGTTGGCCTTTTGGTCTATCATATGGGTAGATTTGAATATTTTGATAAATTTCTTGTACTTTGGTTTGAGAAATTCCTACAATTTGGCAAGAGACTTTTTGTATAGGTCAGGATTTGGGCCATAAGTGTTTGGAAATAATAGTAATATTAGATCCAGTGCTAAGGAGACCAGAAAATCTTTTACCATTAATTTTTTTTTTACTTCTTTTTTTAACCATTACTTTTGATATTTATATTTGGTCATGCATGTTCAAATACCAATGATGTCCATAAGGATTGTTTTTGATCTGTATTGCTAAATCTGCCTGTCCATACATTATTAGAGGAGTTAATAGAAATGTAAGGCAAAAGAAGTATTTGAGCAATTTTGTCCCCCCTTTTGAATTGCCATAGACTCTGAGCTGACATCATAATTTGAATCTCTCCTTTATAATTTGAATCAATTATTCCAGGGTGAACAGTAATTCTTTTAGAAGCCAAATTAGATCAGCCAAGTAAAAGACTGAAGCTTTGTGGTGGCAGGGGTCCAAAAAGTCCAGTAGGTATTCTAGAAGGGACTGCTTAAGGGTAAAGGAAAAAATCATTTAGGGCTGGTATATTAATTGCAGCATGCTGGATGTTGAGGGTTTGAGGGAAAAGATAGAATTTGACCCTGGTTTTTGTTGTAGGGGACCTGGGGCGGGGGGGTCCCTTGTTTGGAGTTTCCTGGAATAGGTTTTCCTTCAATATCAAATTTAAATTTACAATCTTTGGCCCAATGCATTCCTCTATGGCAGCAAGGGTGAATTCTTGAAGGTTTTTTTATTAGCCTTCTTAGGGCAGTCCCTTTTGAAATGGTTTTTATCTCCACATGTAAAGCATCCTTCATTTTGCTTTTTAAAAGGTAGTAGCCATTGTTTCAGCTAGTATTTGCATCTTTTGAGTTTTTGATCCTAGATTGTGACAAGCCTTCAAATAATCAGTAATAGTCCTAGTCTCACAAATTGCAGCTATAGCTCTTTGACATTTCTGATTTGCATTCTCATAAGCAAGTAATTTCTCTAGCTGTTTCTTGGTTTCTTCTCCAATTACAGTACAGGAAATAGCAGCTTCTAATCTAGCTAAAAAATTAGCATAACTTTCATTAGGTTCCAACAAAGGAGAGACTTTTGGAGTTGTGACTGTTGGCAGAGGAGGAGAATTTGGAGCAGCCGGGGCAGGGCTAGTAAGAAAATTTTGAGAAATTTCGTATTGTTTTAATTGGACCTTTTGTAAAGTTTAATCATTTAATTTATATTTATATAATAAGTGTTCTGTCTGTTGCTGAATACTGGAAGGGCTAGAATTGAAATGGCAGCATTACAGCTTTAATGGGAGCCCATAGGGGCTAGAGATCAACTGGAATATGTTTTCCATGTTTGGCAGCTCATTTAACATTTTCTTTGACCCGGAGCCAAATTTCTAAATCAAAACTGCATTTATCAGGGAACTAAGGATTATGTTCAACTACTGTTTGAAGGCAAGCCTCTATTCATTGGCATGAAAGCAGAAGTCCCTGAACTTTAAACAAATGGTAAAGTAAAGTAGAAAAATGATGGGGCTTTCCAGCTGTTTGACCCATGCCTTAGTACTTACCGACCTCAATAGGTCCCTGAGTCACTCTGCCTGATATGCCACGTATACCAGTGTCCCTGTTCCTTGGCGACATTTGTTGTGGTCCTTTAATGGACCGGAACCTGGTGGTATGGAGTCGACGATCAGAAAGTAAAAGAGAGAAAAAGGCTGATATCCCCTGGTTTACGCAGAGGACCAATAACACCCTTGACACAGGACTTGCATCACTCATGAAGGCACCAGGTGCCCTCTCGAGGGGGTGAAGGCCCAAAGTGCCTTCTCGAGAAGGTGTTAGAAGCCCGGGCAGGAAAGTGAGCACAACGGGTCTCCACGCTCCAGACAGTCAGCCAGAAAAAGAGAGAGAGAGAGAGAGAGAGAGAGAGAGAGAGAGACAAAGAAAAGACACGGGGACCTAAGCACTGATGGAGCAAAGGTGCTTTAATGATTTTCCTATGAGTGTATATAGGCTGTGGTACAAGAAACTTCTTTCGGGAATTATAGAGATCAGAAAACCAAACGTACAGCAACGATTACCAAGGGAACAAGGGATAATGTTAGTCACAAGGTCAGGAGACAATCCATATCTCAAGAAAGGGGAGCAGGACTAAGCAGTTTTGTCCTAAAGAGAATGTTTACTAAAGGAGACCCAAGCCTGCCTCACACAATGACCTCAGTCCCTGGGAGCAGCGTGCTGTTCCGCTTGAAGAGGGACAAAGGACTCATGAGAGACAGCACGTAGGAATCCTCCCGTCAAACACTCCCTGACACCAGAAGAAATATCAATAACCTCAGATATGCAGGTGACACCACCCTTATGACAGAAAGTGAAGAGGAACTAAAAAGCCTCTTGATAAAAGTGAAAGAGGAGAGTGAAAAGTTTGGCTTAAAACTCAACATTCAGAAAACAAAGATCATGGCATCTGGTCACATCACTTCATGGGAAATAGATGGGGAAACAGTGGAAACAGTGTCAGACTTTATTTTGGGGGGCTCCCAAATCACTGCAGATGGTGATTGCAGCCATGAAATTAAAAGACGTTTACTCCTTGGAAGGAAAGTTGTGACCGACCTAGACAGCATATTAAAAAGCAGAGACATTACTTTGCCAACAAAGGTCCATCTAGTCATAGATGGACTAGGTTATGGTTTTTCAAAACATAGGCTATGGTTTTTCTAGTGGTTATATATGGATGTGAGAGTTGGACTGTGAAGAAAGCTGAGTGCCAAAGAATTGATGCTTTTGAACTCTGGTGTTGGAGAAGACTCTTGAGAGCCCCTTGGACTGCAAGGAGATCCAACCAGTCCATCCTAAAGGAGATCAATCCTGGGTGTTCATTGGGAGGACTGATGTTGAAGCTGAAACTCCAAAATTTTGGCCACCTCATGTAAAGAGCTGACTCATTGGAAAAGACCCTGATGCTGGGAGGGATTGGGGACAGGAGGAGAAGGGGACCAGAGAGGATGAGGTGGCTGGATGGCATCACTGACTCGATAGACATGAGTTTGGGTAGACTCTGGGAGTTAGTGATGGACAGGGAGGCCTGGCATGGTGTGATTCATGGGGTTGCAAAGAGTCGGACATGACTGAGCGACTGAACTGATGACTTATTATCAGATAGATAATCCAAAAGGACCTACTAAATAGCACAGGGAAGCCTGCTGAACAAAGTGAAAGATCCTTCATGGGAAAAACCCTGAAAAGGAATAGATATAGATCTATGTATAACTGAATCAAGTTCCTGTAAACCTAAAACAAACACAACAATGGAAATCAACCCTACTTCAATAGAAAATAAAAATTAAGTTAGCCAAACAAACAGACAAAACAAGAAGTGTGAAAAAATGCTACTAACCTGTGGCCACTTTTGGTTACTGAAAAACACAGTCAATACTGAATACTCCAGGCTAGGGGTAAAGAAGAAAAAAAAAAAAATCTGTTCTCAACAAATATCCTCAGGTAGGCCCTGGAAAAAGAATCAAAACAGGGCAGACCACCAAGAGGCTACTCTTGAGAGGTCAGTTTTACATTTCTTTAAAAAAAAAAAAGTGAAAAAGTTTCAACCTCCTGAAATCTTAGAAAAATGCAAATCAAAATCACAATGAGGTATCACTTCTCACTGATCAGAATGGCCTTTGTTAAAAAGTCTACAAACAGTAAAGCTTGGAGAGGCTGTGGAGAAAAGGGCACCCTCCTACACTGATGCTGGTAATGTAAATTGGGAACAGCCACCATGGACAATGAGGTGCATGTTCCTTAAACAAAGGAAAAGAGAATGAAATTATGACAACTCCCTAACCCCATACAAAAAAAGGAACTTGAAATCAATTAAATATCTAAATGATGGGATGATCACTGTAAATCTCCTGAGGAAAATAAGTGCTTTGATATAAATCACAGCAAGTTCTTTTTGGATCTACCACTTAGAGAAATGAAAAATAAAACAAAAGTCAACAAAATGGATCTCATTGACCTTTTAGGAAACCCTAAAGGAAAGAAAAAGTCAACCCTCAGAATGGGAAAAAAATGTAACAAACAAAGACCTACATGGACTTCATCTCCAAAACATGTAAACTGCTCATGCAGCTCAAACTAATATGGAACAGCTAAACAAGAGAAATTTTTTTGCCCCAAAGTCAGAATACAACTTATATGTTCTTTTAAAAAAGAATCCCTCTAAATTATATTTTTTAATTGTGACTGTGCACACGTAGAAAGCAACTATTTTAGACCCTGGTGTGGGTTCCAAGCCAGGAGATAAACACAGAAAATGGAATAAATCATTCCTAAAAAGCTCTAATGAAAAATTAAAATGAATAAGCATTTTTATCCCAGTTGAGAAATTTAGCATTATTAACAAATTGCTTATATATATAGACAAGATATCAAGGCTGTAACCCTTTCTTTAAAACAGAAGTAATCTTACTTTATAAGTAAAGAAAAAAATTAAAAGTTGTAAAATATGCAAAGACTCACTGACATATCAACTAAACCTTTGTGATTAAATTATACCATGGTTCAAACACCCCTTGAAGGAAGTAGACAAAAAACCTAGAGATTACTTTTTGCTAGAAGTAATCTGAAATATATGAACAAAGCATTTTCATAGATCTGGGATACCTGCTAATTATCTCCCTCTTACCAAGTATACGTTCATTCAAGCATGTTATATTATATCTTTTAGATAAAGTCATAGATGATTTTGATATAAAACTGATCAGAATGTGAAAATATAGGAGACCAAGGATTTTGGCTCCTACGGAGTTGAAGGAGCCAAAACAAGCTGAATTCTAACTACATATCTGGTTCATAAATGGCCATTGTGAATGGCACAGAAGTGAAACAGCCATGTAAGAAATCATAGTTAAGATTGAACTTAAAGCATTATACAGATTTTACAAGTTTAATAGATTACAGATTTTACAGGTTTAAGATTTGTAAACCTAGAAAAAACAATCCTTTAGACTATTTATATACTATATATCTAACAGATTTTTACTTTTCAATCTTGAATGAGCCATATAAATAATTTTAGATCAATAATAATGCTATCCAAAATTGTTTTGAATATTTGGTCAAATATTCAGGAAATGGTGGAGCTTGGGATTTACTTCAGTGGATCTGAGCTTGAGTTTCTCTAAAAAGAACAAAGGCAGCATACAGACAATTCTAATGGATGTTTTACCCAAATGAGGTAACTGGCAAAAATATCAGAAACAGAAAAAATGAATCATTTAATGTTACCATTTTCATGCACACATACATACACCACTTAGGAACTATATACATATTAAAAGTGATAGTGAAAACCTATTCATGTCAATAAAATCAAGAATAGATTTCCCTGTTTAAATCTTATAATTTATTTCTGGTTGATTCTCTGAACGTTTTATTCTTTTGAAAATTCTATCACTAGTGTTGAGTGCTATTTTAGATTTAACAGAGTTGAACATATATTAGTAATAAGATTCTTGTAAATATTATAGAAAATACAAAGATGTGAAAAGAATTCTATTTTTGGAGTATGTTGTTCAGTTGCTCAGTCGGGTCCGACTCTGCGACTCCATGGACTGCAGCACGCTAGGATTCAGTCTGTCACTGGTTCCATTGTTTCCCCATCTATTTGCCATGAAGTGATGGAACCAGATGCCATGATCTTCATTTTTTGAATGCTGAGTTTTAAGTCAGCTTTTTCACTCTCCTCTTTCACCTTCATCAAGAGTCTCTTTAATTCCTCTTTGCTTTCTATCATAAGGGTGGTGATACCTGCATATCTGAGTTTACTGATATTTCTCCCTGCAATTGAGATTCCAGCTTGTACTTCATCCAGCCTGGCATTTTGCATGATGTACTCTGCATATAAGTTAAATAAACAAGGTGACAATATACAGTCTTGATATACTCCTTTCCCAATTTTGAACCAGTCCATTGTTCCATGTCTGGTTCTAATTGTTGCTTCTTGACCTCCATACAGGTTTAGAAGGGGGCAGGTAAGGTGATCTGATACTTCCATCTCTTTAAGAACATTCCACAGTTTATTGTGACCTACACAGTCAAAGGCTTCCGTGTAGTCAGTGTAGCAGAAGTAGATGTTTTTCTGAAATTCTCTAGTTTTTCCTATGATCCAGTTGGTGTTGGCAGTTTGATCCGTGGTTCCACTGTCTTTTCTAAACCCAGGTTGGGCACCTGGAAGTTCACATACTGTTGAAGCTTAACTTGAAGGATTTTGAGCATTACTTTGCTAGCTTGTGAAATGAGTGCAATTGTGCAGTAGTTTGAATATGAGTGCTGAGTATATTAAAAATGGAAACAATCAGACCTGAGCTTAAGTAATGAAAACTCACAAAACTCAAGAACCCTACTAAATATAGGTGAGTGTTCATTTTTTCAAAGCAAACAGAGGAAAACACGGATTTCTCATTAACTGTGGCAGCTTATTCACACTCCTCACTAAATCGTTCAAAGATTTTTATTAAAGATGAAGAGAAAAAGTATGAACATTTAGTGCTGGAGTCTCAGAGAGCCACCTGAACCAATGGAACATGAGGTGTAATGGGATAAATGTTAGCAGTGATCTGAATCTCTCCTGAAACAATATCAGTTTTATGCAAATTTCACTTCATATATAACTTCCAATGTTCTGTATATTAAAAGTACAGTTAAGCATGAGTCCTTCCTGCCAATATAGATAAGAGTGTTTCACATTTTTCTTCTCTGTCTTTTCCCAATTTTCTGTAGAATTCTGAACCACTGAGGTAATTCTATTTATAAGGACATTTTCTTAATCCTTTTCTAAATGTCTGAAGTTGCACCTACATGTAATTCATCACTAATTTTCCCCTACTTCTCTAAGATCCCAAGACTGAAGCACATCACAGTAGGATTTTCAGAACCTATGCCTCCCTGGGTTGATCTCACACAAAGGAAATGTTTTCACCAGTTGAGACTCATTAATTCATGTTGAGAATCTGTCATACTCCATAGAAAGGATACAGACAATGCAGAAAAGACTCTAGGACTAAGGGAGATGTAGTCTAAAGAGCCAGTCTTCACTACTATAAGAAAAAAAGGAAAAAATAAGCTGATAACAAATGCCCCGGGCAGAAATATTAGAAGCAGAGAAGTAAAGGTTTGCAGATTCTCAGTCCAGGAATTTCAGGAGGAAAAGCAGACACAGCCCCAGACCTGGGACAGGACATGAACCCGAGAAGCTGTCATTTCCGCCTCTTCTTCCCCCTGCTCTGTCTTCTCTGGGGATGTTATGTTGCAAATTCACACCTGTGTCTTGAGATACTTTCAAAGGCATCCGGACAGATCTTTAACCTGCAAACCACCTCACCTAGACAGAAGGACCTTGAAAAGCTGAAAAGACCCACCCCTCCTGTCCTGTCTCAGGAGATATTCAGGAACAGTCACTTCCTACCTGGAGACCAGCCTGTGAATTTACTTCTTGATTGTTCACTCCCCACAGAGAGCTCCTAACCCTCTGCTCACACAGACCATGTGAGTTGACTGACTTCCCTGGTCCAAATCCAGCTAGACCAATGCTGCTGCCTCTCCTCGGACTGAAGCTGGGCCTCAGCTCTCACCAATGGACCAGGAGCCACGTTCTTAAGCCAGGCTCCCCCTGAGAATCCCCTGGAGCACTTCCTACAAACCACACTGATATCTGCACAGGACCAACACAAAACTATGTGGGGAGGGCACCGGGGAGGTCACTTCCTGACACTGGTTACATGACCCTGATGGGAAACAGATGGAAACCACTTGGCTAAGGATTCTTTCTGAATCATTTCAGTGAATACAAATCACTCGAGGCCAGGGCCCCACTCCAAGAAGCTATGGATCTGCAGGTCTGTGGTGCAGAAATGAGTCTTTACCAGGCTTCCCATATGTCCTGATGTTTCTTCCTCAAGACCCACTTTCAGACACCCAGAGCTCAAGCCCTCCCACTCAGCACACCCGAGATCCCTCTGGTAGGGGAGGATTTATTTATTTATTTATTTTTTATTTAAAAGGTAAACTTAATGAACTTTATTTTAAACTTAGTCCTGAAGTGAAGTCACTCAGTTGTGTCCTACCCTTTGTGACCCCCATGGACAGTAGCCTACACCAGGCTCCTCCACCCATGGGATTTTCTAGGCAAGAGTACTGGAGTGGGTTGCCATTTCCTTCTCCAAGGGGAGGATTTAGAATGGGAACTTCTGAGAGAGGTCAAGGCTAGAACCAGGCAGAGAAATTTCCAGTATTTGGGGTTCAGGCCTTTCAAGGAAGGGGGTCATCTAGGGGCAGGTGCTCACAGGACTGGCTGGTGTGAGTTCAAGGACCTGCAGGCTGCCTGCTCCCCAGACAGACGCTGAGGCAGCAACAGCATGGAGCAGTTCGGGGGAGCTCTCAACAGGACTCTGTATGATCCTTTTTATTAGAACCGTCACAATGTCCCTGCGGTTACAGAGAGGGGAAAAGTACAATGGAGAAATGATGGGAAATACATGATCAAATGATTTGAAGCTTAAGGGCAGTAAGGAAACTAACTGTTACAGATGCCATCCCACTGTGCTACCAAAGATTTCGCTGTTATGTACTCTTCCCTGCAACCTTACATAAGATGGGAGAGGTTAATGGTGGTGGTAGGTTAACACTTCATTCATTCACACCAACTTCACCACAAGAAGCCACTCAGTTTTATTGATTAACATGTATGAACAAAACACAGTCAGAATAAACCTTTTATACTCCACTGTGTAACTTTGATTAAAAGACAGATTACAAGCATAAACAATGATATTCATTCCTCTGATATAATGATCTGAGAACTGTGATTTCTATGGTTACAAAATGGAGGCTAATCATTTAAGAAAGAAGACTTACAATAATTACAGGAATTTTCTGGGGTTTCCCATACATTTTAGGGTATCAGAGGTTATTTGAAATATGTTAAACATTCATAATTTCTGCTGATATTATAAAACACATCAAGATTTCAGTGAACTGTCATTATGTTAACCTTTAAAAGCATAGCTTAATAATTTACATCTTTAGTATGTGGAATTATTCCCTGAACACTTACATCACGGTGACTTACAGGGATGTGTGACATGAATGACAAACACCACCATTTAGATGTTTACTGTACATGTTACATTACTGTGTCCTTAATCTTCTAATGGAGAATACATATAAGTGATTTCTCCCTAGATAGAAGGGCTTCTCTCATCTTTGAGGTACCAACTATCAAAAACATAAGTTTGCATGCACACTAGAAATGAAGCATACCTTGGAATAATTAGAGTTGAACTACATTCATTTTCAAATAATCACAAATCATGTCAATATAAACAAGGATACATTGCTAATAATTGTACCTTTATAAGAACATCAAACTTTCATCTTGTGATCCACACTAACATATCAAGTTTCGATCTGTTTTAACTGTTGATTACTATCTATAGTACTTCTCTTTAAGAGGAACTGCAGAAAACAGGATTGATGTAGTTTTCCAGTATGGATTTTCTGGTATTTATTTAGATTTCATTTTTCATCAAACCATTTTCTACATTTTTTTTCTTTTATATTTCTACATCATCCCATATCTTTCTTACATAAATGGCCTCATGTATTCCGACCTGTATGTTTAGAACAAACTTCTTCCATCACTTATTTCATTATGAGGGTTTCTCTCCAGTATGTGCACTGAGATGCCTAGTGAGATGACTGCTGTTCCTAAAGGCTTTGCCACAATCTTTACATTTATAACGTTTCTCTCCAGTATGAATTCTCTGGTGTTTAGTAAGAGTTGAGGATTGACTAAAGGCTTTTCCACATTCTTTACATTTATAAAGTTTCTCTCCACTATGAATTAACTGATGTTGGGTAAAACCATAGCGCTGGCTAAAGGCTTTGCCACAATCATTGCATTTATAAGGCTTCTCTCCACTATGAATTCGCTGGTGTTTAGTAAGAGTTGAGTTTTTATTAAATGCTTTTCCACATTCTTTACATTTATAAGGTTTCTCTCCAGTATGAATTCGCTGGTGTTTAGTAAGAGTTGAGGATTGACTAAAGGCTTTGCCACAATCCTTACATTTATAAGGTTTCTCTCCAGTATGAATTAGCTGATGTTGAGTAAAACCATAGCGCTGGCTAAAGGCTTTGCCACAAACCTTACATTTATAAGGCTTCTCTCCAGTATGAATTCGCTGGTGTTTAGTAAGAGTTGAGTTTTTATTAAATGCTTT
>CM035288.1:56525336-56561277 GCA_020226075.1 Hydropotes inermis
CTCACCTAGAGCCAGATATCCTGGAATGTGAAGTCAAGTGGGCCTTAGAAAGCATCACTTCGAACAAAGCTAGTAGAGGTGATGGAATTCCACTTGAGCTATTTCAAATCCTAAAAGATGATGCTGTGAAAGTGCTGCACTCAATATGACAGCAAATTTATAAAACTCAGTAGTGGCCACAGGACTGGAAAAGGTCAGTTTTCATCCCAATCCCTAAGAAAAGCAATGCCAAATAATGATCAAACTACTGCACTACACTCATCTCACATGCTAGCAAAGTAATGCCCCAAATTCTACAAGCCAAGTTTCAACAATATGAACCATGCAATTCCAGATGTTCTAGCTGGTTTTAGAAAAGGCAGAGGAACCAGAGATCAAATTGCCAACATCCGCTGGATCATCGAAAAAGCAAGAGAGCTGTGCTTGTGCTTCCTCAAGTGAAATAGAAAAAACATCTATTTCTGCTTTATTGACTATGCCAAAGCCTTTGACTGTGTGGATCACAATAAACTGTGGAAAATTCTGAAAGAGATGGGAATACCAGACCATCTCACTTGTCTCTTGAGAAACCTGTATGCAGGTTAGGAAGCAACAGTTAGAACTGGACATGGAAGAAGAGACTGGCTCCAAATGGGAAAAGGAGTATGTCAAGGCTGTATATTGTCACCCTGCTTATTTAACTTATATGCAGAGTGTATCATGAGAAACCCTGGGCTGGAATCAAGATTGCAGGGAGAAATATCAATAACCTCAGATATGCAGATGACACCACCCTTGTGGCAAAAAGTGAAGAGGAACTAAAAAGCCTCTTGATGAATGTGAAGGAGGAGAGTGAAAAAGTTGACTTAAAGCTCAACATTCAGAAACTAAGATCATGGCATCTGGTCACATCACTTCATGGGAAATAGTTAGGAACAGTGGAAACAGTGTCAGACTTTATTTTTTGCGCTCCCAAATCACTGCAGATGGTGATTGCAGCCATGAAATTAAAAGACACTTACTCCTTGGAAGGAAAGTTATGGCCAACCTGGATGGCACATTTAAAACCAGAGGCATTACTTTGCTAACAAAAGTCCCTCTAGTCAAGGCTATGGTTTTTCCAATAGTCATGTATGGATGTGAGAGTTGGACTATAAAGAAAGCTGAGCACCCAAGAACTGTTCCTTTTGAACTGTGGTGTTGGAGAAGACTCTTGAGAGTCCCTTGGACTGCAAGGAGATCCAACCAGTCCATCCCAGAGATCAGTCCTGGGTGTCCATTGGAAGGATTGATGTTAAAGCTGAAACTCCAGTACTTTGGCCACCTCATTCAAGGAGTTGACTCATTGGAAAAGACCCTAATGCTGGGAAGGACTGGGGGCAGGAGGAGAGGGGAAAGACAGAGGATGAGATGGCTGGATTGCATCACCGACTTGATAGACATGGGTTTGTTTAGACTCCGGGAGTTGGTGATGGACAGGGAAGCCTGGCGTGCTGTGATTCATGGATTTGCAAAGAGTCGGACACGACTGAGTGACTGAACTGAACTGAACAGATTATATCTTTCTGACAGTTTTTCAGAGTCTTCAATGTGCAACAGAAATAATTTAAAATGAATAATGTTGCTGTTGTGTTGTTTGACAAATATTTTAACAGACATTCTTTAAAGGGCAGAGCTGAAATTTTATTTCACTTGATGGACTCTAGACTTTAATAAAACACAGACAAATATACAGAGACAACTCTAATGAAAGTTAATAGAAACTTCTGTATTTGTAAATCATACTAAAAATGAGAAAAATATTTGTTACTCAGTTGTGTCCTACTCTTTGGGACCCCAGTGACTATAGCCTGCCAGGCTTCTCTGTCCATGGGAGTCTCCAGGCTAGAAAACTGGAATGGGTAGCCATTCCCTTCTCCAGGGGATCTTAGGGGGAAAAAAAAAGAAAAAATTCGATGTAGTCATTCTAACATGTTTATACACACAGACATATACTAGAATGAGACTACATACGCAGTAATAGTAGAGAAGAAAAACTGTCATGTCAACAATATCAGGATAATTTCTAACTGATTAAAAATATACATAAATATTAGAGGATGATATTATTTTAATTTTTAAAAATAGACTAGGTTAGAGACATATACAACCATATAAAATAAAGTGGAGCTCTGGTTCTGAATTTTTAAATTTCCTGGAAGCCTGTATCATTTGCACTGAACTGTATTTTAAAACTTGACACAGGGGAAGAAAAAGAAAACAAAAACCAGCCAACCACTTAACACCGTTGAACATAGATTAGCACCAATATGATTCTTGTAAACATCTTGGGAAATACAGAAATAGGATGAAACTATGTCTGTGATGTGAGTGTGGAGTGTACTGGAAATGATAAGACCGAGGCTTGAGTGGTGAAAACCCCCACTCCCCAAACCCAGCATCTCTACTAAACACATGCGAGTGTTGTCAACTACAAACTGGCACTTGCCAAGACTATTGCCAGCAACTGAACAACAACAAGGGTGTTTGTCATCTGCCTCTGTGGAAAATGAACCCTTTGGTGCTTAAATGTTGACTTTAATCGCCCCTGAGGGAGTTCAGGTTGCTTTGAGGCACTCTGCTCCAGGGAATCTGGTGGAACAGGTCTTTAGAGAGATATTTTCAGGAACTGATTTCAAGATCCCAATCCTTGCATCTATTCATATCTGTGTGGGCTGGGCTTAGTTACTTCCTTGTACTCTGTCTGCGGGCATTCTCCAGGCAAGAATACCAGAGTGGGTTGCCACGCCCTCCTCAAGGGGATCTTCCCAAGCCAAGGATCAAACCAAGGTCTCCCGCATTGCAGGCAGATTCTTTAGCATCTGAGCCATCAGGGAAGCCCCTTCAAATCTAGGAAAGCACTAAATCACTGAACGGTGACATCAGCTCCTCACGACTGGCAGAAAAGCTTTTGTAAAGTAAATGCTTGACTGCACTGAACTCCCCCTTCCCTAAAATCTTATATACTGACGTTCCCACTGCCTCTTTAGTGCACTCTCTCAGAGTTATCTGCGCTGTTGTCTCCTGGGTTGCTGTCCTTATTTTGCTCCGAATAAAACTTAACTCGCAGTTCTCAAGTTGTGTGTCTATTTTAGCCAACAGTGTTCATTGTTCAAAGCGAAGAGAAACCAAATTGCTGGTTTCCCCCTAACTGTGATAGTTGCACATATCCCTGTTTTTCTTTCCAAGACCCTTTTTGAAGACAGGAAAAAAAAAGCACTGGAATCTCACAGAATCACCTGAACCAGTGAACATCTGAGGTCATGGGGTAAGAAGTATATGGAAAAATGCGTTATCACTGCCAGGTATTTCAGCAATATTATGAAAACCATTATCTCAATCTACTATGAAAAATATCAGTTTTACACAAATTCCACTGCATATATACCTCGCATGATCTGAAAACTAGTAGTACATTTAATAGTAAGTTTTTCTTATCATATCATTGTACTTTTTTCATTTCTGAAAATTTTCTGAAAAACTCTGAACTGCTGAGTTCACTCTACTTATAAGGGCATTTTAAACTCCTGTTCTAAAAAACTGAATTGCATCCACATGTAAAGTCATCATGGCATTTCCCCTACTTCCCTAAGATCCCAACACCCAACCACATTCCAATGGGAGTCTCAGACACGTGTGTTCATCTCTCACAAAGGGAATATATTCACCAGCTGAAAGTCACTAATTCATGTCGAGGATTCAACAGGACAGAAAGAAGAAAATGCTGTGGGACACAAGCGAGAAGCAGTCTAAAGAGCCGGTCTTCACTATTATAAGAAAAAAAGAAAAAAGAGGAAGTTGATAAGAAACCCCCAGGGAGAAAAACTGGAATCACAGAAGTAAAGGTTTGCGGATTCTCAGTCCAGGCATTTCAGGAGGAAAAGCAGACACAGCCCCAGACCCGGAACAGGACGTTTACCTGAGAAGCTGCCATTTCCTCCTCTTCTTCCTCCTGCAGTGTCTTTTCTGGGGACATTATGCAGCAAAAACACGTCTACGTATTGAGAAAACAGCATCCACACAGCTCTTTCACCTGCAACTGCTGCAGTGAAAAAGAAGACAGAGTTTTCTTGTTTCTCTCTTTTCCGAGCTCTTTGTTTACTTTCTCTGTTCCTCAGCTGTAGGGGGTAATCAAGATAAAGCTGCTATGCTAATCACATCCTGGGTTTGGTGCTCAGTTTCCCCACTCTCTTTGCAGACTACCCCTGCTATTTGTTCTCTTATTTTTCACATTAGAGAAAGCAGGCCACAGAACAATTCACAAGAGAACATGGACCCAACTTCCGAGCAACCTGACTCTGAGTCTGAGGACTTTTAAAACTATGCAGGAGGCAGACATTCCAAGAGCCCCGAGCTTGAGCCCTCAGCTCTGCCTGCCCCAGAGCTCTGGAGGGAGGATTTAGGGCGGGATCTTCTAGAAACAAAGAACCTCAGCCTGCTGCCCTGGGGAGGGGCTCTTTCTCGGATGGGTGTGGCCTGTGCCTGTGCCCTTGGGGGAGGGCAGGGCAGGGCAGGGGTGAGTGTTTGGTGGGAATCACCTGGGGGCCCTGGGTTCCTGCAAGGCTTTGCTCTCAGGATTCTAGGAAAGATGGCCTGAGTCCCTAGGTATTTTGTTGTTGTTTTTACTCCCTTCTGTAACCCGGGGACACTGGTTTTCACAAAATGATTTGCACTCTGAACACCTCTGTGCAGCTGGGGGGGCCTCCTACTTCAGAGACAAGGGGCCTGAAGGTGTTTCCATCACAGCTTTCTTTAAAAATAAACCAGAGGCAGCAATGGACCTTGGGTTAACAGTCTATGGGCAGGGACAGATGCCTTTCAAAATGATGCCCTAAAAGCTGTCTGATGACCAACCAAAGAAATAATGATCAGTGTTATGTCATTACTGAACTTACCCATAAATTAATACATGAAAGGGATTCTCTGGTGGTTCAAATGATAAAGAGACTGCCTGCAAAGTGGGAGACCCAAGTTTGATCCCTGTGTCAGGAAGATCCCCTGGAGAAGAAAATGGCAACCTTCTCCAGTATTCTTGCCTGGAGAATCGATGGATGGAGGAGGCTGGAGGGCTACAGTCCATAGGGTTACAAAGAGTCAGACACGACAGAACGACTTCACTTTCACTTTCAACACATGAAAATGTTGCTGCTCTACTTCAGGTTTGTATTTCTAGGTTTTATGAATCATATACTACAGTTTGTTCTCTGCTCTTTTTAAATAGCTCTATTTTCTCACATCTTTAAGAGATAACTGACGAAGGAAAAATTAAATATAGGAGCATATCCATTTTTCTAATAGTGTATATTCTAAAACCTATTCAGTGTGCATGTACCAGTACCAATATCTTAGATGATTCAGTTTCACAGCAGAAATGAGAGTAAGGTTCAGAGATTTTCCATATACATCCTGTTCCCACACATAGACAATCTCACTACTTATCTTTCTCCACCTGAGGATACATTTGTGGCACTGATGAATCTACACAGACATGAAGTAAAGTTTCTAGTTTCACCTTATGTTTCTCTTTTAGGGATGTGTACAGACATCCTGGAATGTGAAGTCAAGTGGGCCTTAGGAAGCATCACTACAAACAAAGCTAGTGGAGGTATGGAATTCAAGGGGAACTATTTCGAATTTTAAAACATGATGCTGTGAAAGTGCTGCAGTCAATATGCCAGCAAGTTTGGAAAACTCAGCAGTGGCCACAGGAATGGAAGAGGTCAGTTTTCATTCCAATTCCAAAGAGAGGCAATGCCAAAGCATGCTCAAACTACCACACAATTGAACTCATCTCACAGGCTAGCAAAGTAGTGTTCAAAATTCTCCAAGCCAGGCTTCAACAATACGTGAACCATGAGCTTTCAGATGTTCAAGCTCGCTTTAGAAAAGGCAGAGGAATCAGCTATCAAATTGACAACATCTGCTGGATCATTGAAAAAGCAAGAGATTTCCAAAGAAACATCCATTTCTGCTTTTTTTTGACTATGCCAAAGCCTTTGACTATGTGGATCACAATAAACTGGAAAATTCTGAAAGAGATGGGAATAACAGACCACCTGATCTTCCTCTTGAGAAATCTGTGTGCAGGTCAGGAAGCAAAAATTAGAACTGGACATGGAACAACAGACTGGTTCCATATAGGAAAAGGAGTACGTCAAGGCTGTCTATTGTCACTGTCATTATTTAACTTATATGCAGAGTACACCATGAGAAACGTTGGGCTTGAAGAAGCACAAGCTGGAATCAAGACTGCAGCGAGAAATATCAATAACCTCAGATATGCAGATGACACCAATCCTTATGGCAGAAAGTGAAGAACTAAAGATCCTCTTGATGAAAGTGAAAGAGGAGAGTGAAAGATGGCTGAAAGCTCAACATTTAAAAAATGAAGATCATGGAATCTGGCCCCATCACTTCATGGCAAATAGATGGGGAAACAGTGGACACAGTGATGGACTTTATTTTTGGGGACTTCAAAATCACTGCAGTCATGAAATTTAAAGATGCTTACCCTTTGGAAAGAAAGTTATGACCAACCTAGACATCATTTTAAAAAACAGAGACATTACATTGCCAACAAAGGTCTGACTAGTTAAGGCTAAGGTTTTTCCAGTGGTCATATATGGATGTGACAGTTGGACTATAAGGAAAGCTGAGCACCCAAGAATTGATGCTTTTGAGCTGTGGTGTTCGAGAAGACTCTTGAGAGTCGCTTGGACTGCAAGGAGATTATTATCTGATGGTAAGTAAGATCAAAGTGCTGGGTTAAAGTCTTTGTCACAATCCTTACATTTATAAGGCTTGTCTTCAGTATGAATTCGCTCGTGTTTAGTAAGAGTTGCATAGTGACTGAAAGCTTTTCCACATTCTTTGTATTATTAAAGTTTCTCTTCAGTGTGAATTCTCTGATGGTGTGTAAGACCTGTGCCGTGCCTAAAGCCTTTGCTACAGTCCTTACATTTATAAGGCTTCTCTCCAGTATGAATTGTCTGATGGTACATAAGGCCTGAGTCCTGGCTAAAGTCTTTGCCACAATCCTTACACTGTATGAATTTGCTGGTGTTGAGTAAGAGTTGCATATTGACTGAAAGCTTTTCCACATTCTTGACATTTATAAGGTTTCTCTCCAGTGTGAATTCTCTGATGGCAAGTAAGACCTCTGTGTTGATCCTTACATTTAAAAGACTTCTTCGTGTATGGACTCTCTGATGGTAAGTAAGACTTGAGTGCTGGCTAAAGCCTTCGCCACATTCCTTACATTTATAAGGCTTCTGGCCAATATGGATTCGCTGATGTTGACTAAGTTTTGAACTCTGATTAAAAGCTTTGTCACATTCTGTACATTTGAAAGTATTCCATCCTGTATGAATTTCCCTATGTTTACATAGATTGAGTGCATTAGTAAAGACTTTCTCATATTTCTTACACTTGTAGTTTTTCTGTGGATTCTGAATACTCTGCTGCTCAATAAGTTCTGAAGCCTGATTAGAAACATCATATTCACTACAATTCTAAGTCTTCTCTCCAGTATGTGTACTCTTATTTAGTGAAAGCCCTGATTCTCGATAAAAGATATTCCTACATGTATTACTTTTCCAGTCCTTATCTGAAGATTGAGGTGGCTGATGTTTGCTAAGATCAGAGTTTTGTTCAATGTTATATCCACTGTCATTGCATGAACAGTTTCTTGCTCCATCATAAATATTCTGGTAACAATTGGGGTTGGAGCTCCTACTTAAGGCCTGACTCGTGTTTTATACATGAAAATTTATTTTATATTAACCCTATCATGATATGTATCAAACAATGATGGCTGAATTAAGTCTCTTCCATTATTATTAACAATACACATTTTGGATTGGAGAGAACCTGTCTGTTGGTGGAAGAATAATGACCCGTTGCTCACAGATCACTCAAGTTGATTATATTGTGGGTTTTCCCCATCATTTGTAAACTTCTCCTTTTCAGATGTGGTTGAATGTATGTGTAATCGAAGTCTATGTTCAGAGTGGTCTGAACGAACATTTGGAGTAGAGACTGGATGACCTTCCAGATTTTCCACATTTCCCCTCAGAGAATGTATATGTTTCAAAAACTGATGTAAGTCATTGCTTACAAGATACACTGCACGGCAGATGGTGATGACTGAAACGGGTGCTTTCCCCAATTCGACGCACAGTGCTCATTTCTTCTGGCAGTCATGTCCACAGTATGTGAAACGGTCTCAACTTCTTTATGTTGTCCATATAAACAACCTCTCAGTCTGTCACATACCCTTCTGTATCCCCAGGCTTTGGTTAAATGGTCAGTTCCATGGTGAGCTCTTTCATATAGTCCTAGGTTTGCTGTTCCGATTAAAATTTCAAACCTTGGATTCTTTGACATCAAACCATGGGTGTTGTGAGAAGACACAACTGAAGGATACCAAATAGAAGCTTTCTTATCTACTATTCTCAGTGAATATCCTTGAAGATTTAGAGAAAATGGGGACCAAAGGATCAAGATGTCAGAGGCTTAGGCAGATTGGAGTTCATCTCTCTCCACAAATGCATCAAGAATACATCAGAATTGGAACAATTCTCACAGAGCCCCCTCTGCACACTAGCAAAGAACCTCCACCACCTAAAAGGACAAGAAAGATTCCTGCTGAGCCAGGTAGGACCAGAAAAGAAGAAGGAGAAGGAAGAGGAGAGGAACTGGGATGGGACCTGTAAGCTTGGGGGATCTGAAGAGAGAAGAGGTGTCCACATCCAGGGAGCCCCTCACTAGGGGAGCCCAGTTTGGACAGGAGAACCTCTTTCTCTGTGGCAGAGAACATGGCAACCTGAGTGTGGCAGCAGGACAGTGAGAGCAGCAGATGGGGTGCTGAGCCCTGCCCTGCCCACCCAGCCTGAGAGGGTGTCCACCTCAAGGGTGTCCACCACTGCAGACAAGGGCTGGCCGCTGGAACGTGGGCTTTGGAGAGCAGACCCAGGCAGAGGACTGCGGTTGGCCACGAGGAGACATCCTGAGGGGACAGGAGGGAGGGAGGAGCTCTGCAAATGGGATGCTTGTGGAGGAAGCCTGCACCGCCAAGGCACAGAGCACCATTGTTGAGTGATGGCCAACGGGAAGAACCCCACCACAGCCTCTCTTCCCCTGTGCTGGCCCCTCATCCCTGGCAGTAGAGAGGACCACCACCCGGGTGGGCTCTATTGAGGCCCAGCCACGGCCTCCCCCATGCCCCTCCTCCACCGTCAGCAGACGCCTGTGCTCTGGGGCAGCCTCTGGAGCAGACAGCTGTGGGTGGGCCACATGCTCAGATGGAGCTGAAAGCACAGCTGAGCCCCAGGGTTAAGGAAGCAAAGCTGAGGTCTCTGCTCGCAGCTGCACTAACCATGCTTTTACACAGGCAACCGGCTTTGTCAACTCAGCCCCTGCAGAGCATCTGAAGGACAAGGGGGACGCCCCTGGTCACAGCAGGTGTGGCTTTAGCAACTGTAGACTTTGTGGGCTCGTACACGAGGAGACGCGGACAGGCCAGAGTCTGAGCTGCCCCCACAGCACCAGAGCACCTGGGACCAAGGCCCTGAGTTCAGGGGATCTATGCTGCTGACCCCGGGAAAACAATATCGGATAGACCCCAGGGCCATGTGCCGGCATACCCATGGTTGAGGTGGGGCCAAGATCAGTGCCAGCCAGGGTCACATGAGACTCACCCAATGGGTGAAAAAGTTGCACAGAGCACATCCCAAGGGGAACATCCCCAGAGCAGCAATCCTCAGGGGCTTCTCTCCCGGGGGTGTGCTCCAATCCCACCTGCCTCCACACAGATCAGAATCACAGTGAAGAACCAGATCTGAGGGCTCTGTTCCACGAACCAGGGTGTAGACCCACCACAGACAGGGTGGTGACAGCCACAGAGCGATGGGGAAGCTCCCCTTAATATCCAGGGCAGGCTTGGGTCACAGCAATCAAGTGCCCATCAAGGGAATCAGGGCACAGACCTCAGGACCAGACTGAGCCCCTAAAGGGCAGGCACAAGAAACAAGAGGAACTCAGATCCTGCAGCCTTCAGGGCAGAGACCACAAACACAGAAAATGTAATAAAACTAGAGGACAAAGAGTATGGAGCAGAGGAAGAGGCAAAATAATAAGCTACAAGAACCACTAAATGAAGCGGAGACACGCAGTCTAATGATTACCTTTTGCCCTAAGTCGTCTTAAATGGAGACACCAAACATTTTCAGAAATACTAGGTGCCTTCCAATTCTTTAACCTACTCCTTACCACCAGTGTTCTATTGGAACACATTCTATTAGATGTTTGTATCTAAAAATCATAAATGATATTGACATACAACTAATTAGAAAATGAGGGCCATCGGAAACTGATAACAAATGAGATAAATTAATAAAGTCTGGGGCAGCTGATAACAAACAAGTTAAGAAAGTCTTAAGCAATTAAATAAGAAGTGAGATTTTAAAAAAGATGTTGGAACTTGTGCTCTGACTAAAAGAAAAAATAAATAAATATGTGAGGGGATGGGTCTGTAAAAAAAGAAAAAAAAATAAAATAAAATAAAAAATGTGTTGGGATCACAGAGAACTCTACTAAGTTCCCTGTGGAGACCCAAAGGGAAGGAAATCTAACAAAGAGTGGCTATTTATACGTTTACTTCATTCTCTTTGCTCTACAAGAACACAACATTGTAAAACAATAAGGATTTAAATCCAATAAGGATTTAAAGAACTTAAAAGGACTTCTTTATATGATGTAAAATGTTAATAGTTTCAAACAACCATTAGAAATATGGTAGAAAATGTTCTAAACTATTTTGCCAACTTATTTTAAAAATCTTTGAGCTAATTGAATACATTAAAGTATTTTACTATTGAGGAATTGTGGCAAATACACTTCAGATATTTAAAATGAGTTCACATAAAGAAAAGTGAAACATTGGTGTAACTCAGAGAATTGCATTCTCTCATTTTATGGAGGTTTTGCTTTATACATTGAAATGAGTTTAAAATGTATAAGGTCATATTTGTAGCTTCCAGTGTTTTAGAAAATATAAATCAGAAAAAAAATTCTGTCTCCAATATACCTAGAGTATTGGTAGTTTGTTTACAATTCCACTCACACACTTCTTTCTATAGGTAGAAACAAACTTTAAAAAGAGCATCTTATATTTACTTGTCAATGGGCATTTTTCCTAGGACTCCCAAGACATGAAAGAGCAGCCAACTCATGCAAGTTGTCACAAGCCAAGAAGAGAATTTGAATTCTCACTGTGAATGAGAAAAGTAATCATGGAGCTGAATTCATGAATGATTCAGAGGCAGAAGCAGCCAGGCAATGTCTGTCTATGACAGCAACCGAAATTAACCCAGAGTTCTCCAAAATCTTTTCCACTGGAGCACATCTTCCCAAGCCACAGGACAAAGGCTGACTTCCTCACTGCTCCTTGGACCTCTCACCTGAGTCATCAGCTCCATCCATTCACACCTACCTGGGTATGTGGCTGTTGTGTCTGTTCTCCTTACATCCCAGGGATTCTTCATTTGCTCCAGAAAGGTGACCAGGTCTGGCTTAGAGACCTCAAGACCTGTTCATCAGAGAAAGGAATATTTGTTTTAATAGAGATTCATAAGTTTCCAACCCAATATGTATTTGGGTGAGAAGAGAACACACAGGTGAATGTTAATACAGCCTAGAGGATGATTTCTCCAAATACTTTATTGAAAGCACGCTTACAACACTAACAAATACATAAAAATCAGATCCTGAGATTCTGGTCAAGTACTACAAGGCGAAAGTTAGTAGTGTAAATGTGATTTTAAGAGGAAGGTGTCACTATTTAATACCATGGAGCTGATTCAATCACCACCACGCTAGAGTGAAGGAGGCAGATTACATCAAGGAAGAATAAGATTAGAATCAGACTGAATCACCATGAAGGCTTTCTTTCTAAACTCACAAATACCCATTTCCTGCTAGAAAGCAGGGATCTGAAGGTATTGTTGGAAGCAGAGAATTCCAGGCGACGTTCTAGAAATGCAGGAACCAAACCCAGTGGTGGAAAAGGGATTCTGGAAGGCAGTTGTCCTCACCCAAGGAGGCCAGGGTCCCGTAATTCTCTAACATCACATCCCTGTACAAGTCCCGCTGACCGAGGTCCAGGCATTCCCACTCCTCTTGAGTGAAGTCTATGGCCACATCCTGGAACATCAGCCGTCCCTAAAATACAAAGTACACATGCCATGTACTTTGGGGTCACAAAGAGTCAGACACAACTGAGATGGCAAAGAGTCAGACAGGACTGATGATTGAATGACTGAACTGACTGACTGACTGACTGTCATATTGTTAGGGGGAGCACACTGATTGAAACCACCCACCCTGGCCAGGCACCATAGTAACCATTTGCATGAGTTGTTTTATGGCAGGAGATCCTGATAAGGATTACGGAACTAACAAGCCACCACCAGCCGGAAGAGTTTGGGAAAGGTCGAGAGGAGACACTATCTGTCCGTACACTTCCCAGAATCCCTCTTGCTAGCATCCATCTTGGCTGAGCGATGCGTGCGCAACCAGGAAAGACTCTGAATTAGAATGATTGGCCAAAGACCACCTGGAAACTAATCCCATCACCATAAAACCCAAGACTTCGAGCCACGTGGCATAACAGTTCTCCTGGGTTCCCTTATGGCATAACAGTTCTCCTGGGTTCCCTTATCTACTGCTCTCCACCCAGGTGCCCTTTCCCAATAAAATCTCTTGCTTTGTCAGCATGTGTCTCCTCGGACAATTCATTTCTGAGTGTTAGACAAGAGCCGAGTTTCGGGCCCTGGAAGTGGTCCCCCTTCCTGCAACAATATGGCCAAGCGAAGGATTCCTAACCTGACCCTAAAGGAAAGCAGTAATTTCAGAGAGCTCATTTTGATTTAGTGTAGTTTCTGGTATCACACAATAACATTTTCTACCACATTTTTAACCCCAAGAAAAGAGGATATGATTCACAAGAAACTATTCTGATGTGGAAGACAAATTACAATGTAATCAGATCAATACTGGCATATTTATTTTTGAGTGTTGTACTCGTGTGACCCACGATAAATTGTCTACTGAAAAACAGGAAATATTTTTAAAAAGCAGATTCTGATCCAAGAGTTCTGGAGTGGAGAAAATGTGCCACATTTTTGCCAAGCTTATTTGAACTCATGATGTTGCAAATCTGCTCCACAAATGACCCTTCTGAACAGCAATGAAGGAGAACAGTAGGGAAGAAATCATACTTCAGTCTGAACTTTAAGTCTTTTACAGATTTTACAGGTCTTATAGGATAGTAACCTTGCAGCAAGAATCATTTTAACTATTTAGTATACACTGTATATCCTTCTGACAATTTTTACAGAATCTTGAATGTGCAACAGAAATAATAGCTCCTCTGTCCATAGGATTCTCCACGCAAGAATACTAGAGTGGGTACCTATTCCCTTCTCCCGGGAATCTTAAAAAAATAGATCAAAAAACAGCGATCAAATCATGTTAACAGGTTTGTGGACACAGACATATTCTAAAATGGGACTATATGTTTATTAATAGTTAATAGGGAAAAGTTGTCATGTCAAAAAAATAAAATTTTTTAAACTTACTGAAAATGTACATAAAGATATGTGGATGATATTATTTTTATTTCTTTAAATAAACTAGAATACAGACATACAGAATGATGTAACATAAAGTAAAGCTCTGGTTCTGAATTTTTCAATTTTCTAAAATCTATATCATTTCCAAAGAGCTATAGTTCAAATTTAATACAGTTGAACATAGATTAGCACTAATAAGAATCTTATAAACATTTTGGAAAATACAAAAATGTGATGAGACTCTGTGATGTGAGTGTGGAGTGTACCTGGAAATGATCAGACTTGGGCTTGAGTGACACAAATCCCCCCAAACCCAGCATCTCTACTAAACACAGTCATTTTCCAAAGCAAAGAGAAACTTAAGAGCATATGGGATTCCCCCATTAACTGTGACAGTTTAGGCACATCCCTCACTTTTTTTCCCCCAAGACAGTTGTTAAAGACAAAAGGAATATACATGAGCTGCGTAGCATAGGAATCTCACAGAAGTACCTAAACCAGTGACCATCAGAGACATGGGGTTAGAAGTACATGGAAGAATGCATTACCACTGCATGGGTATTTTGGCAATATTATGGAAACCATGATCTGACTCTATCATTAAAAAATGTTAGTTTAAAGCAAATTTCACTTCATATATACCTCCCATGTCATGTAGCCTAATACCACATTTAATTAGTAAGTCTTTCTTATCAACACAGAGGAAGAGGATAGTCTCAACTACATTCTTTTATTTTTGAAAACAATCTGGACCACTGAGTCCATTCTATTTCCAAGAGCATTGCCTTTTGCTCCTGTTCTAAAGACCTGAAGGTGCATCCAGATATAAACTCATCATGGCATTTCCCCTACTTCCCTAGGATCCCAACACAGAACAGCATTCCACTGGGAATCCCTTATACCAGTGCCTCCCCTAGTTGGTCTTTCACAAAGGGAATATGTTCAAATTGAAACTGACGGAACAGTGTTGAGAATTCATCATGCTCTATAGAAAGCCAGGAAACATACATTGGATAACAGGTTCTGGGACATAAGGAAGAAACTCTCTAAAGAGCCAGTCTCCTCTAACACAAGAAAAACTGGAAAAAAAATAAGCAGTTGGCAACAAACACCCTAGGTAGAAAAATTAGAAGCAGAGAATTGAAGGTTTGCAGATGTTCAGACCAGGCATTTCAGGAGGAAAAGCAGACACAGCCCCAGACCCCAGGCAGGACATTTACCTGAGAAGCTGCCATTTCCTCCTCTTCTTCCTCCAGCTCTGCGTCTCCTCTGGGGATTTTTATCACAAACTCACATCTGGGTGTTAAGTAAATAACTTTAAAGGCATCCACACAACTCTTGAATCTGCAACTGTTGCAATGATAGAGAAGAAATAGTTTTCTTGTTTCCCTTTGCCATTTTCAGAGCTCCTTTTTGACTTTCTTCTTCCTGGTCTGCAATGGATAATCCAGACTAACCAGATATGCTAAACACATCCTGTGTTTGGTGTTTTACCTTTCCTGCACTCTCTAAGCAGACCACCCCTGCTAATTTTCTCCTTTCTTTTTGCGTTACAGAGTGCAGGCCACAGTACAATTCCCAAGACATAACAGACAGAACTCCAGGTTACCTGACCCAGCCTGTGAGGGTTTTTAAAACAATGTAAGAGGGAGACCCAGGTCCAAGAGCCAAGAGCTGCAGCCTCACACTCAGCACCCCTGTGACCTCAGGAAGGGAGCATTTAGGAAGGGAACTTCTAGAAACAAAGAATGTCAGCCTGATTGGTTGGGGAGGGGCTCCTTCTAGGAGGGGTGTGGCCCTCCAAGCCCTGGTATCTGTGCCCATGAACTATTTATTGCTAAATTCACACTGAAATCCAAGAAAGAAGAGGAAACCACTAATCCATTCAGTTCAGTTCAGTTCAGTCACTCAGTCATGTCTGACTCTTTGCCACCCCATAAACCGCAACATGCCAGGCCTCCCAGTCCATCAACAACTCATGGAGTCCACCCAAATCCACGTCTGTTGAGTCGATGTTGCCATCCAGCCATTTCATCCTCTGTCCTCCCCTTCTCCTGCCCTCAATCTTTCTTAGCATAAGGGTCTTTTCCAATGAGTCAACTCTTCACACCAGGTGGCCAAAGTATTGGAGTTTCAACTACAGCATCAGTCCTACCAATGAACACCCAGGACTGATCTCCATTGGGATGGACTGCTTGGATCTCCTTGCAGTCCAAGGGACCATCAAGAGTCTTCTCCAACACCACAGTTCAAAAGCACCAATTCTTCTGTGCTCAGCTTTCTTTATAGTCCAACCCTCACATCCATACATGACCACTGGAAAAACCGTAGCCTTGATCAGATGGACCTTTGCTGGCAAAGTAATGTCTCTGCTTTTTAATATGCTGTCTAGGTTGGTCATAACTTTCCTTCCAAGGAGTAAGCATCTTTTCATTTCATGGCTGCAATCACCATCTGTAGTGATTTTGGAGCCCAGAAAAATAAAGTCAGCCATTGTTTCCACAGTTTCCCCATCTGTGTGGCATGATGTTATGGGGCTGGATGCAATGATCTTAATTTTCTGAATGTTGAGCTTTAAGCCAACATTTTCACTCTCCTCTTTCATTTTCGTCAAGACCATTCCAGTATTACCTGAATCAAATCCCTTTCGACTATACAGTGGAAGTGAGAAATAGATTTAAGGGACTAGATCTGATAGACAGAGTTCCTGATGAACTACAAACGGAGGTTTGTGACATTGTACAGGAGACAGGAATCAAGACCATCCCCGAGAAAAATAAATACAAAAAAACACAATGGCTGTCTGAGGAGGCCTTACAAATAGCTGTGAAAAGAAAACAAGCAAAAAGAGAAGGAAAAAAAGGAAAGATAGACCCATTTGAATGCAGAGTTCCAAAGAATAGCAAGGAGAGATAACAAAGACTTCCTCAGCAAGCAATGCAAAGAAACTGAGGAAAATAATAGAATGGAAAAGACTAATGATCTCTTCAAGAAAATTAGAGATACCAAGGGAACGTTTCAAGCAAAGATGTGCTCCATAAAGGACAGAAATGGTATGGACCTAACAGAAGCAGAAGGTATGAGGAAGAGGTGGCAAGAATACACAGGAGAACTGTACAAAAAAGATCTTCATGACCCAGATAATCATGATGGTGTGATCACTCACCTAGAGCCAAACATCCTACAATGAGATGTGGCTGTTAGCAAGCATGACTGCAAACAAAGCTAGTGGAGGTGATGGAATTCTAGCTGAGCTATTTCAAATCCTAAAAGATGATGCTGTGAAAGTGCTGTGCTCAATATGCCCCCAAATTTGGAAAACTCAGCAGAGGCCACAGGACTGGAAAAGGCATTTTCATTCCAATCCCAAAGAGAGGCAATGCCAAAGAATGCTCAAACTACTGCACAATTGCACTCATCTCACACTCTAGTAAAGTGATGCTTAAAATTGTTCAAGCTAGGCTTCAGCAATACGTGAACCATGATCTTCCGGATATTCAAGATGGTTTTAGAAAAGACAAAGGAATCAGCTATCAAATTGCCAAAATCTGCTTAATCATCGAAAAAGCAAGAGAATTCCAGAAAATCATCTATTTCTGCTTTATTGACTATACCAAAGCCTTTGACTATGTGGATCACAATAAACTATGAAAAATTCTGAAAGAGATGGGAATACCAGACCACCTGACCTGCCTTTTGAGAAACCTGTATGCAGATCAGGAAGCAACAGAACTGGACATGGAAGAACAGACCAGTTCCAAATAGGATAAGGAGTACGTCAAGGCTGTATATTGTCACCCTGCTTATTTAACTATAGGCAGAGTACATCATGAGAAATGCTGGGTGGGAGGAAGCACAAGCTGGAATCAAGATTGCCAGGAGAAATATCAATAACCTCAGATATGCAGATGACACCACCCTTATGGCAGAAAGTGAAGAAGAACTAAAGAGCGTCTTGATGAAAGTGAAAGAGGAGATTGAAAAAGTTGGCTTAAAGCTCAACATTCAGAAAACTAAGATCATGGCCTCTGGTCCCATCACTTCATTGCAAATAGATGGGGAAACAGTGGACACAGTGGATGACTTGATTTATTTGGGCTCCCAAATCACTGCAGATGGTGATTGCAGCCATTAAATGGAAATACGCTTACTCCTTGAAAGGAAAGTTATGACCAACGTCAATAGCATATTATAAAGCAGAGACATTACTTTGCCAACAAAGGTCCGTCTGGTCAAGGCTATGGTTTTTCCAGTGGTCATGTATGGATGTAAGAGTTTGACTATAAAGAAAGCTGAGCACGCAAGAATTGATGCTTTTGTACTGTGGTGTTGCAGAAGACTCTTGAGAGTCCCTTGGACTGCAAGGAGATCCAAGCAGTCCATCCTAACGGAGATTAGTCCTGGGTGTTCATTGGTAGGACTGATGTACCTGAAACTCCAATACTTTGGCCACCTGGTGGAAAGAGCTGACTCATTGGAAAAGACCCCAAGGCAGGGAAAGATTGAAAGTGGGAGGAGACGAGGACAACAGAGGATGAGATGGTTGGATGGCATCATCGACTCAATGGAGATGGATTTGGGTGGACTCCGTGAGTTGTTGATGGACCAGGAGGCCTGGCGTGTTGCAGTTTATGGGGTCATAGAGTCAGACACGACTGAGAGACTGAACTGACCTGAACTGAACTGATAGGGAGTGACTGCTTGTTGGGAATCACCTGGGGGCTTTGGGTTGCTGGAAGGATTTGCTCTCAGAATTCTTCCCAAAGATACCATGCCTGCTGCATGCTAAGTTGTCCAGTAGTGTCCAGCTCTTTGAGAATCCAAGGAGTGTGCCCTCTCTGGCTTCTCTACCCATGGGGAGTCTCCAGGAAAGAATACTGGAGTGGGTTGCCATGCCCTTCTCCAGGGGATATTCCCAACCCAGGGATAAACCTGCATCTGTGACATCTTCCCATTGGCAGGTGGGTTCTTTACCACTAGTGCCACCTGGAGAGCCCCATGATACCTTGAGTACTTAGTTTTTTTCACTCCTGTCTGCAGCATGGGGGACACAGCTTTTCATTAAATGATTTGCATTGTGACCACCTGCCTGCAGGTGAGGGACCTCCAACTTCAGAGACCAGGAGCCTGAAGGTATTTCCATCAGAGCTTTCTTTGAAAATAAACTAGGGGCAGCACTGAACACTGGATTAAAAATGTGTGTGCCTAGACCCTTAGTCATGTCTGACTCTTTGTGACCCCTTGTACTGTAGTCCACCAGGCCTCTCTGTCCATGCGAATTCCCAGGCAAGGATACTGAAGTGGGGTGCCATTTCCTCCTCCAGGGGATCTTCCCGACCAAGGGATCAAGCCCATGTCTTTGAGCCTCCTGCACTGACCAGCGGGTTCTTTAGGAGTATTGCCACCTGGGAAGACCAAAAGTTTGTATGGGAATGAACAAATACCCTTGAAAATGATGCCCTAAATGCATATGTGATGACTGTCAAAGGAAATAATGATCTGTGTTAAGTAAAAAGTGACATAACTCTCGGCTGGGGGAAAAAAAATGCGAGCTCAAAGTTGAGAATAAAGTTTTATTTGGTAGGAATGTTAGGTCTTGATCCCAGGAGACAATATGTTAAGTGATCTTGAGACAGCTGACCCTGAGGAGGCAGGGTGGGGGGACAGACTATATACTAGTTTGCAGCAAGGGGCAGGTAATCTGAATACTAAAGGTTACAATAATTAAAAAAAAAAGATCCCTCACATGAAGAGATTTAGTGATCTTCTCTGTATGGTAATATACAAGTGTCCCGGCTTTTTGAAATAATTTCTTTCATAGGCATCTAGCTATCCAGAAGTAATCCTGCTTCCTCGACTGTTCACATCCTAATTCCTTGTTTACTATAAGAGATGGTAGATGAGGCAGCTGGGCTCCTCTCACATCCCCCCGCCTCCTACCCCACCCCCACCAGGAGTTAGGGAGTAGAAAATAGCCCATGGCTTCTGAATAGCTGGCTTTGTTTCACCTGGGCCCAGAGACTTGCATTGACAAAAGGCTTTTTAGTAGTAGGACTTTCCTAGTGGCTCGCTTGGTAAATAATCTGCCTGCAATGCAGGGGAACTGGGTTCAATTCCTGGGTCAGGAAGATCCCTTGGAGAAGGAAATGACAACCCACTCGTGTATTCTTGCCTGGAGAACCCCAAGGACAGAGGAGCCTAGCCAGCTACAGTCCATGGGGTTGCAAAGAGTGGGACAGGACTGTGCAACCAACGTTCACTTTCTTTAGTGGTGGAGTCAAAATTTCCTTGACAAACATCAACAATCTCAGATATGCAGATGATACCACTTTAACGGTAGAAAGAAAAGAGGAACTAAAGAAGCTCTTGATAGGGGTACAAGAAAGTGAAAAAGTTGGCTTAAAACTCAACATTCAGAAAAACTAAGATTGTGGCCTCCAGTCCCATAACATCATGGCAAATAGAAGGGGGAAAAGTGGAAACAGCAATAATATTACTTTTGTAGGGCTCCAAAATCACTGTGGATGGTTACTGTAGCCATGACATTAAAAGACACTTGCTCCTTGGAAGAAAAGCTATGAAAAACCTAGACAGCATATTAAAAAGCAGAGATATCACTTTGCCAAAAGCTATGGTTTTTCTCCTGGTAATGTATGGATGAAATAGTTAGACTATAAATAAGGCTGAGCACCAAAGAATTAATGCTTTCTGATTGTGGTGCTGGAGAAGACTTCTGAGAGTCCCTTAGACTGCAAGGAGAGAAAACCAGTCAATCCTAAAGGAAATCATCCCTGAATATTCATTGGAGGGACTCATCCTGAGGCTGATGCTCCAAACGTTGGCCATCTGACAATGAGCCAACTCACTGGAAAACAGTCTGATGCTAGTGTTGAGTAAAAAGATGTTCAACTTGAGATTTGCAAGTTAAGTTTTATTTGGGGCAAAATGTTTCCATTGTTTCCCCATCTATTTGCCATGAAGTGATGGGACTGGATGCCATGATTTTAGTTTCTGAATGTTGAGTTTTAAGACAACTTTTTCACTCTTCTCTTACAGTTTCATTAAGGGACTCTATAGTTATTTTTCGCTTTCTTCTTGCTGAAGCTGAGACTCCAATACTTCAGCCACATGATGCAAAGAAGGATTCACTGGAAAAGAACATGATGCTGGGCACGATTGTAGGCAGGATGAGATGGTTGGATGGCATCACCAAAGTCGATGGACATGAGCTTGAGGAAGCTCTGAGAATTGGTGATGGACAGGGAAACATGGCGTGCTGCAGTCCATGGGTCGCAAAGAGTGGGACACGACGGAGCGACTGGACTGAACTGGGGCGAAATGAGAACTGCCGCCTGGGAGGCAGAATTTCAGATAGCTCTGAGGGACTGCTCCAAAGTGGAAGTGGGGGGAGGTCAATGTATAAGATTTTGGTGAAGGGGGAGTTCAATGCCACTGAACACTCATTTTACAAAAGGTTTCTTGCTAATCATGAGGATCTGATATAACCATGAAAGGATTTAGTGCTTCTCTAGCCATGAGGAGATGCAAGGATTGAGATCATAAAATCTGTTCCTAAAAATATCCAATGACCTAAATACCTGTCCCACAGATTCCCTGGGGTGCAGAGTGCCTCACTCCACCCTGAGCACCCTCTGGGGTTGTTGAAGCGCAACAGCTATGCAGCGTGGGGTTCAATGTCCATAGAGACAGACAGCAAATGCCCTTGTGGTTCGGTCATTGGCAATGCTATTGGCAAGTGCGAATTTGTAGTTGACGCTGGGAAAGAGTGAAGGCAAAAGGAGAATGGACCAGCAGAAGACATGGTTGGTGGCATTACTGACTCAATGAACATGAGTTTGAGCACACACTGAGAGTTTACCAAAGATAGGGAAGCCTGGCTTGGTGTATTTCATTGGATCCCAAAGACTTGGACACAACTTAGCAACTTACCAATGATAAGAATGAAGAAGACATATTACATTAAGATAGAAGGTCAGAATTATAAGGACTCATAATGAAATCTTTCTGTCAAATGTCATAAATACACATTTCCCTCTTGAAAGCAGATATATGAAACTCTCTTGTCAGAAGCAAAAGATTTCAAGAGACATTCTATAAATGCAGAAACCAAAACCCTGAGGGCAAATAACTGATTCTGGAAGGAATGATTGTCACCCAAGGAAGGGAATGAGCCTAACGTGGTAGAGTACATGGACGTGTGCTTATCTTCTGCAAGAATTCCAAAATTACAACTCACTGCTGAACAACCATTGACAGGAGAATGTTGGATCCCACCAAAAAATGATACCCCATGTCCAAGGGCAAAGGAGAAGTCCCAGAAAGATGGTGGAGGCATGAAATCACATTTAGAATCAAAGTCCATGCCTGCCAGAGACCCTCGGAGGGCTCAAACAAAACATTGTGCACAGCAGGACCCAGCAACCCCAGAGAGACTGAGCCAGAACAGTGTTTGAGTGCTCCCGCAGAGGTACAGGTCAGCAGTGGCCTTCCACAGGGGCAGGGGCTCTGGGTGCAGGAGACCTGGTCACACAGCCTGTGGCATAAGCTCTCTTGAAGGAGGTCATCATTAACCTCACCATAGAGCAGCCGAGCAGATGACCCACAAACTGCAGAACAATTATACCAAAGTAATTCTCACACTGTTAAGAAAGCTTCACGACTCACAACAGAATTCCCAACCTGGGGATCTGGCAAAGGGACTGAGAACCCCCAGGGAATTTGACTTTGGAGGCCAGTGGAATTTGATTACAGAACTTATACAGGACAGAAGAAACAGACTATTGGAGGACACAGACAAGACCTTGTGTGCACAAAGACCTAGGAGAAAGGAATAGTGACCCAATAAGAAACTGACCCAGACTTGGCTGTGAGTGTCCAGGAGTCTCCAGCGGAGACGTGGGTCGGGGTGGCCTGCTGCAGAGTTGGGGCACTGAGCGCAGCAGTGCTTGCACTGGACCTTTGGAAGGAGGCCCATTACCTCCACCATCTTTGGTCTCAGGTCCAACAACAGGGAGGAAACACAGCCCTGCCCATCAACAGAAAATTGAATTAAAGATTTACTGAGCATGGCCCACCCATCAGAACAAGACCCAGGTTCCCCCTCAGTCAGTCCCATGAATCTCAGCATGACAGGCCTCCCTGTCCATCACCAATTCCCAGAGTTTACTCAAACTCATGTCCATTGAGTTGGTAATGCCAACTAACCATCTCCTTCTCCTTCTCCTCCTGCCCCCCCCATCCCTTCAGGGTCTTCTCCAATGAGTCAACTCTTCACATCAGGTGGCCAAAGTATTGGAATTTCAGCTTCAGCATCGGTCCTTCCAATGAATACCCAGGACTGATCTCCTTTGGGATGGACGAGTTGGAGCTCCTTGCAGTCCAAGGGACTCTCAAGAGTCTTCTCCAACACCACAGTACAAAGGCAGCAATTCTTCGGGGCTCAGTTTTTGTCACAGTGCAAATCTCACATCCATATATGACCACTGGAAAAACCATAGCCTTGACTAGATGGCCTTTTGATGGCAAAGTAATGTCTCTGCTTTTTAATACGCTATCTAGGTTGGTCATAACTTGGCTTCCAAGGAGTGTCTTTTAATTTCATGGCTTCAGTCACCATCTGCAGTGATTTTGGAGCCCCCCAAAATAAAATCTGACACTGTTTCCACTGTTTCCCCATCTATTACCCATGAAGTGATGGGACCAGATGCCATGATCTTAGTTTTCTGAATGTTGAGCTTAAGCAAACTTTTTCAATTTCATCAAGAGGCTTTTTAGTTCCTCTTCACTTTCTGCCATAAGGGTGGGTCATTTGCATATCTGAGGTTATTGATATTTGTCCCAGCAATCTTGATTCCAGGTTGTGCTTCTTCCAACCCAGAATTTCTCATGAAATTTCTTATATCTGCATATAAGTTAAATAAGCAGGGTGACAATATACACCCTTGCTGTACTCATTTTCCTATTTGGAAGTAGTCTGTTCTTCCATGTCTAGCCCTAACTATTGTTTCCTGACCTGAATATAGGTTTCTCAAGAGGCCGGTCAGGTGATCTGGTATTCCCATCTCTTTCAAAGTTATCCACAGTTTATTGTAATCCACATAGTCAAAGGATTTGGTATAGACAATAAAGCAGAAATATATGTTTTTCTGGAAATCACTTGCTTTCTCGATGATCCAGCGGGTGTTGGCAATTTAATCTTTGGTTCCTCTGCCTTTTCTAAAAGCAGCTTGAACATCTGGAAGTTCACCGTTCATGTATTGCTGAAGCCTGGCTTGGAGAATTTTGAGCATTATTTTGCTAGCTTGTGAGATGAGTGCAGTTGCGTGGTAGTTTGAGCCTTCTTTGGCATTGCCTTTCTTTGGAATTGGGGTGAAAACTGACCTTTTCCAGTCCTGTTGCCACTGCTGAGTTTTACAAATTTGCTGGCATATTGAGTGTAGCACTTTCACGGCATCATCTTTCAGGATTTGAAATAGCTCAACTGGATTGCCATCAGCTCCACTGGCTTTGTTCGTAGTGATGCTTTCTAAGGCCCACTTGACTTCACATTCTAGGATATCTGGCTCTAGGTGAGGGATCACACCATCGTGATTATCTGGGTCATGAAGATCTTTTTTGTACAGTTCTCCTGTGTATTCTTGCCACCTCTTCTTCATATCTTCTGCTTCTGTTAGGTCCATACCATTTCTGTCCTTTATCGAGCCCATCTTTGCATAAAATGTTCCCTTTGTACCTCAAATTTTCTTGAAGAGATCTCTAGTCTTTCCCATTCTGTTGTCTTCCTCTATTTCTTTGCATTGATTGCTGAGGAAGGCTTTCTTATCTCTCCTTGCTATTCTTTGGAACACTGCATTCAGATGTTTATATCTTTTCTTTTCTCTTTTGCTTTTCCCTTCTCTTCTCTTCACAGCTATTTGTAAGACCTCCTCAGACAGCCATTTTGCTTTTTTGCATTTCTTTTCCATGGGGTTGGTCTTGATCCCTGTCTCCTGTACAGTGTCACAAACCTCCATCCATAGTTCATCAGGCAATCTGTCTATCAGATCTAGTCCCTTAAATCTACTGCTCACTTACACTGTATAATCAAAAGGGATTTGATTTAGGTCATACCTGAATGGTCTAGTGGTTTTCCCTACTTTCTTAAATTTAAGTCTAAATTTGGCAATAAGGAGTTCATGATCTGAGCCACAGTCAGCTTCCAGTCTTGTTTTTGCTGACTGTATACAGCTTCTTCATCTTTGGCTGCAAAGAATATAATCAATCTGATTTCGGTGTTGATCATCTGATGATGTCCATGTGTAGAATCTTCTCTTGTCTTGTTGGTAGAGGGTGTTTGCCGGGGTCCAGCCTTGGGAGGATCCAGGTGGTACCCTCAGGATGAACGGCATCAGCGAAAGAAGACACGTGAGACCAGCCTTGATAGGGCCAAGTCTGTGTTTTACTTTTTGACAACAGTTTTTATACCCTCACTCAGAACGTTTCCAAGGTACAAGATGCTTATTCATGCTTACAAAGGATTAGTATTACATCAGTTTGTTTTTTAGGAAGAGCAGGATGTTTTCTGCTTTTTAATTCTATAGTAAATCTTAGCACATTATCTTCTGGCCTTGGGGCCCATTAATATTTTATGCAGGTCAGGTGAATGTAAACCTATTTTCCGTTTCTGTGGTGACCTTAACTGAAAGGTAGCAGTCTCATAGGGCAACAGTACAGAGTAGAAGTATAACCTTGTTAACACAAAAATTAATCCTTCAGCAGAAGTTGTCAGTTGAGTTTATATAAGAAGTTTACCTAACACTGACTCTGCGACTTTCCTGAGGCAGCCCCTGCCTAGCACTCCTGGCTAATTATTAACAACGATTTCATTGTTACCACACTAGGGCTAAGCTCTTATTTTTCTAGATCTATAACTATATTAACAATGGTTTCCACAGCACAACCTTAGCACATATAGAGTAAAAACACAGCAAGCAAATGTTAACCCAGTAACCACTTTTAGAATAATTTTTCTTGTGTTTTCTAATAGGGCTTCCTCACCCCCCAAAGGCTCTATGTCTATTAGGGCCTTGATATGATCAGGTTCTTTATGCTGTTTTATGATTAAGGTATTATGAGCAGTCATGCATATTAGTACCAAGGGCATAGACAAACAAGGGCATTTGGCAAACTAAAATAGCAGCAAAGGGGTTTAAATTAAAATACTCCTTTCATCCTGGATAATCTCATAAAGTACCACCACCCAGGAAACTTATTGATTAAAGTTCTAAATTGATTCTTATTTGGAAAGAGATCCAGGAAGGCCTTCTGCCTGTGTCACAGAAATTAGGGAGTCATCTACTGAAGCAAGCATCAGAAAGACAGATATCATCTTTTAAGGAGAGTGCGGCGGGGGGGGGCAGCTTTTCGGAATCCCTGAAAACCTGATCTGCCTTGTCCCTCGTGAGCTGGCTCCTGGCAGGTGTTTGCTATAACCAGTGAATTCTCTCGGCAAAATTCTCTTTGCCATGTTTCATACCAGACCCCAAGGCCAAATCTGCCTGTTACTCCAGGTGTTTCTTGACTTACTTCTTTTGCATTCGAGTCCTCTATAACGAAAAGGACATCTTTCTTGGGTGTTAGTTCTAAAAGGTCTTGCAGGCCTTCATAGAACTGTTCAACTTTAGCTTCTTCAGCATTACTGGTTGGGGCACAGACTTGGATTACTGTGATATTGAATGGTTTGCCTTGGAAACGAACGGAGATCATTCTGTCGTTTTTGAGACTGCATCCAAGTACTGCATTTCACACTCTTGTTGACCATGATGGCTACTCCATTTCTTCTAAGGGATTCCTGCCCACAGTAGTAGATATAATGGTCATCTGAGTTAAATTCACCCATTCCAGTCCATGTTAGTTTGCTGACTCCAAGAACATTAACGTTCACTCTTGCCATCTCCTGTGTGACCACTTCCAGTTTGCCTTGATTCATGGACTTAACATTCCATGCAATATTGCTCTTTACAACATCGAACCTTGCTTCGATCACCAGTCCCATCCACAACTGGGTATTTTGTTTTTTGCTTTGGCTCCATCCCTTCATTCTTCCTGGAGTTATTTCTCCACTGATCTCCAGTAGCATATTGGGCACCTACCGACCTGGGGAGCTCCTCTTTCAGTATCCTATCATTTTGCCTTTTCATACTGTTCCCATGCTTAGTATCCTACTAATTCACTTACCTAGGAAGTATTACAGAGGACAGGATCTCCTAGTTATCTTTTTATTTCTGAAGCTTTTCTGAAAAATTCTGGACCACTGAGTCGATTCTATTTATAAGCGCATATTTTCAGTCCTGTTTTAAAGAGCTGAATTGCATCCAGATGTAAATTCCTCAGGGCATTTCTCTGACTTCTCTGAAGATCCCAACATCGAACTACATCCCAGTGGGAACCTCAGATACCAGTGACTGCCCATGCTGATCTCTCACAAAGGGAGTATTTTCACCAGCAGAAAGTCACTAATTCATGCTGAGAATTCATCGTGCTCCATAGAAAGGTAGGATGCAGAAAAAGGAGAAAAGGCCATGGGACACAAGGGAGAAGTAGTCTAAAGAGCTGGTCTTCACTCTTTTAAGAAGAAAAGGAAAAAGTTGATAGCAAAGACCCCAGGCAGAAAAATTAGAAGTAGAGAAGTAAAGGTTTGCAGATTCTTACCTCAGGCATTTCCTGAGGAAAAGCAGACACAGCCCCAGACCTGGGACAGGATATTTACCTGAGAAGCTGCCATTTCGTCCTCTTCCTCCTGCTCTGCATCTTGTCTGGGGACGTTATGGAGCAAACTCACACCTGCATATTGAGAAAATACCTTCAAAGGCATCAACAGAGCTCTTTAACATGCAACTAATGCACCTACAGACAGAGGATGTTGAAAACCTGAAAAGACCGACCTCTCCTGACCTCTTTCTCAGGAGAGATTCAGGAACAATCATTTCCGACCTGGAGACCAGCCTGTGAACTAATTTCTTGATTGTCCTCTCCTTAGAGAGAGCTCCTAACCCTCCGCTCACACAGACGATGTGACTTGACTGACTTCCCTGGTCCAAATCCAGCTAGACCAACCTCTCCTCAGACTGAAGCCTGGCCTCAGCTCTCTCAAATGGATCAGGAGCCACATCCTTAAGCCGGGCCTCCCTTTAGAATCCCCTGGAGCACATCTTACAAACCACACTGATGCTCCACAGGACCCATAAAGAACTCTGTGGGGAGGGCACTGGTGAAATTACGGCTTAACACTGGTCACGTGATCTTGATGGGAAACCAGATGGAAACCACTTGGTTAAACATTCTTTCTGAACCGTTTCCGTGAATACAAACCCCTCCAGGTCAGGATCCCACTCTGAAAGTTTAGGAATATGCAGGTCTGAGGCGGGGACATGAAAAGAGTCTTTCGAGTGGGAACTTCTAGACACACAGAAGGCCAGCCTGACTCCCTGGGGAGGGGTTCTTTCTTGGATGGGTGCAGTCCTCCAGGACCTGGTGCCATTCCCTTGGAGGAGGGGAGGTGGGAGGTGAGTGCTTGGTGGGAATTACCTGGTGACCTTGTTTTGTGAAGGCTCTGGTCTCAGAATTCTGCAAAGATACCTGCAGTCCTTAGCTCTTTTCACTCCCTCCCAAGTCTGGGGCCACATGTTTTCAGAAAATGATTCGCATTGTGATCACCTATCTGCAGGTAGGGGGCCTGCATGTTTTAGACCAGGAGTCTGAAGATGATTCCATCACAGCTCTATTTGAACATAGACCAGGAGCAGCAGAGAAAAATGGGTTAAACTTGTTGAAACGAAGAGACTTAGACGTTGCAAATGGTGCCCTACATGCATATTTAGACCATCAAAAGAACGATCTGAGTTATAAAATGAGTGATACTGAAGAAAATGAACACATGAGTGTGTAGTTGTTGTTCTATTTAGTGTGTGTATCTTTCTAGGTTTTTTGAATCATCTTGCTGCAGTTTGTTCTCTGCTCCATTTTGGGAGTTATATAATATTTTCTCACATCTTTAAAGGTAAAGTTAAGAAAATTAGAGGAAGCATATTCACCAATGACTTCATTTTAGAGATTTTTTTTAAGTGGATCATTTCATTTCATAGCACCACTGCGAATAAGTTGCAGAGTTTTCCCTTATAGCTCATGCTCCCCCACATGGACAGCATCTCTACTTATCTTTCCTTACTAGATGAGACATTCGTCACCACCACTGAATGTACCAGCATTTAAGAGGGCCTCTGATGTGGAACTCGGGGTTCAGCAAAACCGCTGATCACAAGAAAGGTGGTCATCTAGTGCAGGTGTTCAGAGGACTGGCTGGTGTGAGTTTGACACATGCAGGCTGCCTGCTCCACACACAGAGGCTGAGGCAGCAACAGCAAGGAGCAGTTCAGGTAAGCTCTCAGCAGTACTCTGCATGATCCTTCTTATTAGAACTCTCACAATGTCCAAGTAGTTACAAAATGGGAGCGGTGGTACAACAGAGATATGGTGGAAAATATATGAAAGTATTAAAGGTTTAAAGCCAGTAAGGAACTAATTTCTACAGATACCAGCTCTCTGTGCTACTAGATAGTTTGTTATAATCTCTCCTCTATAACTTTAAATAAGGTGGGAGAGGTTAATGGTGGTGGTGGGTTAACATTTCATTGATCACAATCAACCAAAATACTAAATACCATTCATTTTGATTAACTGTGTGTGCTTAGTTGCTCACTTGTGTCCGAGTCTTTGCGACACCATAGACTGTAGCCTGCCAGGCTCCTCTGTCCATGGGGATTCTCCAGGCAAAAATACTGGAGGACGTTGCCATTTCCTTCTCCAGGGGAATCTTCCCAACCCAGGAATTGAACCCAGGTTTCGCACACTGTGGGTGGATTCTTTTCTGTATGAACCACCATGGAAGCCCATACATGTATTAATTTCACACATATTTGACATTTTACAATTTCACACATTATAACCTTTTACAATCCACTGTGTGTTCTGTAATTAAAATACAGACTACAAGCAAAGAGAAAAACTTAATTTTCTGATATAATAATATGTAAATTGTGATTTCTGTGGTTTACACAACAGAGGAGAGCAAACATTTAGGAAATAGGTTTAGGTTTCTCTCCAGTATGAATTTGCTGATGTTCAGTAAGATTTGAGCAGCAGATTTGCTACATTTTGTACATTTGTAAGGTGTGTCTCCAGTACGAATTCACTGATGTTGAGTAAAACTTGACATCTGATGAAAGGCTTTGCCACTCTTTGTACATTTATAAGGTTTCTCCCCAGTATGAATTGGCTGTTGATTAAGATTTGAGCAATACATAAACACTCTGCCACATTCCTTACATTTATAAGTTTAAAGATTTCTGGCCAGTATGCATTCACTGAAGGTGACTAAGATGTGAACTCTTACTAAAGGCTTTGCCAACTATTGTACATTTGAAAGGTTTCCGATCTGTATGAATTATCCAACCTCTACTTAGGTTGGATGAGTGAGTAAAGACTTTTATACATTTCTTACACTTGTTTTCTTTTTGTGGATTCTGAATAGTCTGTTGTTGAATAAGTTCTGAAGACTGATGAGAAACTTTACCATATTCACCACAATTATAAGTCTTCTCTCCAATAGGAGTATCTTTATAGAAAGACCTGATATTAGACAAATGGAACACCATAGTTACGCAGAAATGTGCACAGCTTTATTAGGACTCTCAAGAAATGAAACAGCAACCAGATTCATGCAGGTTATCACAAGCCAAGAAGAGCATTTTAGTTCTCACTGTGAAAGAGAAAGGTAATAACCAGACAAGATTTAATCATGGTTTAACAGGAAGAAGGCAGCAGGTGATAGCCGTCTATGACAGAAACATAAATAAATCCAGACTTCTCCAAAATCGTTTCCAATGAAGCAGATCTTCCGAAAACACAGGATGAAGAATGACTTCCTCGCTGATGCTTGGACCTCTCACCTGAGCCATGGCCTCCATCCATTGACACGTACCTGGGTACATGGCCATTGTCTCCATTCTCCTTATACTTCTGGGATCCTTCATTTGCTCCAGAAAAGTGACCAGGTCCACCTTAGAGACCATGAGACCTGTTTATCAGAGAATGGAATATTTGTTTTGCTAGAGATTCATTACTTTCCAATCTAATATGTATCCAGTTGAGAAGAGAACACATGGTAGAATGCTAAGACAGCCTGGAAAAAGATTTCCCCAAATACTTTATTGAAAGTACCTATACAACACTAACTAATACAAAAAAATCAGATCCTGACATTCTGGTCACATACTACAAGGCAAAAGTAAGTAGTGTAAATTTGATTTAAAGAAGAGGGTGACACCATTTCATATCACAGAACTTATAGAATTAGCACTAACCTAGAAGTGGCAGATTACATCAAGGAAGAAAAAATTTTAAATCATCATGAAGTCTTCCTAAATTCACAACTTCCCATTTTTCCCATACAAAGCAGGGATCTGAAATGCTGTTAAAAGAAGCAAAAGACTCCAAGAGACAGTCTAGAAATGCAGGAACCAAAACCCTGAGAGCAGATAAGAGATTCTGGAAGGAAGCTATCCTCAACCAAAGTGGCCAGGTTCCTATAGTTCTCTAACATCATGTTCCCGTACACTTCCCGTTGACTGAGGTCCAGGCAACCCGCTCCTCCTGAGTGAAATCTATGGTCACATCCTGGAATACCAGCTGTTCTGGAAATACAGCATACAGATGACATGTGTCCATGAGAAGACTTTCTAATGTGCCCCATGATGACAAAAGCAAGCTCACAGAACTGGTTTCGATATAGTAGAGTGTTTGGTGTATACTTTTTACACAGAAATATTTTCTACCAAATTCCTAACCGAAGAAATGATGAGATGTGACCCACAAACCATTTCAGAAACTATTCTGATCTGGAAGAGAAATGATAAAATAATCAGAACAACATTGGCTTTTTTTTTTGGCCACACCACCTGGCTTGTGGGATCTTAGTTCCCTGACCAGGGAATGAACCTGGGACCCCACAGTGAAAGCACCAAGTCCTAACCACTAGGCCACCTAGCAATTCCCGGCATATTTTTTTTTTTTTGAGTGTTGTATTTGTATGACACATGATGAATTGTCTATCAAGGAAACAGGTACTATTTTTTTTTTTTTATTTGTAGTGGATTTTGTCATACATTGAAATGAAACAGCCATGGGTTTACATGTGTTCCCCATCCCGATCCCCCCTCCCACCTCCCTCTCCACCCGCTCCCTCTAGGTTTTCCCAGTGCACCAAGTCCGAGCGCTTGTCTCACGCATCCAACCTGGGCTGGTGATCAGAAACAGGTACTATTTTTAAAAAGCACACTGATCCAAGAGTTCTTGAGTGGGACAAATGTGTCATTTATTTTAACAAGCTTATCTTTTTCTTAGTATTTTTAACAAGCTTCTTTAAACTAGTAATGTTGAAAATTCTGCTCCATGAATGACTGTTTTGAACAGTAATGAAGTACGATAAGTACTTATAATAAGTACTTGTAATAATAAGTGATGTAAGCATTCATACTGCCTTTTGAATTTCAAGTGTTTTACAAATTTTACAGTTCTAATAAGATAGCATCCTCAGTATCAACAATCATTTTAACTATTCACTATATACTATATATCTTTCTGATAGCTTTTATAGAGTCTTAGATGTGCAACAGAAACAATTTAAAATCAATAATGTTGTTGTTCCACCTTTCTACAAATATATAGCAAACATTCCTTAAACAGCTTAAATTTATTTCACTTCATGTACTCTAAACTTTAATGATACACAAACAAATACACAGAGACAACTCTGAAGAAAGTTCACAAAAGTTTTTCTAGTTGTGAAGAATACAAAAAAACAAGAAAAAGAATCGATCAAATCATTTGAACATCTTCATCTATACCTATACTAAAACGGAACTATTTATTCATTTTACTAAAATCTAAGGACCTGGAAAATATGTAAGAACAATTTTCAAAGGTTGGAATAAATAAAAATATTCATGAAATGATGACGTCTTTTATATATACCCTAGGTTTCTGCCTGAACATACAGATGCATACATAAAGACACTTAAGGGAAAAGGAATCTTCCATAAGTAACAGATATTTTGGAAGAAACATTTATAATCTGCCTTTTAAAAAAAAACCTCATGTGTATTTTAGCACTTATGGTAAAAAAAAAATTATAAATTGTACATGAATGCGTGCTGAGTCACATCAATCATATCCAACTCTTTTTGACCCCATGGGCTGTAGCCATCCAGACTTCTCTGTCCATGGGATTTCCCAGGCAAGAAAACTGGAGTGGGTTGCCATTTCCTTCTCCATGGGACCTTCCCAACACAGGGATCAAACCCAGGTCTCTTGCATCGGTAGGCGGATTCTTTACCATTGAGCCACCAGGGTTCACTGAAAACAATTCTTCCTCTTTAGTAACAGTAATTAAAAACACAATATGAGAAACAGTCTACATTTTATTAGCAAATATACCATGACACCCACTTAGAACACATTTCCAGACCTATGTAAAGAAACTAAATCTTTACTGAAGCACATAAAGTCTGAAAATCACAAGTTTTACTTGGAAGATGTAGTGATATAAAGACTTCAGTGACTGCAATTTCAGAACAATTCACACTCAAAACAAACATGGATATTTCAAATGTAAGTCTCAGTTGTATCTAGGGGAGCCAACATAATTTTGAATTTAAAAAACAAAAAACACCTAAATAAAGGGAACCTGCCAAATTACAGATGAAGCTATTACTGTATAGACTAGTTGAAATTTCAAAAGAAATGAAGCAAAATAGCTTCCATGGTAGCCAAAGAAGCCCACCTAAAGAGAGACTTAGACATTATTTTGAACAATAAAATAGAGGCTTACATGTCAATGTATGGCAAAAACCACCACAATACTGTAAAGTAATTAGCCTCCAACTAATAAAAATAATTGGGAAAAAAATAGAAGACTTAAATACAACATAATATTTTATAATCATGCAACAGGTGAGGTATTCCAAGGTAACATCAAAAATAAGAGGGGGGAAAAAACAATCAAAGGGCAGAAAGGAAACATTAAGGTTTCAAGGTTGTGTAATAAAGAATTTAAGGACTTGCCTGATGCTCCAGTGGGTAGAAATCTGCCTGTCAATGCAGAGGACACGGGTTCCATCCCTGGTCAGGGAAGACCGCACAAGCCTCGGAGCAACTAAGCTAGTGTGCCACACCTGCTGAAGCCCACACCCTCCAGAGCCTGCTGGGGATTAATGCAACAACTGAGCCCGTGCCTTAGGGCCTGAGCTCCACAAGATAGTGGCCCCTCCTAATCACAACAGAGAAAGCCCAAGACCATCAGCAAAATCCCAGCATAGACAAAACTAAATAAATACTAAAAGTAACAAAAGAAAAAAAAAAAAAAGAATTTCACAGGCTTTTGTCCCCAGGTTCTGGAAGTTTTTAAACTACTCTTGGAATTTAAGTTTTCTCAGTCTTGGAATTTCCTTAGTGACTGCAGTGACCTTATTCCTCTCCGTAGGCCCTGATAATTTATGCTAACAAGATGACTTACGGTGGGCCCCTAATTTAATAATGGGATGACTCAGGTTGTGAGGCTGGGCATTTCACAAAGACCAACAAAGTGACTAGAGGTTTGGGGCTTTGAGCCAGGTGGGCTTATTAGTCCAACCTCTAAGGGGGGCAGAATGCTGGAGATGTTATCAACCACGGCTATGTGGCTAAACCCGAATAAAAATTCGGGACTTAAAAGCTTGAGTGAGCTTCTTTGGCTGACAGTAGTGTTTTCTGTCACACTGATGTGCCAGGAGGGCAATGGGTCCCTTGGGATGATGACTATGGTTAAGTTCAAACAAACCCATTCAGAAGATAAGCAGCTTATCAAGTCCAAAGAAACAGCATTTCAGGAAAGAGAGACCGAAGAAACAGAGGCCTCTTACCTGGGAACGAATCATTTCTGACTCCTTGCTTTCCTCTTCCTCTGGGCTTCCTTCTCAGGTAAGATCAGTCTTGCGAAGTGACCCCGAAAACAGGCCGTTCAATGCTTAGAAAAACATAGCGAGCTCCCTGTAACGCAGCCCCACACAGAGGGAGGATCTCAACAGGTACATATCACAATCCTCTAGGGCCACTGACCCAGAAGGGATTCTGGAACACAGAATCAAACGAGGTGTTTTTAGTTTCATTCTTTTCTTCAGAACTCGCGGCCCCTCCTGTGAAAACCACAGAATCTACGCTGACCCTCCCCTTCACACTATAGGCGAGGCCCTGACCAACCTGCGTAAAGAATAGAGCGTCGTTCAACTCTTCATGGATCAGAGACGGAGGGGTTGAGCAATGCAGGACTTTTAAGCAGCGGCGTCTACAAGTTAGAAGGTAGAACTGCCAGAGAACGATATGTATCCTAGAACGATATTAACAGAAATGTGATGTGGGCCCCAAGGATCCGGCAGTTAAGATAAAGGACTTCAGAACTTCTCTCAGAGCGACGCTGGGACACACCGGGGGCAGGAAGGTGGGGACAGTAGTTTTAACCTCCACCAGTTCAGTTCAATCACTCAGTCGTGTCCCACACTTTGCGACGCATGGACCGCAGCACGTAAGGCTTCCCTGTCCATCACCAACTCCGGGAGCTAACTCAAACTCATGTCCATCCAGTCGGTGATACCATCCAACCGTCTCCTCCTCGGTCGTTCCCTTCTCCTCCTGACTTCAATCTTCCCCAGCATCAGGGGCTCTTCAAATGAGTCAGTTTTGTGCGTCAGGTGGCCAAAGTATTGAAGTTTGTGCTTTAGCATCAGTCCTTCCAACGAATATTCAGGACTGATTTCCTTTAGGATTGACTGGCTGTATCTCCTTGTAGTCCAAGGGAATCTCAAGAGTCTTCTTTAACGTCCAAAGATACCCCGGAAACTCACGTGTGGAGGACAACAGGCTGAGCGACTACGAAATCCGGGTTTTAAACAAACAAACATAGCAAACTCACCTGAACTCCTCCGTCGCTAGTCTACATTCACTTCCGGGTCTGCAGGCTACTGCGCCCGCGCAGGCGGAGGAAGTGGTACCGACGGAGGTGATTGGGCTTCGCCAGGGCCCAGTAGTGGCGAAATAAGCGCTGTGGGTGGGAGGAGGCCTGAAGCGCAATTGCATAGGGGCGGGACCAGAGGGGGCGGAGCCTCCCCCCCCCCCCCCCCCCCCCCCCCCCCCCCCCCCCCCCC
>CM035288.1:56564996-56582686 GCA_020226075.1 Hydropotes inermis
TTTCAGCTCTGCCCTTTAAAGAATGTCTGTTAAAATATTTGTCAAACGACACAACAGCAACATTATTTATTTTAAATTATTTCTGTTGCACATTGAAGACTCTGAGAAACTGTCAGAAAGATATATTCAGTTCAGTGCAGTTCAGTCGCTCAGTCGTGTCCAACTCTTTGCGAACCCATGAATCACAGCATGCCAGGCCTTCCTGTCCATCACCAACTCCTGGAGTCTAACCACACCCATGTCCATCAAGTTGGTAATGCAATCCAGCCACCTCATCCTCTGTCTTTCCCTTCTCCTCCTGCCCCCAATGCTTCCCAGCATTAGGGTCTTTTCCAATGAGTCAACTCTTTGCATGAGGTAGCCAAAGTACTGGAGTTTCAGCTTCAACATCAATCCTTCCAATGAACACCCAGGACTGATCTCCTTTGGAATGGACTGATTGGATCTCCTTGCAGTCCAAGGGACTCTCAAGAGTCTTCTCCAACACCACAGTTCAAAACCAACAGTTGTGCGGCACTCAGTTCTCTTCACCGTCCAACTCTCACATCCATACATGACTATTGGAAAAACCATAGCCTTGACTAGAGGGACTTTTGTTAGCAAAGTAACGTCTGTGCTTTTAAATGTGCCATCCAGGTTGGCCATAACTTTCCTTCCAAGGAGTAAGCATCTTTTAATTTCATGGCAGCAATCACCATCTGCAGTGATTTGGGAGTGCAAAAAATAAAGTCTGACCCTGTTTCCACTGTTTCTCTATCTATTTCCCATGAAGTGATATGACCAGATGCCATGATCTTAGTTTTCTGAATGTTGAGCTTTAAGTCAACTTTTTCACTCTTCTCCTTCACATTCATCAAGAGGCTTTTTAGTTCCTCTTCACTTTTTGCAACAAGGGTGATGTCATCTGCATATCTGAGGTTATTGATATTTCTCCTGGCAGTCTTCATTCCTGCTTGTGCTTCTTCCAGCCCAGCGTTTCTCATGATATACTCTGCATGTAAGTTAAATAAGCAGGGTGACGATATACAGCCTTGATGTACTCCTTTTCCCATTTGGAGCCAGTCTCTTCTTCCATGTCCAGTTCTAACTGTTGCTTCCTAACCTGCATACAGGCTTCTCAAGAGACAAGTCAGATGGTCTGGTATTCCCATCTCTATCAGAATTTTCCACTGTTTATTGTGATCCACACAGTCAAAGGCTTTGGCATAGTCAATAAACCAGAAATAGATGTTTTTTCTATTTCGCTTGAGGAAGCACAAGCACAACTCTCTTGCTTTTTCGATGATCCAGCGGATGTTGGCAATTTGATCTCTGGTTCCTCTGCCTTTTCTAAAACCAGCTTGAACATCTGGAAGTTCATGGTTCACGTTGTTGAAACTTGGCTTGTAGAATTTGGGGCATTACTTTGCTAGCATGTGAGATAAGTGCAGTTGTGCAGTAGTTTGATCATTATTTGGCATTGCTTTTCTTAGGCATTGGGATGAAAACTGACCTTTTCCTCCTGTGGCCACTGCTGAGTTTTCTAAATTTGCTGGCATATTGAGTGCAGCACTTTCACAGCATCATCTTTTAGGATTTGAAATAGCTCAAGTGGAATTCCGTCACTTCCACTAGCTTTGTTCAAAGTGATGCTTTCTAAGGCCCACTTGACTTCACATTCCAGGATATCTGGCTCTAGGTGAGTGATCACACGATCATGATTATTTGGCTCGTGAAGATTTTTTTTTGTACAGTTCTCCTATGTATTCTTGCCACCTCTTCTTCATGTCTTCTGCTTCTGTTAGGTCCATGCCATTTCTGTTCTTTATTGAGCCCCTCTTTGCATGAAATGTTCCCTTGGTATCTCTCATTTTCTTGAAGAGGTCTCTAGTCTTTCCCATTCTGTCGTTTTCCTCTATTTCTTTGCGTTGATCACTCAGGAAGGCTTTCTTATCTCTCCTTGCTATTCTTTGGAACTCTGCATTCAAATGGGTATATATTTCCTTTTGTCCTTTGCTTTTGGTTTCCCTTCTTTTTACAGCTATTTGTAAGGCCTCCTCAGGCAGCCATTTTGCTTTTTTGCATTTCTTTCTTGGGGATGGTCTTGATCATCCTGTACAATGTCACCAACCTCCGTCCATAGTTCATCAGGCACTCTGTTTATCAGATCTAGTCCCTTAAATCTACTTCCCATTCCACTGTAAAATCATTAGGTCATACTTGAATGGTCCAGTGGTTTTCCCTGCTTCCTTCAGGGTAAGTCTGAATTTGGCAATAAGGAGTTGATGATCAGAACCACAGTCAGCTCCCAGTCTTGTTTTTGCTGATTGTATAGAGCTTCTCCATTTTTGGCTGCAAAGAATATAATCAATCTGATTTTAGTTTTGGCCATCTGGTGATGTCCATGTGTAGAGTCTTCTCTTGTGTAGTTGGAAGAGGGTGTTTGCTATGACCAGTGCATTCTCTTGGCAGAACTCTATTAGCCTTTGCCCTGCTTCACTCTGTACTCCAACGCCAAATTTGCCTGTTAGTCCAGGTGTTTCTTGACTTCTTATTTTGCATTCCAGTCCCCTATAATGAAAAGTACATTTTTTGGGGGTGTTAAATCTAGAAGGGTTGGTGGTGGCCTGATGCAGGGTTGGGGGCACAGACTAACAGTGCATTCATGGGATCTTTTGAGCAAGGTCACCATTATCTTCATTACCTCAACCATAGTTTAGTGAGTGAAGTCACTCAGTCGTGTCCTATTCTTTGTGACCCCATGGCTATAGCCTACCAGGCTCCTCTGTCCATGGAGTTTTCCAGGCAAGAGTATTGGAGTAGGTTGCCATTTCCTTCTCTGGGGGATCTGCCCAACCCAGGGATCAAACCCAGGTCTCCCACATTGTAGGCAGATGCTTTACCATCTGAGCCACCAGGGAAACCAACCATAGTTTGAGCCCAGGTAAATTTCAGGGAGGGAACACAGCTCCACCCATCAAGAGAAAATTGGATTAAAGAATAACTGACCATGGCCCTGCCCACCAGAACAAGACCCAGTTTCCTCCTCAGTCTATCTATCCTATCAGGAAGCTCCCATAGGCCTCTTATCCTTCTCCATCAGAGGGTAGACAGGTTGAAAACCACAATCATGGAAAATTAGCCAATCTAATCACATGGATCACAGCCTTGTCTAACTTAATGAAACTGTGAGCCATGCTGTGCAGGGCCACCCATATCTGGTGGAGAGTTCTGACAAATGTAGTCCACAAGAGAAGGGAATGGCCAAACACTTCAGTATTCCTGCCTTGAGAACCCCATGAACAGTATGAAATGGCAAAAAGATGAACTCCCCAGGTTGGTAGGTGCCCTATATGCTACTGGAGATCAGTGGAGAAATAACTCCAGAAAGAGTGAAGAGCCGGAGACAAAGCAAAAACAACATCCAGTTGTGGATGTGACTGGTGATGGAAGCAAGGTCCAGTGCTGTCAAGAGAAATATTGCATAGGAACCTGGAATGTTAGGTCCATGAATCAAGGTAAATTGGAAGCAATCAAACAGGACATGGCAAGAGTGAACATCGGCATTTTAGAAATCAGCAAACTAAAATGTACTGGAATGGATGAATTTAACCCAGATGACCATTATATCTACTACTGTGGGCAGGAATCCCTTAGAAGAAATGGAGTAGCCATCATAGTCAACAAGAGAGTCTGAAATGCAGTACTTGGATGCAATCTCAAAAACGACAGAATGATCACTGTTCATTTCCAAGGCAAACCATTCTATATCACGGTAATCCAAGTCTATGCCCCGACCAGTAATGCTGAAGAAGCTGAAGTTAAATAGTTCTATGAAGGCCTACAAGACCTTCTAGAATTAACACCAAAAAAAAGAAAATATTACTATGTAAAAGTTATATTCTTGTGTAATAGCAGCCACTCGCCTAAAGGAAAACCAGGTTTCTGAACTTGCTGTTTTCATCATGGGTCACATTAGGAAGTCTGTCCATGGCCACATGGCATCTGTACTTTGTATTTCAGGGACGGCTGACATTCCGGGATGTGGCCATAGACTTCACTCAAGAGGAGTGGGAATGCCTGGACCTCAGTCAGCGGGAATTGTACACGGACGTGATGGTAGAGAACTATAGGAACCTGGCTTCCTTGGGTGAGGACAACTGCCTTCCAGAATCGCTTATCTAAACCTCAGGATTTTGGTTCCTTCATTTCTAGAATGTCTTCTGAAATGTTCTGCTCCACACATTTGTTTCAGATCTCTGCTTTGTAGGTGGAAATGAGTATCTGTGAGTTTAGAAAGAAAGGCTTCGTTATGATGATTCATTATGTTTGTAACCTTTATCAAAGTATTTGGGGAATCATTCTCTGGGCTGTTTTTACATTCACCATGTGCTGTGATCCTGATCTGTGTGGAGGCAGGGGGGATTGGAGCACACCCCTGAGAGAGAAGCCCCTGAGGATTGCTGCTCTGTTGATGTTCCCCTTGGGATATGCTGTGTGCATCATTTTCACCCACTGGGTGAGTCTCGTGTGACCCTGGTTGGCACTGCCCTTGGCCCCACCTCAACCATGGGTATCCTGGCACATGGCCCTGGGGTCTCTCACATGTTGTTTTCACCAGGTCACCAGCATAGATTCTTGAAGTCAGGGCCCAGGATTGCATTCATCATGGAGCTGGACCTGCTGTGGTGTTGTGGGGACAGCTCAGACTCCGGCCTGGCTGCACCCCCTAGTGTGGGAGCCCACAAAGTCTCCAGCTGCTACAGCTACACCTGCTGTGACTGGGGGAGCCCTCCTTTTCCACTCAGATGCTCTATAGGGGCTGAGTTTACAAAGACAGCTGTGATGGTATAGAGACGAGCTGGTGCAACTTCTAGTGGAGATATCAGCTCTCCTTCCTTAAGTTGCCAGACCCTGGGGCTCAGCAGTGCTTCAGCCCCTCTGTGCATGTGGATAAACTACAGGCCCGTGCTGCCGAGGTTTCCCAGAGCCCACCAGTCTACCCTGGAAGTGAGGGGCGCAGAGGAAGAGGCAATAGCTGGGTCATGAGAGCACCCACCCTAATGGAGCCCTTCCTCAGGCCTGGTGAGGAGGGGCCCGCACAGCGGGAGAGAGGCTACAAACAATGGCGCCTCTTCGCTTTGGGCATGACTCAGCAATGGCGCTCTGCGCTAGGGTGGTTCAGGCCTCCTCCCCAAGCATTCCTGTTTGCAGAGCTCCTCCCTCCCTGCCATTCCCACAGGGCGTCTCCTCACCGCCCACAGCAGAGCTCTGCCTGGGTCTGCTCTCCAGACTCCGCCTTCCAGCCCCCAGCCCTTGTCTGCAGCGGCGGACACCCTCTCAGGCTGGGTGGGCAGGGTTGGGGGCGGTACCCGTGTGCAGGTCTCCTCTGTCTTGCTGCCTCTGACTGCTGCCGTGGTCTCTTCCCACAGAGGATGAGGCTCCCCTTCCGTGCCAACTGGGCTCCCCCAGTGAGGGCCTTCCCCGGAGGTGGAGACCTCTCCTCTCTTCCCATCCCATTGCCTTTCCTGTTCTTTTTCTTTCTTCTTTCTTTGGCCCTACCTAGCTCAGCAGGAATCTTTCTTGTCCTTTTAGATTTCCAAGGTCCTCTGCTAGTGTTCAGCTGGGCTCTGGGAGAAGTGTTCCATTTCTAATGTATGCTTGATGCATTTGTGGAGAGAGATGAAGTCCATGTCTGCCTAATCCTCTGGCATCTTGATCCTCCCATCTCTATTTTATTTTTATGCTCGTGAAGAGTTCATCAATTTTCTCTAAATCTTTAAGGGTATTCACTGAGAATAGTAGGTAAAAAGACTTATTCTTTGGTATCTTTCAGCTATATCTCCTCAAGACACCCAGGATTTGATGCCAAAGAAACCAAGGGTAGAAGATTTGTTCCCAAAAGCAAACCTAGGAATATATGAAAGATTTCACCTCAGAAAAGTGCAATTAATGAAAGACTCAGAACATACAAAGGCATGTGAAAGACAGAGAGGATGTTTACATGGACATAAATAAATACACACAGTTACATATAATGCAGACATTACTGTAGAAGGAAATGAGCTACCTGAGTCAAATTGGGGGAAACACTCATTTCAGTCTTCAACATCTGCTGAGAAGTGTAAGTTTTTCAGAAAAAAATTACATCATTTTTTGAAACATAGTTGTTCTCTGAAAGGAAATGTGGAAACTCTGGAAGGTCCTCCAGTCTCTACTGTAAATACTCATTCAAACTACTCTGAGCATAGGCTTCGATTCAACATATATTTAAACATGTCTGAAAAGCAGAAATCTAAAAATAATGGGGAAAACTCACAATATAATGAATTTGAGGGATCTGTGATTAGGAAGTCATTATTCTTCCATCAACAGATATTTTCTCTCCATTCCAAGATGTATAATGTTGATGATAATGGAAGAGATGTAATCCAACTGGCATTGTTCAATACATCCCATAATATGGTTAATAGGGAAGAACTTTCCATGTGTAATAAAATGAGTCAGACCTTAAGTAAGACCTCCAGCTCCAATAATTACACAATTATTTATGATGGAGTGAAGGTCTATTCATGCAATGAACCTGGGCATAACTTTGAACAAGCCTCAAACTTTATGGAACATCAGGGAGCTCAATCTTCACACAAGGATTCTAAAAGTAGTAAATGTAAGAATATCTTTTATCAAGCATCAGATCTTTCTCTAAATAAGAGTATTCATAGTGGAGAGAAAACTTACAATTGTAGTGAATATGGTAAAGTTTCTAATCAGTCTTCAAATCTGATTAAACAGCAGAGAATTCAGAATCCACAGAAACATTACAAGTGTAATAAATGTGGGAAAGTCTTCAGTAACTCATCTAATATAAGTAAACAGGAAAATGCATTCAGGAAGGAAACGTTTCAAGTGTACAGTATGTGAAAAAGCCTTTAATCAGAGTTCAAATCTTAGTCAACATCGGCAAATCTATACTGGCAGGAAACCTTATAAATGTAAGGATTGTGGCAAAGTGTTTATCTATTTCTCAACTCTTAGTCAACATCAGCAAATTCACATTGGGGAGAAACCTTATAAATGTGCAAAGGTGGCAAAGCCTTTAATCAGAACTCAAATCTTACTTGACACCAGCGAATTCATACTGGAGAGAAACCTTATAAATGTAAGGATTGTGGCAAAGCCTTTAGCCAGCGCTATTTCTTTACTCAACATCAGTTAATTCATACTGGAGAGAAACCTTATAAATGTAAAGAATGTGGAAAAGCCTTTAGTCAATCCTCAACTCTTACTAAACACCAGCGAATTCATACTGGAGAGAAACCTTATAAATGTAAAGATTGTGGCAAAGCCTTTAGGCACAGCATTCATCTCACTAGGCATCTCAGTGCACATACTGGAGAGAAACCCTCATAATGAAATAAGTGATGGAAGACGTTTGTCCTAAAGATACAGGTCGGAAAACATGAGACCATTTATATAAGAAAGATATAGAATGATGTAGAAATATAAAAGAAAAAAATTTAAAAAATGGTTTAATGAAAAATGAAATCTAAATAAATACCAGAAAATCCATACTAGAAAACTTTACATCAATCCTGTTTTCCAAAGTTCCTCTTAAAGAGAAGTACTATAGATAGTAATCAACAGTTAAAACAGATAGAAAATTGATATGTTAGTGTGGATCACAAGATGAAAGGTTGATGTTCTTACAAAGGTACAATTATTAGCAATGTATCCTTGTTTATATTGACATGATTTGTGATTATTTGAAAATGAATGTAGTTTAACTCTAATTATTCCAAGGTATGCTTCATTTCTAGTGTGCATGCAAACTTATGTTTTTGATAGTTGGTACCTCAAAGATAAGAGAAGCCCTTCTATCTAGGGAGAAATCACTTATATGTATTCTCCATTAGAAGATTAAGGACACAGTAATGTAACATGTACAGTAAACATCTAAATGGTGGTGTTTGTCATTCATGTCACACATCCCTGTAGGTCGCCATGATGTAAATGTTCAGGGAATAATTCCACATACTAAAGATGTAAATTATTAATCTATGCTTTTAAAGGTTAACATAATGACAGTTCACTGAAATCTTGATGTGTTTTATAATATCAGCAGAAATTATGAATGTTTAACATATTTCAAATAACCTCTGATACCCTAAAATGTATGGGAAACTCTTCCCAGAAAATTCCTGTAATTATGAAAGTCTTCTTCCTTAAATGATTAGCCTCCATTTTGTAACCATAGAAATCACAGTTCTCAGATCATTATATCAGAGGAATGAATATCATTGTTTATGCTTGTAATCTGTCTTTTAATCAAAGTTACACAGTGGAGTATAAAAGGTTTTATTCTGACTGTGTGTGTTGTTCATACATGTTAATCAATAAAACTGAATGGCTTCTTGTGGTAAAGTTGGTGTCAATGAATAAAGTGTTAACCTACCACCACCATTAACCTCTCTCATCTTATGTAAGGTTGCAGGGAAGAGCACATAACAGCGAAATCTTTGGTAGCACAGTGGGATGGCATCTGCAACAGTTAGTTTCCTTACTGCCCTTAAGCTTCAAATCATTTGATCATGTATTTCCCATCATTTCTCCATTGTACTTTTCCCCCTCTCTGTAGCCGTAGGGACATTTTGATGGTTCTAATAAGAAGGATCATACAGAGTACTGTTGAGAGTTCCCCTGACCTGCTCCATGCTGTTGCTGCCTCAGCGTCTGTCTGGGGAGCAGGCAGCCTGCAGGTCCTTGAACTCACACCAGCCAGTCCTGTGAGCACCTGCCCTAGATGACCCCCTTCCTTGAGACCAGAAGGCATGCTGAACCCCAGGGTCTACTTCACAGGCCCCCCTTCAATGACACCCTCAGAGCTCACCAGAATCCTGCTCCTCTGGTTTGAATGGACCCATCCACACTCAGCCTGAGGAGCCCACAACACTTCACCCAGGGTCACTTAGAAAGACCTGAACCCCAAATACTGGAAATTTCTCTGCCTGATTCTATCCTCGACCTCCCTCAGAAGTTCCCATTCTAAATCCTCCCCTACCAGAGAGGTCTCAGGTGTGCTGAGTGGGAGGGCTTGAGCTCTGGGTGTCTGAACGTGGGTCTTGGGGAAGAAACATCAGAACATATGGGAAGCCTGGTAAAGACTCATTTCTGCACGTCAGACCTGCAGATTCATAGTTTCTTAGAGTGGGGCCCTGGCCTTGAGTGATTTGTATTCACTGAAATGATTCAGAAAGAATCCTTAGCCAAGTGGTTTCCATCTGTTTCCCATCAGGGTCATGTAACCAGTGTCAGGAAGTGACCTCCCCAGTGCCCTCCCCACAGAGTTTTGTGTTGGTCCTGTGCAGACATCAGTGTGGTTTGTAGGAAGTGCTCCAGGGGATTCTCATGGGGAGCCTGGCTTAAGAACGTGGCTCCTGGTCCATTGGTGAGAGCTGAGGCCCAGCTTCAGTCCAAGAAGAGGCAGCAGCATTGGTCTAGCTGGATTTGGACCAGGGAAGTCAGTCAGCTCACATGGTCTGTGTGAGCAGAGGGTTAGGAGCTCTCTGTGGGGAGTGAACAATCAAGAAGTAAATTCACAGGCTGGTCTCCAGGTAGGAAGTGACTGTTCCTGAATATCTCCTGAGACAGGACAGGAGAGGTGGGTCTTTTCAGCTTTTCAAGGTCCTTCTGTCTAGGTGAGGTGGTTGCAGGTTAAAGAGCTGTCCGGATGCCTTTGAAAGTATCTCAAGACACAGGTGTGAATTTGCAACATAACATCCCCAGAGAAGACAGAGCAGGGGGAAGAAGAGGCGGAAATGGCAGCTTCTAGGGTTCATGTCCTGTCCCAGGTCTGGGGCTGTGTCTGCTTTTCCTCCTGAAATTCCTGGACTGAGAATCTTCAAACCTTTACTTCTCTGCTTCTAATATTTCTTCCTGGGGCATTTGTTATCAACTTATTTTTTCCTTTTTTTCTTATAGTAGTGAAGTCTGGCTCTTTTGACTACATCTCCCTTAGTCCTAGAGTCTTTTCTGCATCGTCTGTATCCCGGCTTTCTATGGAGTATGACAGATTCTCAACATGAATTAATGACTCCCGACTGGTGAAAACATTTCCTTTGTGTGAGATCAACCCAGGGAGGCATAGGTTCTGAGAATCCTACTGTGATGTGCTTCAGTCTTGGGATCTTAGAGAAGTAGGGGAAAATTAGTGATGAATTTACATGTAGGTACAACTTCAGACATTTAGAAAAGGATTAAGAAAATGTCCTTAGAATTACCTCTGCGGTTGAGAATTCTACAGAAAGTTTGGGGAAAAGATAGAGAAGAAAAATGTGAGACACTCTTCTCTATACTGGCAGGAGGGACTCATGCTTAACTGTACTTTTAATATACAGAACATTGGAAGTTATATATGAAGTGAAATTTTTCAGGAGAGATTCAGATCACTGCTAACATTTATCCCATTACACCTCATGTTCCATTGGTTCAGATGGTTCTCTGAGATTCCATCACTAAATGTTCATACTTTTTCTCTTTATCTTTAATAAAAATCTTTGAACGATTTAGTGAGGAGTGTGGATAAGCTGCCAGAGTTAATGAGAAATCCATGTTTTCCTGTGCTTTGGAAAAATGAACACTCACCTGTGTTTAGTAGGGTTCTTGAGTTTTGTGAGTTTTCATTACTTAAGCTCAGGTCTGATTGTTTCCATTTTTAATATACTCAGCACTCATATTCAAGCTATTGCACAATTGCACTCATTTCACAAGCTAGCAAAGTAATGCTCAAAATCCTTCAAGTTAGGCTTCAACAGTATGTGAACTTCCAGGTGCCCAACCTGGGTTTAGAAAAGGCAGTGGAGCCACGGATTGAACTGCCAACACCAACTGGATCATAGGAAAAGCTAGAGAATTTCAGAAAAACATCTACTTCTGCTTCACTGACTACACTGAAGCCTTTGACTGTGTAGGTCACAACAAACTGTGGAATATTCTTAAAGAGACGGGAGTATCGGATCACCTTACCTGCCCCCTTCTAAACCTGTATGGATGTCAAGAAGCAACCAGACATGGAACAATGGACTGGTTCAAAACTGGGAAATGAGTATGTCAAGACTGTATATTGTCACCTTGTTTATTTAACTTATATTCAGAGTACATCACGTGATATGCCGGGCTGGATGAAGTACAAGCTGGAATTGCAATTGCAGGGGAAAATATCAGTAAACTCAGATATGCAGGTATCACCACCGTTATAGCAGAAAGCAAAGAGGAATTAACGAGACTCTTGATGAAGATGAAAGAGGAGAGTGAAAAACCTGACTTAAAACTCAACATTCAAAAAATGAAGATCATGGCATCCGATTCCATCACTTTATGGCAAATGGATGGGGAAACAATGGAAACAGTGGCAGACTTTATTTAACACTGTGGACGGTGACTGCAGCCATAAAATTGAAATGCACTTGCTCCTTGGAAGAAAACCAATGACAAACATAGGCAACATATTAAAAAGCAGAGACATTACTTTGCTGACAAACGTCCGTATACTAAAAGCTATGTTTTTTCCATTAGTCATTTATGGATATGAGAGCTGGACAATAAAAAAGTCCGAATGCCAAAGAATTGATGCTTTTGAACTGTGGTGTTGAAGAAGACTCTGGAGAGTCCCTTGGACTGCAAGGAGATCAAATCAGTTAATCCTAAAGGAAATCAACCCTGAATATTCATTGGAAGGACTGATGGTGAAGCTGAAGCTCCAATTCTTTGGTCGCTTTTTACGAAAAGCTGACTCATTGGAAAAGACCCTGATGCTGGGAAAGATTGAAGGCAGGAAGAGAGGGGAACAACAGAGCATGAGTTGGCAGGATGGCATCACCATCTCAGTGAAAATGAGTTTGAGCAAAATCTGGGAGATGATGAAGTACAGGGAACCCTGGAGTGCTGCAGTCCATGGAGTCGCAGAGTCAGACCCGACTGAGCAACTGAACAACAACATATTCCAAAAATAGAATTCTTTTCACATCTTTGTATTTTCTATAATATTTATAAGAATCTTATTACTAATATATGTTCAACTCTGTTAAATCTAAAATAGCACTCAACACTAGTGATAGAGATTTTCAAAAGAATAAAAGATTCAGAAGCAAGAGCTCTAATTTATATCATATCGCCATGTGTTTTTGCCCTAGCATGTTTAAAAAATACAGAGAATCAACCAGAAGTAAATTATAAGAGTTAAACAGGGGAATCTATTCTTGATTTTATTGACATGAATAAGTTTTCTCTATCACTTTTAATATGTATATAGTTCCTAAGTAGTATATGTATGTGTGCATGAAAATGTTAACATTAAGTGATTCATTTTTCTGTTTCTGATATTTTTGCCAGTTACTTCATTTGGGTAAAACATCCATTAGAATTGTCTCTGTGCTGCCTTTGTTCTTTTAAGAGAAAAATCAAGCTCAGATCCACTGAAGTAAATCCCAAGCTCTACCATTTCCTGAATATTTGACCAAATATTCAAAACAATTTTGGATAGCATTATTATTGATCTAAAATTATTTATGTGGCTCATTCAAGATTGAAAAGTAAAAAACTGTTAGATATATAGTATGTAAATAGTTTAAAGGATTGGTTTTTCTAGGTTTACAAATCTAATAAACCTGTAAAATCTGTAATCTATTAAAGCTGTAAAATCCATATAATGCTTTAAGTTCAATCTTAACTATGATTTCTTACATGGCTGTTTCACCTCTGTGCCATTCACAATGGCCATTTATGAGAAGACTACACATGGACATCACTAGATGGCCAAAACTGAAATCAGATTGATTATATTCTTTGTGGCCAAAGATGGAGAAGCTCTGTATAATCAGCAAAAACAAGACCAGGAGCTGGCTGTGGCTCAGATCATGAACTCCTTATTGCCAAATTCAGACTTAAATTGAAGGAAGCAGGGAAAACCACTGGACCATTCAAGTATGACCTAAATCAAATCACTAACGATTATACAGTCGAATGGGAAATAGATTTAAGGGACTAGATCTGATAGACAGAGTGCCTGATGAACTATGGACGGAGGTTTGTGACATTGTACAGGATGATCAAGACCATCCCCAAGAAAGAAATGCAAAAAAGCAAAATGGCTGTCTGAGGAGGCCTTACAAATAGCTGTAAAAAGAAGAGAAACCAAAAGCAAAAGAGAAAAGGAAAGATATACCCATTTGAATGCAGAGTTCCAAAGAATAGCAAGGAGAGATAAGAAAGCCTTCCTGAGTGATCAATGCAAAGAAATAGAGGAAAACGGCAGAATGGGAAAGACTAGAGACCCCTTTAAGAAAATGAGAGATACCCTTTCATGCAAAGAGGGGCTCGATAAAGAACAGAAATGGTATGGACCTAACAGAAGCAGAAGATATGAAGAAGAGGTGGCAAAAATACACAGGAGAACTGTACAAAAAAGATCTTCACGAGCCAAATAATCATGATGGTGTGATCACTCACCTAGAGCCAGATATCCTGGAATGTGAAGTCAAGTGGGCCTTAGAAAGCATCACTACGAACAAAGCTAGTGGAGCTGATGGCAATCCAGTTGAGCTATTTCAAATCCTGAAAGATGATGCTATGAAAGGGCCACTCAGTATGCCAGCAAATTTGGAAAACTCAGCAGTGGCCACAGGACTGGAAAGGTCAGTTTTCATTCCAATTCCAAAGAAAGGCAATGTCAAAGAACGTTCAAACTACTGCACAACTGCACTCATCTCACACGCTAGCAAAGTAATGCTCAAAATTCTCCAAGCCAGGCTTCAGCAATACATGAACAGTGAACTTCCAGATGTTCCAGCTGTTTTTAGAAAAGGCAGATGAACCAGAGATCAAATTGCCAAACCCACTGGATGATTGAAAAAGCAAGAGAGTTCCAGAAAAAATATGTGTTTCTGCTTTATTGACTATGCCAAATCCTTTGACTGTGTGGATCACAATAAACTGTAGATAATTTTGAAAGAGATGGGAATATCAGACCACCAGACATGCCTCTTGAGAAACTGATATGCAGGTCAGGAAGCAACACTTAGAGCTGGACATGGAAGAATAGACTCTTCCAAATAGGAAAAGGAGTATGTCAAGGCTGTATATTGTCACTCTGCTTATTTAAATTATATGAAGAGTACATCATGAGAAATGCTGGGCAGGAGGAAGCACAAGCTGGCATCAAGATTGCCAGAAGAAATATAAATAATCTCAGGTATGCAAATTACACCACCCTTATGGCGGCAAGTGAAGAGGAATTAAAAAGCCTCTTAATGAAATTGAAAAAGTTGGCTTAAAGCTCACCATTCAGAAAACTAAGATCATTGCAACTGGTCCAATCAGCTCGTGGGAAATAGATGGGGAAACAGTGGAAACCGTGTCAGACTTTATTTTTTGGGGGCTCCAAAATCAATGCAGATGGTGATTGATGCCATGAAATTAAAAGACACTTACTCCATGGAAGCAAAGTTATGACCAACCTAGATAGGATATTAAAAAGTAGAGACATTACTTTGCCATCAACGGTCCATCTAATCAAGGCTATGGTTTTTCCAGTGGTCATGTGTGGATGTGAGATTTGGACTGTGAAGAAAACTGAGCAATGAAGAATTGCTGCTATTGAACTGTGGTGTTGGAGAAGGCTCTTGAGAGTCCCTTGGATTGCAAGGAGCTCCAACCAGTCCATTCTAAAAGAGATCAGTCCTGGGTGTTCATTGGAAGGACTGATGTAGAAGCTGAAATTCCAATACTTTAGCCACCTCATGCGACGAGTTAGCTCATTGGAGTGGACCCTGATGCTAGGAGGGATCGGGGGCAGGAGGAGAAGGGGACGACAGAAGATGAGATGGTTAGATGGCATCACCGACTCGATGGACATGAGTTTGAGTAATCTCCGGGAATTCGTGATGGACAGGGAGGGCTGGCATACTTCGATTCATGGGACTGACTGAGGGGGAAACTGAGTCTTGTTCTGGTAGGTGAGCTATGCTTGGTAAATCTTTAATTCAATTTTCTGTTGATGGGCAGGGCTGTGTTTCCTCTCTGTTGTTTGACCTGAGACCAAAGATAATAGTGGAGGTAATGGGCCTCCTTCCAAAAGTCCAGTGCAGGCACTGCTACGCTCAGTGCCCCCAACTCTGCCGCAGGCCACCACCGACCCACGTCTCGGCTGGAGACTCCTGGACACTCACAGGCAAGTCTGGGTCAGTTTCTTGTGGGGTCACTGCTCCTTTTGTCTAGGTCCTGGTGCACACAATGTCTTGTCTGTGTCCTCCAAGAGTCTGTTTCTTCTGTCCTGTAAAAGTTCTACAATCAAATCCCACTGGGCTGCAAAGTCAAATTCCCTGAGGTTCTCCATCCCTTTGTCAGATCCCCAGGTTGGAAATTCTGTTGTGAGTCCTGAAACTTTCTTAACAGTGTGAGAATTTCTTTGGTGTAATTGTTCTGCAGTTTGTGGGCCATCTGCTTGGCTGCTCTATGGTGAGGTTAATGTCGACCTCCTTCAAGAGGGCTTATGCCACAGGCTGTGTGACCAGGTATCCTGCACCCAGAGCCCCTGCCCCTATGGAAGGCCACTGCTGACCCGTACCTCTGTGGGAGCACTCAAACACTGTTCGGGCTCAGTCTCTATGGGGCCATTTGGTCCTGGTGTCCACAATGTTTTGTTTGAGCCCTCTGAGGGTCTCTGGCGGGCATGGAGTTTGATTCTAAATGTGATTTCACCCCTCCACCACCTTTCTGGGAGTTCTCCTTTGCTCTTGGACATGGGGTATCATTTTTGGTGGGATCCAACATTCTCCTGTCAATGGTTGTTCAGCAGTGAGTTGTAATTTTGGAGTTCTTGCAGAAAATAAGCATACGTCCTTGTACTCCAACATCTTAGGCTCATTCCCATCCTTGGGTGATGATCATTCCTTCCAGAATCGGTTATTTACCCTCAGGGTTTTGATTTCTGCATTTCTAGAATGTCTCCTGAAATCTTTTGCTTCCTAAAAGAGACTTTCACATGTCTGCTTTCTAGGCGAAAATGGGTATTTGTGATATTTGACAGAAAGATTTCATTATGAGTCTTTATCATTCTGACTTTCTCTCATAATGTAACATGTCTTCTTCATTCTTATCATCGGTAAATTGCTAAATTGTGTCCAAGTCTTTGGGATCCCATGGAATACACCAAGCCAGGCTTCCCTATCTTTGCTCAACTCCCAGTGTGTGTTCAAACTCATGTTCATTGGGTCAATAATGCCACCAACCATGTCTTCTGTTGGTCCCTTCTCCTTTTGCCTTCACTCTTTCCCAGTGTCAACTACAAATTGGCACTTGCCAAAAGCATTGCCAGTGATGGAACCACAGGGCATTTGCTGCCTGCCTCTATGGAGATTGAACCCCGTGCTGCATAGCTGTTGCCCTTCAACAACCCCAGAGGGCGCTCAGGGTGGAGTGAGGCAATCTGCACCCCAGGGGCTCTGGTGGGACAGGTCTCTAGGTCGTTGGGTGTTTTTAGGAACAGATGGGAGACAGTGGAAACAGTGTCAGACTTTATTTGTTGGGGGCTCCAAAATCACTGCAGATGGTGATTGCAGCCATGAAATTAAAAGACGCTTACTCCTTGGAAGGAAAGTTAGGACCAACCTAGATAGTATATTAAAAAGCAGAGACATTACTTTGCCAACAAAGGTCTGTCTGGTCAAGGCTATGGTTTTTCCAGTGGTCATTTATGGATGTGAGTTGGACAGTGAAGAAAACTGAGTGCCCAAAAATTGATGGTTTTGAGCTGTGGTGTTGAAGAAGACTCTTGAGAGTCCCTGGGACTGCATGGGGATCCAACCAGTCCATCGTGAAGGTGATCAGGCCTGGGTGTTCATTGGAAGGCCTGATGCTGAAGCTGAAACTCCAGTACTTTGGCCACCTCATGCGAAGAGTTGATTCATTGGAAAAGTCCCTGATGCTGGGAGGGATTGGGGCCAGGAGGGGAAGGGGATGACAGAGGATGAGATGGCTTGGTGGCATCACTAACTCGATGGGAATGAGTTTGAGTAAACTCCAGGAGTTTGTGATGGAAAAGGGAGGCCTGGAGTGCTGCGATTCATGTGGTCGCAAAGAGTCAGACACAACTGAGCGACTGAACTGGACTGAGGAACATATTTTATGATCTCAATTCTTGCATCTCCTCATGGCTAGAGGAGCACTAAATCTTTTCATGGTTATATCAGATCCTCATGATTAGCAAGAAACCTTTTGGAAAATGAGTGCTTAATGGCATTGAACTCCCCCTTCACCAAAACCTTATACATTGACTTTTCCCCACTGCCACTTTGGAGCAGTCCCTCAGAGCTATCTTAAGTTCTCCCTCCCAGGCGGTAGTCCTCATTTCTCCCCAGTTCAGTCCAGTCGCTCCGTCATGTCCCACTCTTTGCGACCCATGGGCTGCAGCACGTCAGGCTTCCCTGTCCATCACCAACTCCCAGAACTTCCTGAAGCTCATGTCCATCGACTTGGTGATGCCATCCAACCATCTCATCCTGCCTTCAATCTTGCCCAGCATCAGGGTCTTTTCCAATGAAACCTTTCTTTCCATCAGGTGGCTGAAGTATTGGAGTTTCAGCTTCAGCAAGAAGAAAGCAAAAAAGAACCATAGAGCCTCTTGATGAAACTGTAAGAGAAGAGTGAAAAAGTTGGCT
>CM035288.1:56583186-56599754 GCA_020226075.1 Hydropotes inermis
TCTGTGAGTTTAGAGAGAAGGGCTTCATGATGATTCATTATGCCTGTAACCGTCTTCTTCCTTGATGTACTCTGCCTGCTTCATTGTAGGTTAGTGGAAATTGTATAAGTTCTGTGGTATTAAATAGTTGCACCCTCTCTTAATTTCACATTTACACACTTACTTTTGCCTTAGCGGTACGTGACCAAAATCTCAGGATTTGATTGTTATATATTTGTAATGTTTCTGCTTTTTAATATGCTATCTAGTTTGGTCATAACTTTTCTTCCCAAGGAGTAAGCATCTTTTAATTTCATGGCTGCAGCCACCATCTGCATTGATTTTGGAGTCCCCCCAGAAATAAAGTCTGACCCTGTTTCCACACTCTTCCCATCTATTTCCCATGAGGTGATGGGAGCAAATGCTATGATCTTAGTTTTCTGAATGTTAAGCTTTAAGCCAACGTTTTCACTCCACTCTTTCACTTTCATCAAGAGGCTTTTTAGGTCCTCTTCACTCTCTCCCATAAGGGTGGTGTAATCTACATATCTGAGGTTATTGATATTTCTCCCGGCAATCTTGATTCCAGCTTGTGTTTCTTCCAACCCAGCATTTTAATTCTTCTAAGACTTTGTTAATTGATTCTAGCATTTTCTCCGTTTTGTTTTCAAGGTTTTTCATAATCTTTCCTGTCATTATTCTAAATTCTTTTTCAGGTAGTTTGCCTATTTCCTCCTCATTTATTTGGACTTCTGTGTTTCTAGTTCGTTCCTTCTTTTGTGTCTTATTCCTCTGCCTTTTCAGTAATTTTTTATTTTAACACTGTATTTTAGGTCTTCTTTTCTCAGGGTTCAAGGTTGAATTCTTTCTTCCTTTTGGTTTCTGCCCTGCTAAGTTTGGTCCAGTGGTTTGTGTAAGCTTCTTATAGGGTGAGAATTGTGCTGAGTTTCTTTGTGCCTGTTGGTTTCCTCTGATTGGCAAGGGGAATGAGGTGGTAGTCCTGTCTGCTGATGACTGGGTTTGTATTTGTGTTTTGTTTGTTGCTTGGATGAGGTGTCCTGCACAGGGTGTTACTGGTGTTTGGGTCTTGTATTCAAGTGGTTTCCTTTGTGTGAGTTCTCACTATTTGATACTTCCTAGGGTTAGTTCTCTGGTAGTCTAGGTTCCTGCAGTCAGTGCTTCCATTCCAAACGTTCAGGGCTTGATTTCTGGTCAGAAAGGAAGATTCCACAAGTGATTTTTCATGACATTAAGTGAGACTAAAACTAATACCCCACGACAATAAACCCAAGATGAATTGCAGGCAAATGGCAGCTAGAAAGTTAGGCAGATAATAATTACAATAATGGAATATACACATATGCATATACACCCATGAGCAAAGTCAAAACAGTCTCCCCAAAAATGAAGTACAGTAGATTGACTCAGCCAACAAAGGAAAAAAAAAATTGACCAGTTAAGAAGAAAATTAACTAAAGCACAAACTGGAAATGAAAACTGAAGCAAGGTACCAAGGGGAGAAGAAAGAAATGAAAATAAAACTAACAAATATGTTGAGAGCAAAGGAAAGAAAGAGAAGAAAGAATAGATATGCAAAGCTAAAGAGATGTAGATAAAGATTTATATTCGTTAAGGATTAACTGCAAGTTGGAAAGAATAGTAGGAAAAGCAAATAAATAAATGTAGAAAAATCATAATTTAAAAATATTAAAAAGAGAAAGAGAGGAAAAAAATGTAAAATTCCACAGAACTGCTAAAGCCCAATGTAGAGGCATAGGTTTGTAACAATAAAAAATGTGACTAAAAATAATAATAGTAAAGAAAACTCAAAAGCTTAAGAAGATTTCATAGTGCCAAAGAAGTTGACAACTACAACAGATTGGTGGGGGGAGGGGGAGGAAAGAAAAAATGTCCAAAAAAATCTACAGAACAAGTGAAAACATAAGAATCATAAATATTTTCCTTGAGTCACTTCTGTCAGAGTTCTTTCCCTCGCTGGGAGTCCCAGTTGACCTCACCTCCCTAGGAGCATCCCTAGGATGCTCTCCCACACTATGCTGATCTCTGGACCAGATGTGGGATCTGCTCAGATTCGAATCTTGTCCTACTCTTGTGTGTTCTTGCCTTGAAGGTCCATAGCTCTCAGAACGATTGCATTTTCTTCAGTGGATGCTCTCAATGGCCTTTTATGTAGTGCATGGGCAAGGTCAGCCTAGTGGATCATGTGCATTTAATCCACCGCTTGTACAGCTGGTGGGAAAGTTTTGGGTCTTCCTTAGCCACAGTGTCCCCTAGGTTTCAACTGTGTTTTTTTTTTTTTTTTTTCCTCACCTCTGCCTGTGGGTCATCCACTGGGGTTTGCTCCTGAGGCTACCCTGGAGGACTTGGGTTGCCCCGGTGAGGACCAGCTGTGGTGATGCTGCAGCTGCTTGGGTCTCAGGGGTTCTGGCAGCACCAGGTACTCAGGGGAGTTGGTGGCCAGAGCAGCAGGAAATTCAGTGCTCTGGTATTGGCCAGGACACTCCAGTATTCTTGCCTGGAGAACCCCTGACAGAAAAGCCTGGCAGGACACAGTCTACAGGGGCACAAAGAGTTGGACAGGACCAAAATGACCCTGTGTGCATGGACACTTTTTTTGGCCTGTGGCAGCTCTGCCCCAGTGAGAGTTGAGTGTGAAGGCACGCAGCTGCTTGGCTTGCAGGGACCCTGGTGATGCCAAGTGTGGAGGGAGTCGGACTGCCTCTGCCGCAAGAGTCAAGGCCCTATCACAGTCTTTTTCTGAGGCTCTTGTAGCTGGCAATCAGCAGGCCTCTCTGGTCAGTCTTTCTCCATAGCTGCCGGGAGCCGGCACATGAGATCCCACCCATGACAAGGTCATGAGGGAGAAAACCTGACAGGCAAGGCAGATCAAGTCTTCAGGGGTTTCAAAAAGGCAAGCTCACGAGATCCCACCGATGACAAGGTCACAAGAAGAAAGCCTGACAGGCAAGGCAGATCAGGTTTTCAGGGATTTGAAAAAGCTGCCCCCCCGGCGCTCACCTTAAAGATGATATCTGTCTTTCTGATGCCTGCGTCAATAGACTACTTCCTTATTTCTGTGACACAGGCAGAAGGCCTTCCCCAATCTCTTCCCAAATAAGAATCAATTTAGAACTTTAATCAGTAAGTTTCTCAGGTGGTGGTATTTTATGAGATTATCCAGGGTGAAAGGAATGTTTTAATTTAAACTCCTTTGCTGGTAGTTTGTTAGCCAAATGCATTTATGCCCTTGGTACTAATATGCATGATTGATTATAATATCCTAATCATAAAATAGCATAAAGAACCTGATTATATAAAAGCCTTAATAGACATAGAGCGTTTTTGGGGGGTGAAGGAGTCCTATTAGAAAACATAAGAAAAATTATTCTAAAGGTGGTTATTGGGTTAACAGTTGCTTGCTGTATTTTTACTCTTAATGTGCTAAGGTTGTGTTATGGAAACCATTGTTAATATAGTTAAAGATCTAGAAAAATAAGAGCTTAGCCCTAGGGTGGTAACAATGAGATGGTTGTTAATTGTCAGCCAGGAGTGCTAGGTAAAAGCTGCTTCACCAAAGTCGCAGAGTCAATGTAGGATAAATTTGTTAGATAAACTCAACTGACAACTTCTGCAGAAGGATTAATTTTTGTGTTAACAAGGTTATACTTCTACTCTGTACTGTTGCCCTATGAGACTGCTACCTTTCAGTTAAGATCACCAGAGAAACAGAAGATAGGTTTACATTCACCTGACTTGCATAAAATGTTAATAGGCCCCAAGCCCAGAAGATAATGTACAAGACCCTCATAAACAAAGAAGTATGCAGAAAACACCCTGGTTTCGTGCAGGACAAGCTGATGTAATGTTATACTATCTTCCCCTTAGAAATGTACTAACTTAGGGTGTAAAAGCTATGGTAAAAAATAAAGGATTGCCCGACTTTGCCAGACTCTGCCAGACCCTGCAAACTCTCCCGTCTGGTCATTCTCTCTCTCTCTCTCTCTGTCTCTTTCTCTCTCTCTCCCTCGCAGACTTGGCCCTATCAAGACTGGTCTCACGTGTCTTCTCTCTCTCTCTCTCTCTCTCTCTCGCTGACGCCGTTCGTCCTGAGGGTACCCCCTGGATCCTGCCGAGGCTGGACCCCGGCACATAGCTCTGCCTGTTCAGGCACTTAAAGGGCTCCTTTGCCTGGGGTTCTTCTCTGTTCTTCAGCGGGTCAGGCCCACTGAGGGGCCGCCCTGGCTGGGGTCTTACTCCATAGATCAGCGTGTCAGGCACTGAAAGGGGGACCCTGGCTGGGGTCTTACTCTGTAGTTCAGGGGTCAGGCGCGATTGATGGGCCAGCCTCTCTATTGTTCAGCTGCAGATGCTGGGGTGTGGGGAGAGAAAGGCTATGGTGATAGCTCCACCTCTTATGTATGACTGACTCAGCAGTTACCGCCCTGCTTCCATGGCTGCCTGACTTTCCTCCACAGGAATTTCCCACCACAGTCTCCTCCCTCACATCTCCTGGATCCCTCTCTCCGCAGTCAACAGCAGTCCTCGCCCTGGGATTGCTACAATACCTAAACTCCAGCTCCCAGCCGCTGCACCTTCCAGGGGACCTGCATCCCTGTTTGAGGCACGCATGGCTGCAGCAAGGACTGTCTAATTCTCGTTCCCTTTAGGTTGCCACAGATCACCTGTTTCATTCTCAGCCTTAAATGTTTCTCCTCTGACTCAGACAACTGCCCCATTGTGGGGAGCAGACCCCTGCTTCAGTTCCCCCACGCACCAAGGGCAGGTCCAGTCCTACTAACACTCCTGTTTTCCCCCTGGTTCCTTGATCCTGCAGAGTTTTGCGTGGTTCTGTATGTTCTTTTCCACTGGTCAGGTACTCCTGTCCACTCTCAGCTGGAGTTCTGCATGCACTTCTGTGTGTGAAGGTGTATTCCTGATGTATCCATGGAGAGAGATGTATTCCACGTCCACCTACTCCTTCGATATCTTCTTCTCCTTCATTGTAGTTTTGATTTGCATTTCTCTAGTTGTTATTGACATTGAGCATATTGCATGTAGCCTTTCCCCATGTAAATGTTCCTTTTGGAGGATTAGGACTTCTGTCCATTTATTGAGTGGGTTGTTGGTTTCTCTGTTATTAAACTTTCAAGTCCTAAAATACATACGCAGTCATTCTATGCATATCACTAGGTGAAAGAAGCCCATCTGAAAATGCTACAGAAATTATGATGTTTACCATATGACATTTTATTTTCAGCAAATATAGCTATGGTTTTTCCAGTATTCATGTACAGATGTGACTTGTTTTTCAGTCGCTCAGTAGTGTCTAACATTTTGCAGCCCTATGGATTCCAGCACGCCAGGTTTCCCTGTCGTTCATCATCTCCCAGAGCTTGCTCAAACTGTTCCCACTAAGTCGGTGATGCCAGGCCACTGTCCAAACCATAGTGTCTTCCCTGGTGGTCTAGGAACTAAGTCCTCTCCCTTGGATTGCTCCACAATCCCTAAACTCCAGCTCCCAGAATCACCAATGCAGGGGGCTGGGTTCAATCCCTGGTTAGAGAATTAGATCCCACATTCCACAACTAAAATATGCTGCTGCAGCAAAATCTCCCACATGGCTCCAAGATCCTCCATGTAAGTAAGACACAACAAAGCCAAAGAAATAAATAAGTGTAGTTTTTAAAAAGAACTATATCACTGGGGAGAATACCAAAGCAAGAAAAACTAATTTCAAAATTTCATGCACACAGACATACATTAAAATGAGATTATACTTACTGAGAATATTAAAGTAAATCTACTCATGTCAATTAAAGAAATCAAGATTATTTTTAATCAGTTAAAGTATACACATCTACTTGTGGACGATATCTTTGTATATTTTAAATATCTTTAGCATGCAAATATGCACAACAGTATAAGGTAAATTAGAGCGTTTGGTTCTGACACATTTCTTTGTTAAAAAGTATAATTTCTGTTGAGCTGTATCTTTTGCCACAGTTGCAAATAGATTAGCACCAATATGTTATAAATACTTCGATGGAGAAGGAAGTGTCAATTCACTCCGGTATTCTTGCCTGGCAAATCCCATGGACAGAGGAGTCGGTGGGCTGCAGTCCATCAGATCGCAACAAGTAGACATGACTAGCGACTAAACTACCAGAACCAAATATGTTGAAAAAATACAAAAATGTGGTCAGAAGACTGTGTCTGTGATATGCATGGCGTGTACTTTAAACATCACACCTGAGCTTGAGGAATGAAAACTGCCACTCCCGAAACCTAGTATCTATAATCAACACAGGTGCGTGTTCATTGTCTAAACCAAAGAGCAGCCAAGAAGATGGGGGTTTCTCCATTCACTATGAGTGTTTCCACACATTCCTTATTCCTTTTTGCCACCTCGTTTAAAGAGGGAGGAAAGAAGTATGAACTTCATAGCCTCATGATGTCAGAGAGAAATCTCCAGAACCAGTGGGCCTCAGATGTCATTGTGTAAATGGATCACATGAAAGATGCATTATCACTGCCTGGAAATTTAGGAATTAACAAGGAAATTATAACTTGCATCTAACATTTAAAAATGTCAATTTTATGCGAATTTCATTTCACATATACTTCCCCTGTTTAGTATCCTAATAATGCATTTAACTAGTAAGTCTTAGCAATGCAAACAACAGCATCTCCTAGTTTTCTTTTTATTTCTGAACATTTTCTGAAAAACTCTAGACTACTAAGTTGAGTCACTGGGCTTCCCAGCTGGCTCAGTGGTAAAGATCTGCCTGCCAATGCTGGAGACATGGCGGGACAATCTCGGGATTGAGAGAACCCCCTGGAGGAGGAAATGGCAATCCACTGCAGATTTCTTGCCTGGAATATCCTGTGGACAGAAGAGAGTTGGTTCTACGTATAATGGCACTTTGAAACTCTGTTTTAAATATCTATTGCATCCAGATGCTAAGTCGTCACTGCATTTCTCAACATCCCTAAAATCCCAACACCAAACCACATCCCAGTGGGAGTGAGGATAGGACTGACTCTCCATGCTGATCTTTCACAAAAAGAATAATGTCAACAGTTGAAATTGCTGATTCAAGTTAAGAATTCATCATGCTCCATAGAAATGGAGCAGACAACGAGGATGCAGACAACGGAGAAAATGCTCTGGGACACAAAGGAGTGTAAAGGGCAGGTCTTTGTTATTATAAGAGGAAATGGAAAAAACTGAGATAATGACAAATGCCCCGGGAATACAAATTAGGAGTAGAGAGCTAAAGGCTTGCAGATTCTCTTTCTGGGCATCTCAGGAGGAAAAGCAGAGGCAGCCCCAGACCCAGGACAGGATATTGACCTCAGAAGCTGCCATTTCCTCCTCTTCTGTCATCTCTGGGGATGATATGCTGCAAATGCATTTCTGAGTTTTGAGAAAATACCTTTGAGGGCATCAACACAGCTCTGTAATATGCAACCACCGCTCCTACAGACAGGACCTTGAAAAGCTAAGAAGACTGATCTATCCTGACCTCTGTCTCAGAAGAGATTCAGAAACAATCACTTCCTACCTAGAGACCAGCCAGTAAACTTATTTCTTGATTATGCTCTCCCCATAGAGAGCTCCTAACACCCTGCTCACACAGACAATGTGAGGTGACTGGCTTCCCCTGTCCAAATCCAGTGAGACCAACCCTGTGACCTCTCCTCAGACTGAAGCCAGGCCTCAGCGCTCACAGGTGGACCAGAAGCCGCATCCTTGACCTTAGCCTCCTCTGCTACACACCACACTGATGCTCCACAGGACCAACAGATAACTCTGTGGGGAGGTCATCACCGAACACTGGTCACGTGATCCTGATGGGAAACCAGATGGAAACCACTTGGCTAAAGAGTCTCTCTGAACCATTTCAGTGAATACAAACCCCTGGAGTTCAGGTCCGCACTCTAAAAGTTATGAATCTGCAGGTCTGCAGTGGGGCCATGAAAGGAGTCATCAGCAAATCCCCTGCTTGTTCTGATGATTTTCCCTGCAATCCAACATTCAGGAGCCCTGAGGTCGACTCCTCACACTCACCACACCTGAGACCTCTCTGTAGGGGAGGATTTAGGTCAGGAATTTCTGAGAGAGGTCAAAGCCAGAATCAGGCAGAATATGCACCCGTACTTGGGGTTCAGCCTTTATACATGACTGTGGTTGAAGTGCCCTGGGCTCCCTAGGCTGAGTTGGATTTCTCCATTCAAACCAAGACAAGCAGCATTCTGGTGAGCTTTGTGAGGGTGTTACTGAATGGAGGGCCTGTGAAGTTGAAACTGCGGTTCAGTAAGACTGCTTATCTCGAGGAAGGTGGCCTTCTAGTGCACGTGCTCACAGGACTGGCTGGTGTGAGTTCAAGGAACCCCAGGCTGCCTGCTCGCCTGACAGATGCTGAGGCAGCAACAGCATGGAGCAGTTCAGGGAAGCTCTCAACAGTAGTCTGTATGGTCCTTGTTATTAGAACCGTCACAATGTCTGAGTAGCTACAAAATGGGAGAGGAGATGCAACACAGAAATGATGAAAAATATGTGAGGTTATGAGAGGTATAAAACCAGCAAGTAAACTAATTTCTACATATGCCATCTCTCTGTGCTACCAAATAGTTTGTTATGGTCTCTTCACTACAACCTTAAATAAGGTGGGAGAGCTTAATGTTGCTGCTGGGTTATACTTCATTCATTATAATCAACCAAAAAACTACAAACCATTCACTTTGTTAAACAGCCATGTGTTCATTCCACACAGTTGAAATAAATCTATGGTATGATCCATGATTAAATAAATACACATCAAAAGTACAGAGAAAGATATTCATTTTTCTGATATAATAATGGGAGGGTTCTGATTTTTATGGCTTACAAAACAAAGCCTAGGAAACACTTAGGAAATATGATATACACTAATTACATGGCTTTTCCAGGAAGGGATTCTAACACATCTCTGGGTTATCACAGAAGCTCTCTGTTTCAACACTGTTATGTAACATTCATGACTTGTGTTTATATTATAAAGATCCATCAATATTGTAGTGAAATGTGATTGTGGTCTTACAAATTGAATGATATAACTATTGAAAATTTATAACCAACTTCTGTCTTACTTTAAGACATGGAAAGATTCCATGCTCACTTACATCATGGCAACCTCCAGGGTTATTTCACATCAATGACAAACACCTTCACTTAGATGGTCATTGTCCATTTTACACTATGGTATGCTTCATCTTCTAATGGAGAATAGATAGAAATGGTTGCAACAGAATATAAAAAGGCTAATCTTTGAAATATAGACCATTAAAAACCCATGTTTGCATACACACTAGAAGCGAAGCATAGTATGGATTATTTGAGAGTTGTATTGCATTCATTTCAAATAATCTCAAATCACATCATTATAAACAAGCATACATTGCTAATAATTCATTCTAACTTTGTAACCATCAATCTTCATCTCATGATCCATGCTAATATATCCATGTTCTGTGAGTCTTAACTATGGAGTACTCCCTACAGTAATTCTCCTTCAGAGAAACTTCAGAAAAGAAGTATTGATGGAATACTTTCTAATATACAGTCTCTTATGTTTATTTACATTTGATTTTTTACTAAATACCTTTCTACATATTTGGTACATCATCTCCATAGGTTTCTTCTATTAAACGCTTGTGTTTTCTTTTGTATGTTTAGGACAAACCCCTTCCATCACTTGTTCCATTACTAGGGTTTGTCTCCAGTGTGTGCCCTCAGCTGTTTAGAGAGATGGCCATTGTGACTAAAGCCTTTGCCACATTCTAAACATTTATAAGGTTTCTCTCCAGTATGAACTCGCAGATGTGTAGTGAGAACTGATTTCTGATTAAAGGCTTTGCCACATTGTGTACATGTTTATAGTTTCTCCCTAGTATGGATTTGCAGAGAAGGCAATGGCAGCCCACTCCAGTACTCTTGCCTGGAAAATCCCATGGATGGAGCAGGCTGGCAGGCTGCAGTCCATGGGGTCGCTAAGAGTCAGACATGAGCGACTTCACTTTCACTTTTCACTTTCAGGCACTGGAGAAGGAAATGGCAACCCACTCCAGTGTTCTTGCCTGGAGAATCTCAGGGATGGGGGAGCCTAGTGGGCTGCCATCTACGGGGTTGCACAGAGCCGGACACGAGTGAAGCAACTTACCATCAGCAACAGCAGCAGCAGTATGGATTTGATAATGTGCAGTTAAAGCTGATCTCCAAGTAAAGGCTTGGCCACACTCATACAGTGATTAAGATCTCTCCGTAGTATGAATTCGCTGATGTAGAGTCAGCTGTGAGCAAGAGATAAAAGCTTTGTCACACCCTTTACATTTATAACGTTTCTCTGCAGTATGAATTCACTGATAATGAGTAACAGTTCCGCTTAAAGCCTTTGCCACATTCTGTACATTTGTATATTCTCCCGCCAGTATGAATTCGCCAATGTATAGTAAAAGCAGAACTGTTCATGAAGGTCTTGCCACATTCTACACATTTATAATGTGTCTCCCCCATATCAATTCGGTTTGAACTGGGAATAAAGGCTTTGCACATTCTGTACATTTAAAACATTTCTCTCCAGTGTGAGTAATCTGATGTGGAGTGAGAAGTGAGTGACATATAAATGCTTTGCCACATTGTGTACATTTGAAAGGTTTTCTTCCTATACTAACTTTCCTATGTCTACTTAGATTGGAAGAGTTACTGAAGTCTTTCCCATGTATCTGACACTTGTATTCTTTCTGTGGATTCTGAACAGTCCACTGATGAACAAGTTCTGAAGACTGATTAGAAGCTTTACAGTATTGACTACAATTATAAGTCTTCTCTCCAGGATGAATACTCTTCTTCAGAGAAAGACCTGATATCTGATAAAAGGTAGTTCTCCATTTACTACTTTTAGAATCCCTGTGTGAAGATTCAGGTCCCTGATGTTTCCTAAAGTGTGAGTCTCCTTCAACCTCACACCCAGTTTCATTGCTTGAATACCTTCTCACACACTCATGAATACTCTTGTAATGGTTGGGGCTGGAGCTCTTATTTAAGGCTTGACTCATTTTATTACACATGGAAAGTTGCTCTATATTAGCCATATCATGATATGTACTGAGCAATGCTGGCTGGATTACATCTCCTCCATTATCATCAACATTATACATCATGGAATGGAGAGAAAATATTGTCTGCTAGAAGAATAATGACTTCTGGCTCACTGATCTCTCAAATTGAGTATATTGTGAGTTTTGCCCCTCATTTTTAAATTTCAGGTGTTCAGACATCCTTGGATGTATGCATAAATGAAGTCTATATTCAGAATTATTTGAATGATTATTTGCAGTGGAGACTAAATCATGTTCCAAACATATCACATTTCCTTTCAGAGAACATGTATGTTTCAAAGTTTATGTAAACCTTTTTTTAAAAACTAACACTTCACAGCAGATGTTGAATACTGAAATTGGTGTCTTCCCCATTTTGACTCATGTTGCTCCTTTCTTTTAGCATTATTGTTAGCATAATATATAACTGTCTCAATTTATGTCCATATAAACATTTTCTCTGTCTGTATATGCCCTTGTATATTCCCAGTGTTTTGTTAAAGTTTCTGAGGTGAAATCTTTCATATATTCCAAGGTTTGCTTCTGGAAACAAATCTTCTATCTTTGGTTTCTTTGGCATCAAATCCTGGTGTCTTAGGGAGAGATAGCTGGAAGATATCAAATAACAAGTAATTTTGCCTACTTGCTCAGGGAATATCCTTAGAGATTTAGAGAAAATTGAGAAAATTTAGAGAAAATAAAACAGAGACAGAAGGATCAAGATGCCAGAGGATCTCTCTCCACAAACACATGAAGAATACACAGAAACGGAACACTTCTCACAGAGCCCAGCTGGCCACTAGCAGAGGCCCTTGGAAATCTACAAGGACAGATACATTCCTGCTGAGCCAGGTAGGACAAGAGAAAGAAGAAGCAAAAGGAAGAGGAGAGGAAGTGGGATGGGGCCTGCAACCTGGGGGGACATGAAAGTGAGGAGCGGTCTGCACATCCGGGGAAGCCCCTCGTCGGGGATTCAGTTTGGACAGAAGGAGAGCCTCATTCTCTGTGGGAGAGAACATGGCAACCCGCGTGTGGCAGCCGGACAGTGAGACCTGCACACGGGGTCCTGACCCCTGCCCTGCCCACCCAGCCTGAGAGGCACGCCCACTGCTGCAGACAAGTGATGGGTGTTGAAATGTGGGGTTTAGACCTCAGACCCAGGCATAGGACTGTGGTTGGCACTGAGGAGACATCCTGAGGGGACGGGAGTGAGGGAGGAGCTCTGTAAACGGGATGCTTGTGGAGGAAGCCTGAGTCACCACAGAGCAGAGCACAAACGTCTGGACCAATGTCATTCACCAAGGTGCAGGCACCAGAGGGATGAATACCTAGGTGCCTGCAGCCTTCAAATCAGACTACAAGCCGAAAACTGGACAAAATGAGATGGCAAAGGAATGTGTGACAGAGGGGGAAGCAGGCTAAGAACCGACAAGAACCACTCATGAAGAGGAGACAGGCAATCTCAGGATTACTTCTCGCTTTTAGTCATCTGAAGTGGAGAACCAAACATTTTCACAAATCCTAGCTGCCTAATAATTGTTTCATCCATTTCTTGTCACACATGTTTCTGAAAATGTTCTATTAGATGTTTCAATGTGAAAATAATAAATGATATTGACAGAGAACAAATTAGATGCTGAAGACACATAGAACAATATCTAGGAAACTGATTACAGGTAAGATAAACTCAATAAACTGCTGGTTCTTTTTTTTTTTTTTTAATTCAAAATATTTTTAGTAAGCACCAAATAGAACAGTCTCTATAATCAGAGTTTCTGATTGCCATAAGATGACCAGGTTAACAACCTTGAAATCAGAAAATGTGATCAAAAGCAACTTTTAAAAGCTTTATCTATACACTCTGAAGGAAGTCATTGGCCTCAGGCTATATACCATACACGTAAGCACACAAAAACAAGTACTATGTATAAAAATAACATATGGTCCCTCTGTATTCAGAGGGGAATAATGCCTACTCTTCATGAGAACAAAGAGGCAGATCACTAGCCCGAGGGAGAACCAAGCACCTTCCTCTGCCAAGCTGGCAGGAGAAACAAGAGGTCCTATGTCCTGGGGATGTGTGTGTGGGGGGGGGGCCTGCAGAGGCTGCGGAGACAGGAGACATCCAGGCCAGACGGGAACCTGAGGATGTCAAGGTGGGTGCGGCAGGACCTTCAAGACCAGAGAAAGCAAACTCAGCCAAGACCTGAGTCACAGAAGCACTGCCTGTTCAGAAGACAATGTGGCACTGGTTGAGGGTGATGGGGTGTAATCTAATGAGGGACTGTAAACAACAGAGAAAGGAAAGCCTTAGCTAAGGAGACAGGGCACAATGCCAGTTTGTATTTCTCAACAACAGTTCAACAGAGAAACTGAGATGGCCTGTGTGGCCAACAGAGGGTAAGCCATCTTCGCCACACCGAGCCTCCCAGGCACCCTGCAGCCCGCCTCCCATTTGAAGGTCCCAGTCCCTTGGAATCAACACCATTAGCAAGAACCTTTGTTACCAGGAAAATCTCCAGAAGAGCAGAACACACACACAGAACTTAAAACTCAAGAGATGATCACAGCAAGTTCATATTCACCAATGCCTCTGTTGAGAGCAGGGTCCACTGTGTTAAGCTGATTCATTACTGCAGAAGTGAACATCACTAGCATTATCACTGCTCCCACCACTGCACCCCAAAAGTAAATAAACACTACACAAAAGATAAAATTATCCCAAATAAAAGTCAACATTAATTTAAGGATAGTACTGGATTTCTAAAGCACTAGGTTACTGAAGTACAGTAACAGTCACTACACTAACCTAGTATATTATAATCCTCTTCCTCTTCTGATCTATTTATGAAATATTCTGTGAGGCTCTGAAAATTTTACACTGTGTGCTAGACTCCTTGAGGTAGTTCAAAGTCTTGAAAAACAGAAAAGTTGCATATTTTTATACACTGCCATTGAACAGTAAATTATCATGAAAGCCTACAACCAAAATCCTCATCCTCTGATATGCAGCTCCATCATATAAGCTTTTCCCCTCATGTCATACAACTAATCTAAAACTGAAAATACAGAGATTGAGTCATACAAAAATAAAAACAATATAAAAGCAAGCATTAAAAAAAAACATAAAAGGAATCTATAAATAGCATCACACTACCAGTCTTAAACTTTGCTAAAGACTATACTTGGTTTACCACAGCAGTAAGCATTTTAAAAACTACTCAAGAAATAACACTTACAAAAATAGGGGGAAAATTTTAGATGAGAGCACAAAACTAAAATCATCTCATTCTTGGCAAAGAGTTCTCCCAAAATGTCAAGTCTACAAGAAGTGATGTTTAGTGAAACAGTGTTCGGGCTGACTCAGGCACCAGCCAGTGTTCGGGTGGCTGTTCCTCAGGTTTGCTTCATCGGTGCAGGGATATTTGCAGACGCCTGCTCAAGGTAGGCCAGGGAGCCCTGAGGGATGTTGGCTGGATTTTTGTGCTGCATGTTGATGTCCTCCAGCACCTGCTGCCAATATCTTAGTTTTGTCAAGTGCTTCTGGACCAGAGCATCCTTTCACTGGAATTCATTCCTCAGTTCTGAGACATCCTCTTTGATAACTTGCTCTGGTTTCTGGACAGATAACTGCAATCTTTTTTGTAGGAAAAAACATTCTGTCTGTCTTGCAATATCCAGAAATTTCTGGATACACTGGTCAACACCAGTTCGAATTTCGTCCTGATCTGTACCATTGACATAATCTTGACTCACCAGAGAAGCAAAGCAAGCCTTGAAAGATGACTCCAACTCGTCCACTAAGGTACTGTTAGAAGTTCTGGGAACGCCTGGCATGGCCTGAAGAAATGAAGCTTGGCCCAGGAGCCCCGGTGGAGGTTGTGGAGGTCCAGGTGGCTGTCCAGAGAACATGCCTCCCAGCGGAGCCGCCATTTTAAAAATGGCAGGTGCCAAAACAGCTGGTTCTTAAGAAAGACTTTTGAAAATATGGTTGAAACACTGGGAATTCTACTCATTGCTCTGTGGAGACCTAAATGGGAAGGAGATCAACAGAATGGCAAAGACTAGAGATCTGTTCAAGAAAATTAAAGATAACAGGGGAATATTTCATGCAAAGATGGACACAATAAAGGACAGAATGGCATGGACCTAACAAAAGCAGAAGACTTCAACAGAAGGTGTCAGGAATACATGGAAGAACTCTACAAAATATCCTGATGACTGTGATAACCAGGATGGTGTGATCACTCACCTAGACACACACATCCTGTAGTCTGAAATCAAGTGGGCCTAGGAAGCATCACTACAGCGGAGCTATTGGAGGTGATGGAATTGCAGGCGAGCTATTTCAAATCTTAAAGATGATGCTGTGAAAGTGCTGCACTCAATATGCCAGCAAATTTGGAAAACTCAGCAGTGGCCACAGGACTGGAAAAGGTCAGTTTTCATTTAAATCTCGAAGAAAGGCAATGCCAAAAAATGTTAAATGACTACACAATTGCACTCATTTCAAATGCTAGCAAAGTAAGGCTCAAAGTTCTCCAAGCAAGGCTTTATCAGAGTGTGAACTGAGAATTTCCAGACATTCAAGCTGGATTTCAAAAAGCCAGAGGAACCAGAGAACAAATTGTCAACATTCCTTGGATCACTGAAAAAGCAAGAGAGTTCCGGAAAAACATCTGCTTTGGCTTTGTTGACTATGCCAATGCCTTAGAATGTGTGGATCACAACAAACTCTGGAAAATTCTTAAAGAGATGGGGATACCAGACCACCTTACCCATCTCCTGAGAAATCTGTGTGCAGGTCAAGAAATGAGAGTTAGAACCGGACATGGAATCACGGGCTGGTTCCAAATTGGGAAAGCATTATTCAAGACTGTATATTGTCACCCTGCTTATTTAACTTATATGCAGAGTACATCATGCAGGAGCCCTTGGTTGATCCCTGGGTTGGGAAGATTCCCTGGAGAAGGGAAAGGCTCCCCACTCCAGTATTCTGGCCTACAGAATTCCATAGATGGTATAGTGTGTGGGGCTGCAGAGTCACAAATGACTGAGCAACTTTCACTTTCACTTTTCACATTTCATCATGGTAAGCGCTGGGCTAGAAGAAGCAAAAGCTGGAATCAAGATGCAGAGAGAAATATCAAATACCTCAGATATACAGATGACACCATCCAAAGGACAGAAAGCAAAGAGAAACTGAGGAGTCTCCTGATGAAACTGAAAGAGGCAAGTGAAAAACTGGCCTCAACTCAGGATTGAAAAAACCAAGATCATGGCACCCAGTCCCATCATTTCATGGCCAATAGGTGCGGAAACAATGGAAACAGTGACAGACTTAATTTTTGGGGTTCCAAAAATACTGCAGATTGTGACGGCAGCCATGAAATTAAAAGATGCTTGCTCCCTGGAAGGAAAACTATGAG
>CM035288.1:56601965-56639537 GCA_020226075.1 Hydropotes inermis
CTCAAGCTCAGGTGTGATATTTAAAGTACACGCCATGCTCATATCACAGACACAGTCTTCTGACCACATTTTTGTATTTTTTCAACATATTTGGTTCTGGTAGTTTAGTCGCTAGTCATGTCTGCTTGTTGTGATCTCATGGACTGCAGCCCACCGACTCCTCTGTCCATGGGATTTGCCAGGCAAGAATACCGGAGTGAACTGACATTTCCTCCTCCATCAAAATGTTTACAAGAATCATATTTTGAGGCTGTCACGGCTAATGCCATGACAGGCAGCCTAGATTAGGAGTAGGCCTGGTTTCCCAGGGTAACACAATTATCAGGACACGTGGAGCCAGCCAATCAACATGTGCCTAGCAAGAAAGAGGGAACCTATCAGGGGAAAGCTGAAAGCCCACAAGGATTGGGCCAACAAAAATTGCCTTGCAACTATGTAACCAATCCGCTTGCCCCAACCACCCGATTGTACCCAATAAATACCTGAGAGAACTGGGGCTCGGGGCCTTTTCGTCCTCACACCCTTGGAGAGGGCGGGAGGCCCTGGCTCGAGTCAGTAATAAATTCCCCTATTGCAAGTTGCATTGTTTCGAGGAGTCTTCTTTCCCAATTGGGGATTCGGACTACAGGCAGAACATTTGGGGGCTTGTCCAGGATCATTTGACCAGGGAAGAAAACTCTTGGAACAAAGGGGAAAAGGACAGGTAATAGCACCGGTGCTCAGGCAGGTCTGGAAAGTCCAGTGTAAATCCGAGGCCATACTAGAAGGCAGGAAGTTGTCTGGCGTGAGGGAAGGCTTTCCATGAGGGAACGGATTGGCTGTTCTGGCCGGCGTAAGGCCGAGGCCAACAAGCATGCTGGAAGGCAGCGGTCTCTGCGGGAAGGAGACCTCCTCTCCTAAGTCCAAATCTGGGGAACGGTGGACGCCATTCGGTAAGGTGACCCTTGTTACAGAGGATAGGGAGACTCAGGGGGTCCCGCCCCCCAGTTCTGTGTTGTCAGCTGATGTGTGTCTGTATTTTTCTTCACCCTTTCACGTCTGTATAACTGTCAGCATTGTCTCCTGTCTCGTTGTTCTCTGGTGTGTCACTGTCTACTTCCTCCTATAAAGCCTTGGAGCCTCATTTCTGTTTCTGAGAGTTTCAGTGAACAGGCAGACAGTTGTCAGGGCAACTGACGAGTCCCAGCCAGGGCTACTCTCTGGCAGATTCTGAAGGCCTCCCAACAAGTCAGTCCCAGTATCGGGAGCCCGAGAGGGTGAAACTCTTTTCTTTTCTCTCGTATTCTAAACCAAGAATCTGGCCAAATAAAAACCCATCTGTGTGGGCATGGGACAGGCACTTAAGAGCTGATAGGGCGCCTGCCACTGGAAGACTCCCGTGAAAGGATAAGGGGGTCACGGAATGGGCTAGAAACCCTTAGGGTGCCCACCCCCAACAAGAAAACTTCCGTGCAACGACTAAGGCACTCAAATAGTTCCACGAAGCATACCACAAGCCCAGCCTCCTGGCCGCCACCACTCCCAATAGGATTTTTTGGTGGTAATTCTCGGTGACCTACTTCTGACTCTCACTATGGGACAAGGAGAATCTACCCCACTCTCTCTCATGACTGATCATTTCTCGGATGTCAGGGCTAGAGCATATGATCTGTAGCTACTGGTTACAAAGAGTAAATTAATAACCTTTTGCTCTGCAGAGTAGCCCGCCTTCCAAGTTTGATGGCCTCCAGAGGGAACTTTTCAACCTTCTATTATTTGGGCGGTGAAAGAAAAAATTATGGCTCCTGATCCCTGGGGCTACCTGGGCCAAGTCCCATATGTTATGGTCTGGCAAGATCTAGTAGAAGATCCGCCCAAATGGTTAAAACTCCCTGATTCTCCTAATGTACAAGCCCTGGTTATGGAAACCCCCACTACCCCAGAGGAAGCCGAGAAGAATAAAGGCTCAAAACCAGTCTTGCAGGAATCCTCGTACCGGAACTTTATTGACTTGGAGACAGAAATTAGGCCCCCACCATATGCCCCTTCTCCATTGCAGGTGCCCCTGGGGGGAGGAGCCCCCCCCCCCCAGTGAGTCAGAAGGGATAAGGGAACCCCGACCCTGGAGAAGGAATAGAGGAAATAGGGGTGAGTAGGATCATGGGGACCCAGAGTTACCTTCATCTACTGTACAGGCACTCCCCGTCTGAGTGGGACCAGCTAACATGGGACAGAGGTTGAACCTATCAAGGCTAATAGGGACGGAGAGTGAACCTATCCGTACTGCCCCTTTTCTACGAGTGATCTGTATAATTGGAAAACCCAAAATCCTCCTTTTTCAGAGAAACCCCAAGGCCTCATTGACCTCTTAGATTCCATTTTGTTCACTCATAACCCCACCTGGGACGATTGTCAGCAGCTGTTTCAGGTGCTCTTCACCACGGAAGAACAGGAGCGAATCCTGGCAGAGGCACGGAAACGGGTCCCGGGGGTCGACGAGAGACCAACCGCCCAGTCTCATCTCGTGGACGAGGGGTTTCCTCTGTTGTGGCCTAACTGGGATTTTGAGCGAGTGAAAGGTAGGGAGCGTCTCCGAGTGTACCACCAGACTGTAATGGCTGGCCTGCAGGCCGCAGCTAGGAAGCTGACAAATTTGGCGAAGGTAAATTTAGTAAGGCAAGAACCCACTGAGAGCCTGTCAGCTTTCCTAGAAAGCCTAATGGAAGCCTTTAGGCAATATACACCTATGGACCCCCAGGCTGAAGAATCATGTGCTGCAGTTCTACTAGCGTTTGTGAATCAGGCAGCCCCAGATATTAGGAGGAAATTACAAAAGATAGAGGGGTTAAGAGAACAGACAATACAAGACTTACTGAAAGCAGCTGAAAAGGTATTTAATAATAGGGAGACCCCAGAAGAAAGGGAGGAACGACTTCGTCGGGAGGAAAGGGAACTATCTGAGAAGATCTGGAAAAAAGATAGGGAACATAGGGCGAAAGAAAACCGGAAGAACCAGAGAGCTAGCCAAGATTCTTTTTGCGGGGATGAAGGCCGGAACAGAACTGAGGGAGCCTCGAGGCCCCCAGACAGGAGAAAAAGAGAGACCAAAAATGCAGGCCCTAAAGAAAGATCAGTGCTCTTACTGCAAAGAATGGGGGCACTGGAAAAGTGAGTGCCCTAAGAGGGACCTGAAGAGAGGAACAACCCAGAGAGAGAGATAAGAGGGGGAAGACAGTGCCGCCCCCATATTAGCTGTGGGACTTCCATCTCCTGGTATGGGGACTCTGCCGCTAGTCCCCAACTATTCCCTCCCTGACCTCGTTTGGATCAACGAGGATACCACCCTCCAGAAGGATATTGCCTGCCATCCTGGGTCGTCACCTATGTGAACACCCGCACACAACTACACACTTGGGGGAGAAAAAGACCTTGACACTTCTCCAGATGGCCTGCCTGAGGTTCCCTCGACAAAATGCAACTGTACGAGAGATAATCCAGGCTTGCAAAGCATGCCAGCTGATGAGGACAGGGAAAAGGCAGCACATGGGAACGAGGTACCGAGGGGAAGAGCCAGGGCAACATGGGGAGATAGATTTCACTGAGGTAAGACCAGGCAAGTACAGGTAGATACCTTCTCGGGGTGGGTAGAAGCCTTCCCCACTAAGGGAGAGACAGCAACAGTGGTTGCTAAAAAGATCTAAGAAGAGATAGTGCCTAGGGACAGGCTGCCAGTGACTATGGGCTCTGATAATGGACCTGCCTTTGTGAGCCAGATTGTACAAGGGCTGGCCCAAGCTCTGGGGACAAAATAGAAGTTACATTGTAAATATAATCCCCAGAGCTCAGGACAGGTTGAGAGAAAGGATCAGACCCTAAAAGAAACTTTGACAAAGTTGACAATAGAGACTGGTGGGGACTGGGTGACCCTCCTTCCCTTCACACTCTTTTGAGCGCGTAACACCCCGTATAAGCTGAATCTTACCCCTTTTGAGATTCTGTATGGAAGACCCCCTCCTGTGTGTCCTATATTCGAGGGAAAATGCCTACCACCCCCTACCTTGGGACAATTCCAGCACACACTGATGGCATTAAGTAAGGTGCATAGCCATGTTTGGAAATTGATTCGAGAGATACATGAGGGTCCAAGCAAGATACACCATCCCCTCACATAATATTGGCCCGGGTGATTGGGTTTGGGTAAAACAACACCAATCTAAAGCATTAGAACCTAGATGGAAAGGCCCTTATGTTGTTCTCCTTACCACTCCTACTGCTGTTAAGGTCGACGGGATCGGGCCCTGGGTTCACTGCAATCACGTGCGGCAAGCCACCCTGGAAGAACAGGAGAAGGTGCAAGCAGAATGGGAGGCAAGACCTCACCCGTCAAATCCTTTGAAACTGAAACTCGTACAATGGGAGCCCTCTTAACTCTCCTGCTGATAACAGTTTTCATCGGCCCAGGAGCAACCAGCCACAACCCCCATCAGCCAGCTAACCTGACTTGGGTGATCTACAATCCCGAGACTGGAGAAGTGCTTAATTAGAGCTCCAACGTGGCCCCCAAAGGGACATGGTGGCCAGTACTGACCTTTGATTTGTGCGTGCTGGTGGCTGACAGTAATGGGTTTGGTTCCCACCAACTGACCAAGTTCTTTGCCCACGGCTCTTTCGGTCTGTTCACCGTAACTGTGAGTGAAAAGGCCCACGGTACTACGAACAGGTGCCTGTCTATGTCTGACCAGGGGAAGAAAGGATCAGAACCAAACTGAAAAATATGGGGGAGTTGACTCTTTTTATTGCGCCGCTGGGGGTTGCGAAACCACGGGAACAGTTCATTGGCTCACTAACTCCGACAAAGACCTCATTCAGGTAAAATCATCCCCGAATTCCCAGAAATGTCCAACTAAGGGAGTATCATCCAAACCCAGGCAATGTTTCCCATTACTGATCAAATTCACAGACAAAGGAAAGAAATTTACCATGTGGGATATTGGCCGAGCTTGGGGCCTCCGTCTTTACAAGACTGGCTATGACACAGGATTTCAGTTTGACCTTAAATTAAAACTGGGACCGCTCTATTTGGCACCCAAAGTAGCCTTAGGACCAAACCAGGTGATGGTCCCGAAGCCCACCCCCCCAGGGAACAATCCTAAAGCCTCCCTCCCAGAACCAAATTCAGGCTAATAGATCGACTCCATGCACCGTAGGATCCCCCAGGGTTGACATGTCCCCACCAACAGACCCCCTTATAAAAATGATCTCCTCAGCTTAGTAACTCACCCTAAATGCCTCTCGTCCGGACTTAACAAATGGTTGCAGGCTTTGCTATAATATTAGGCCTCCCTATTATGAGGCGGTTGCCTTTTCTTCAAGATTCAATGTGACCTCTGATGTCTTGGCCTGCAGATGGCAGCAACAACCTGGGTCAGGCCGGTTGAAAGTAGGCTCCATTACGGGCATAGGCACCTGTATAGGAACTATCCCTAAGACTTATCAACACCTATGTAATAATAATTCAGTCCCTAGGACTAGCCTCCCCAATTCTACTCACTAGAGGATACTTCCGCCAGAAAACGGGTGGTGGGCTTGCTCCGCCGGACTAACCCCGTATGTCCATAAGGCAGCACTCCCAAGATTTCTGTGTCCTAGTCCACCTGATCCCCCAGCTAAACTATTACTCAAAGGAAGAGCTGCAACCAAGGTTAGACCCACCGGGTCAATATAGGGTAAAATGAGAACCAGTCACTGCCCTGACTTTAGCAGTGCTATTGGGTGCTATAGGAATGGGAAGTGGGATCGCAGCCTTAACATTGCAAGATAAACAGTATAATCAACTAAGTGCTGCAATAGATGAAGATATTAAGCAACTCGAGAAGTCCATTTCACACCTCCAAGAATTCTTGAGCTCCTTGGCTGAAGTAGTGTTACAGAATAGGAGAGGTTTAAATTTGTTGTTTCTGCAACAAGGAGGATTATGTGCAGCACTGGGAGAAGAATGCTGTTTCTATATCAACCATTCAGGGGTGGTACAAAAATGTCTCCAGAAAGTAAGAGAGGGACTAGCCCAGCAGAAGAGAGAATGAGAAGCCCAACAAGGCTGGTTTGAATCTTGGTTTCAGCGCTCCCCCTGGTTGACCACTTTGATTTCCACCCTCCTGAGTCTACTCATAATATTAATATTGTTACTGACCTTTGGTCCATGCATTTTACACCGTCTGGTCTCATTTATTAGGGAGCGCCTAAATACCACCCAAATTATGGTACTGAGACAAAAGTATCAGTCAATTTCACAGGCTGAAGAGAAGGATTCCTCTACAAAACTACAAAGACAAGGGGGAAATGTGAGTCTGGCACGGCTAATGCCATGACAGGTACCATAGATTAGGAGTAGGCCTGGTTTCCCGGGGTAACACAATTATCAGACCACCTAGAGCCAGCCAATCAACATGTGCCTAGCAAGAAAAAGGGAACCTATCAGGGGAAAGCTGAAAGCCCACAAGAATTGGGCCAACAAAAATTGCCTTGCAACTATGTAACCAATCTGCTGTGCCAACTACCCAATTATACCCAATAAATACCCGAGAGAACTGGGGCTTGGGGCCTTTTCGTCCTCACACCCTTGGTGAGGGTGGGAGGCCCTGGCTCGAGTCAGTAATAAATTCCCCTATTGCAAGTTGCATTATCTCGAGGAGTCTTATTTCCCAATTGGGGATTGGAACTATGGGCAGAACACATATTGGTGCTAATCTATTTGCAACTGTGGCAAAAGATACAGCTCAACAGAAATGATAGTTTTTCAACAAAGAAACGTGTCAGAGCCAAAAGCTCTAATTTACCTTATACTGCTGTGTATATTTGCATGCTAAAGATATTTAAAATATACAAAGAATATCATCCACAAATAGGTGTGTATATTTTAACCCATTAAAATAATCTTGACTTCTTTAATTGACATGAATAGATTTGCTTGAATATTGTTAGTAAATATAATCTCATTTTAATGTATGTCTGTGTGCATGAAATGTTGAAATTAGTTTTTCTTGCTTTGGTATTCTCCCCAGTGATATAGTTCTTTTTAAAAACTACACTTATTTATTTCTTTGGCTTGGTTGTTTCTTACTTGTAGCATGCAGAATCTTGGGGCCTTGGGGGAGATTTTGCCGCAGCAGCAAATTTTACTTGTAGAATGTGAGATCTAATTCTCTAAACAGGGATTGAACACAGCCCCCTGCATTGGTGATTCTGGGAGCTGGAGTTTAGGGACTGTGGAGCAATCCAAGGGAGAGGACTTAGTTCCTGGACAACCAGGGAAGACACTATGGTTTGGAAAGTTGCCTGGCATCATCGACTCAGTGGGAAAATGTTGAGCAAACTCTGGGAGATGACAAAGGACAGGGAACCCTGGCGTGCTGCAATCCATAGGTTTGCAAAAGGCTAGACACTACTGAGCGACTGAACAACAACAAGTCACATCTGTACATGAATACTGGAAAAACCATAGCTATATTTGCTGAAAATAAAATGTCATATGGTAAATATAATTTCTGTAGCATTTTCAGATGGGCTTCTTTCACCTAGTGATATGCATAGAATGACTACATATGTATTTTAGGAGTTGAAAGTTTAATATCAAAGAAACCAACAGCCCTCAATAAATGGACAGAAGTCCTAATCCTCCAAAAGGAACATTTACATGCGGAAAGGCTACATGCAATACGCTCAACATCACTTAACAACTAGAGAAATGCAAATCAAAACTACAATGAAGGAGAACAAGATATCGAAGGAGTAGGTGGACGTGGAATACATCTCTCTCCATGGATACATCAGGAATACACCTTCACACACAGAAGTGCATGCAGAACTCCAGCTGAGAGTGGACAGGAGTACGTGACCAGTGGAAAAGAACATACAGAACCACGCAAAACTCGGCAGGATCAAGGAACCAGGGGGAAAACAGGAGTGTTAGTAGGACTGGACCTGCCCTTGGTGCATGGGGGAACTGAAGCAGGGGTCTGCTCCCCACAATGGGGCAGTTGTCTGAGTCAGAGGAGAAACATCTAAGGCTGAGAGTGAAACAGGTGATCTGTGGCAGCCTAAAGGGAACGAGAATCAGACAGTCCTTGCTGCAGCCATGCGTGCCTCAAACAGGGATGCAGGTCCCCGGAAGGTGCAGCGGCTGGGAGCTGGAGTTTAGGGATTGTAGCAATCCCAGGGCGAGGACTGCTGTTGACTGCGGAGAGAGGGATCCAGGAGATGTGAGGGAGGAGACTGTGGTGGGAAATTCCTGTGGAGGAAAGTCAGGCAGCCATGGAAGCAGGGCGGTAACTCCTGAGTCAGCCACACGTAAGAGTGGAGCCGTCACCATAGCCTCTCTCCCCCCACACCCCAGCATCTGCAGCTGAACAATACAGGGGCTGGCCCATCAATGGTGCCTGACCTCTGAACTACAGAGTAAGCCCCCTGCCAGGGTGCCCCTTTCAGTGCCTGACATGCTAATCTACGGAGTAAGACCCTAGCCAGGGCGGCCCTTCCATGTGCCTGACCCGCTGAAGAACAGAGAAAGACCCCAGGCAAAGGAGCCCTCTAAGTGCCTGAACAGGCAGAGCTATGGGGAAAGACTGACCAGAGAGGCCTGCCGATCGCCAGCTACAAGAGCCTCAGAAAAAGACTGTGATAGGGCCTTGACTCCTGCAGTGGAGGCAGTCCATCTCCCTCCACACTTGGCATCACCAGGGTCCCTGCAAGCCAAGCAGCTGCGCCCCCTTCACACTCAACTCTCACTGGGGCAAGCTGCCACAGGCCAAAAAAAAGTGTCCATGCACACAGGGTCATTTTGGTCCTGTCCAACTCTTTGTGCCCCTGTAGACTGTGTCCTGCCAGGCTTGTCTGTCAGGGGTTCTCCAGGCAAGAATACTGGAGTGTCCTGGCCAATACTGGTTGCCACACCCTTCCAGAGCACTGAATTTCCTGCTGCTCTGGCCACCAACTCCCCTGAGTACCTGGTGCTGCCAGAACCCCTGAGACCCAAGCAGCTGCAGCACCTCCACAGCTGGTCCTCACTGGGGCAACCCAAGTCCTCCAGGGTAGCCTCAGGAGCAAACCCCAGTGGATGACCCACAGGCAGAGGTGAGAAAAAAAAAAAAAAACACAGTTGAAACCCAGGGGGCAGTGAGCCTAAAGAAGACCCAAAAGTTTCCCACCAGCTGTACATGCTGCGGATTAAGTCCACATGATCAACTAGGCCGACCTTGCCCATGCACTATATAAAAGGATATTGAGAGCATCCACTGAGGAAAATGCAATCGTTCTGAGAGCTATGGACCTTCAAGGCAAGAACACACAAGAGTAGGACAAGATTCGAATCTGAGCAGATCCCACATCTGGTCCAGAGATCAGCATAGTGTGGGATAGCATCCTAGGGATGCTCCTAAGGAGGTGAGGTTGACTGGGACTCCCAGCGAGGGAAAGGACTCTGACAGCAGTGACACAAGAAAAATATTTATGATTCTTATGTTTTGACTTGTTCTGTAGATTCTTTTGGAATTTTTTTCTTTCCTCCCCGCCCCCCTTCCCCCTCCCCCAATATGTTGTAGTTGTCAATTTCATTGGCACTACAAAATCTTATTAATCTTTTTAGGTTTATTTTTTCAGTCACATTTTTTATTCTTATAAAGCTATGCCTCTACATTGGCTTTTAGTAGCAGTTCTGTGGAATTTTACTTTTTTTCTCCTCTCTCTCTCTTTTTAATTTTAATTTTTTTAAATTATGATTTTTTCTACATTTATTTATTTATTTGCTTTTCCTACTACTCTTTCCCACTTGCAGTTAATCCTTAATGTATATAAATCTTTATCTACCTCTATTCACCTTTGCATATCTATTCTTCTCTTTCTTTCCTTTCCTCTCAACATATTTGTTAGTTTTATTTTCACTTCTTCATTCCCCCCTTTGTATCTTGCTTCAGTTTTCATTTCCAGTTTGTGCTTTAGTTAATTTTGTTCTTAACTAGTCAGTTTTTTTTTTTTTTTCCTTTGTTGGCTGTTCAATCTACTATACTTTATTTTTGTTGGGCTGTTTTGACTTTGTTCATGGGTGTATATACAAATGTGCATATTTCATTATTGTAATTATTATTTGCCTGAATTTGTAGCTGCCATTTGCCTGCAGTTCATCTTGGGTTCATTGTCTTGGGATATTTGTTTCAATCTCACTTAATGTCATGACAAATCACTTGTGGAATCTTCCTTCCTGACCAGAAATCAAGCCCTGAACGTTTGGAATGGAAGCACTGACTCCAGGAACCCAGACTGCCGGGAGCCAGCACACGAGATCCTACCCATGACAAGGTCATGAGGGAGAAAACCTCACGGGCAAGGCAGATCAGGTTTCATGGATTTCGAAAAGGCTAGCTCAGGAGATCCCACCCATGACAAGGTCATGGGAAAAAATCTAACGGGCAAGGCGGATCAGGTTTTCAGGGATTCCGAAAAGCTGCCCCAAAGCTGCCCCCGGTGCTCACCTTAAAGATGATATCACTTTTTCTGATGCTTGCTTCAATAGACTACTCCCTAATTTCTGTAACATAGGCAGAAGGCCTTGCCAGATTTCTTTCCAAATAAGAATCAATTTAGAACTTTATAAGTTTTTGAGTGGTGGTATTTTATGAGATTATTTAGGGTGAAAGGAGTGTTTTAATTTAAGCTCCTTTCCTGGTAGTTTGTTAGCCAAATGCATTTATTCTTTTGGTACTAATATGCATGATTGCTTATAATATTTTAATCATAAAATAGCATAAAGAATCTGATTATGTAAAACCCCTAATAGACAGAGCATTTTTGAGGAGTGAAGGAGTCATATTAGAAAATGTAAGAAAAAAATTATTCTAAAGGTGGTTATTGGGTTGACGTTTGCTTGCTGTGTTTTTGCTTTTAATGTGCTAAGGTTGTGTTATAGAAACCATTGTTAATATAGTTAAAGATCTAGAGAAATAAGAGCTTAGCCCTAGTGTGGTAACAATGAGATGGTTGTTAATTGTCAGCCAGGAGTGCTAGGCAGAAGCTGCCTCACTGAAGCTGCAGAGTCTGTGTGGGGTAAACTTCTTAGATAAACACAACTGACAAGTTCTGCAGAAGGATTAATTTTTGTCTTAACAAGGTTATACTTCTACTCTATACTGTTGCCCTATAAGAGTGCTACCTTTCAGTTAAGGCCACCAGAGAAACAGAAAATAGGTTTACATTCACCTGCCTTGCATAAAATGTTAATAGGCCCCAAGGCCAGAAGATAATGTACAAGACCGTCATAAACAAAGAAGTATGCAGAAAACACCCTGGTTTCGTGAAGGACAAGCTGACGTAATGTTATACTATCTTCCCCTTAGAAATGTACTAACTTAGAGTATAAAAGCCGTGGCAAAAAATAAAGCATTGCCAGACCCTGCCAGACCCTGAAAACACCCCCGTCTGGTCATTCTCTCTCTTGCACGCGTGCGGACTTGGCCCTATCAAGGCTGGTCTCACGTGTCTTCTATCTCTTGCCGACGCCGACGCCGTCATCCTGAGGGTACCCCCTGGATCCTGCCGAGGCTGGACCCCGGCACTAGACTACCAGAGAACTAACCCTAGGGAGTATCAAATAGTGAGAACTCACAAAGAGGAAACCACGTGAATGCAAGACCCAACGCCCAGCAACACGCTGTGCAGGACTCCTCATCCAAGCAGCAAACAAAGCACAAATACAAACCCAATCAGCAGCAGACAGGACTACCGCCTCATTCCCCTTGCCTATCAGAGGAAAAACAGCAAACACACAAAAAACTCAGCACAACTCTCACCCTGTAAGAAGCTTACACAGACCACTGGAGGGCAGAAACCAAAAGGAAGAAAGAATTCAACCTTGAACCCCAAGAAAAGAAGACCTCAAAATACAGTAAGATAAAATAAAAAAAAAATAATGAAAAGGCAGAGAAATAAGAGACAAAAGAAGGCGCGAACTAGAAAGACAGAAGTCCAAATAAATGAGGAGGAAATAGGCAAACTACCTGAAAAAGAATTTAGAATAATGACAGTAAAGATGATGAAAAAGCTTGAAAACAAAAAGGAGAAAATGCTAGAATCAATTAACAAAGACATAGAAGAAATAAAACGCTCGGTTGGAATAAGCACAAGCTGGAATCAAGATTGCCGGGAGAAATATCAATAACCTGAGATATGCAGATGACACCACCCTTATGGCAGAAAGTGAAGAGGACCTAAAAAGCCTCTTGATGAAAGTGAAAGAGGGGAGTGAAAAAGTTGGCTTGAAGCTTAACATTCAGATACTTAAAATAGGGAAACAAGTAGGTGGTGACTTAGTTGTTTGGAGGTTAATGTTACTGCTCACTTGAATGTCAATTTTAAATATTTCTTTTACTAATACAACTAAAATTATGCACATGTAAACAACGAGGCCTGTATAGAAAAGGTATTCCTAATGGTTTAAACTCCTCATGGTACTGTAGTGTAGCAGCGGTATGTGGAAGAAATACCTGGCTAGAGAAGAATTTTAAAAGATTTGCTCGCTTAATGTATATTTTACAGGCCTACTGAGTCTGTGAGCAGCACAAAAACAATCATTCTTTAGTTCTTCATTGTAGAACTGAGACATTTCTATAAAATGCACAGCTATAACAGTTGATCAGGAGTTGTATTTCCACGGTGAAAAATATGGGGGCTTTTCTTATATGGACACACAGAAAATTTATTACTCTGTATAATGAGGGAGGGAAAAGAAGCCTTGTTTATACAAAGCTGAAATATGTAGCAGTATTTGTTAACTTAAGGCATGACCTCTCTGTGTCATAAAATGTGTTAGCTTGAAAAGCATACTTTGGCCATGGCATACACTAAGAATTAAAACTCTTATATCAGTGGAACAAAAATGAATGGGCAGCATCGTCTCTGTTTGAAATGGGACCAGTATACAATTAATACACTTAAATTTATACATTCCCTAAGACTGTTTTTAAATTGCATTCACTGTGTATATAAGAAAAGCCTTTTATTTCACCAAATACAAGGTTTTCTTTTTAAACCTTTATAATTATTTTTAAACCTCTGTGACATCAGACACCAACCTGTAAGTGCTCATGGGTTACAGGCCTTATCAGGGAGTTGAAATTTATATACATAATACCAAATTATTTGTAAAAAGTCTTTTGAACAGCTATAAAACATTTAAAAACTGTGGCAGATGCAGTTGTCACACATCCATTTGATAGTGAAAGCAGAAACCCAAACAAGTCTTACCTAATTCTTGCACTGAATTTAAATAATATAAAGTTAAATGTGCATTTTAAGCAGATTTTATTTCCCATTTATTGGTTAGCATAGAACAATGCTTAGTGTTAGAGAGTTTGATCACAAGATTGGTTTTAGATGGAAGACAGTTTTAGATTGAAGATTGGTTTTAGATGGAAGAAAGCAGAAGCACCTTACTGTGGAGCATGTTGCATTCATTTAGTGCTACTGGACAATTCAGTAGTGATTTCTGAACTTTGCTGCAAAGTGCTGTTTATTTAAAGCACATAAAAAGAGTCTGTGCTTAATTGCTTTGTAAAGTAAAACAATGGTATTTTTTATCCTATATATATAGTCTAATTTAAAAGTTTTTCCTACAAAATGAGTTTATATTGCTGCCTAAACTATCATCTATGTAAACAAAGGATTTTTTAAAAGGCGAGAGAGGGAGTCTAGATTGTGAGAGAGAGTGTGTGTGTGTTTAATGTTTGTTCATGGAATTATTTTAGAGATCTGTTCATTCTAAAATTTTTTGTTTTTCCCACAGTAAATGTACAGCTTGATAGTGGAGGGATTTAATTAATTGAATTTGAAATTCGTAAGTGTCTCTCCCCTTCTCCAAACACATGAATTACACCACTGTAAGGTGTATGCACATAAAATACCTCTGAGGCTGATATAGTAAATGTATTATCAATGTTATACTGAATCTTAAAGCAGTCTTGTTTTGAGGGTAAGGAAAAAGTTTGGAGTTTTCTGGTCGGGTGTGACTGAGAGAGGCTCCAATTGGTGAGTTCAGGAAAGTCTCTGGAAAGTGATTTGAGATGTATAGAAAAGGTATGGGTGTTGGTTAAAGAGTTCAATTTTAAGGAGGGAAGTTTTGTTTTTTAAACTTGCATGTTCCATGGTTAACTATTGACGAGTTATTCTAGCTTTTCCCAATACTAATTATATTGGTTTTAAGAATTCTCCATAATCACAAGATGACATTTTCCCTTCATTTGTGACCAAAGAAGGGTAGACAGTACAACCCATGCAAGTGACTTCCGACTTCCTCAACTTGGACAGGATCCCCACTGTGCCATTGAATTTCTTATTGTACTGTATGTCTTGCCAAGTGTGAAGCCATAATATATAATTTATGAAGAACTGAAGGCTACCGATCCTTTTGGATGAATAAAAGCCCATTAGGGCTAATGAAACTGACAGGTCTTTTAGCCATTCCAGTTAAATGAAAATTTTAATGGCAAACCAGTTCACGACTTACTAGCTTTGTGCAATATTGTAATGTACAGGCAAAACACTAGCACATTGTGCTTGGCTTTTCAGGATGGCTTTAACAGCATTACACTAAAATGGACACTGTACAAAATGTATTCAAAATGGCAGCTCTTGCAGATTACTTAAATATGCTCAGCTAACATTCTAAAATATTAAAAGTACAGAGGGAAAAAACTAAGCATTTAGAGCAATACTATGAGATCTCCAGTGATGTTCTGACTGTTGCCTTTTGCTCTTTAGTGCAACTTTCTGCGTTGTAATGACTGTATCACTTTGTATTTCATGTTTTTTACACTCATGACTTGAGAGTTAAGTACTTGTACACAAGTATTACAATCACCTTTCTCTTCTTGTACATGCAATGTAACAACATACAGTTTTGGTGCTTAACAATATTCTTTTTTTCTTTAATAAAAGATATTTATTGAGTTAAAAAAAAAAGCTTAACATTCAGGAAACTAAGATCATGGCATCTGCTCCCATCACCTCATGGGAAATAGATGGGGAGACAGTGGAAAGAGGGTCAGAACTTTATTTTTGGGGGGATCCAAAATCAATTCAGATGGTGATTGCAACCATGAAATTCAAAGACGCTTACTCCTTGGAAATAAAGTTATGACCAAACTAGATAGCATATTAAAAAGCAGAGACATTACTTTGCCAACAAAGGTCCATCTGGTCAAAGTTATAGTTTTTCCAGTGGTCATGTATTGATGCGGGAGTTGGACTGTGAAGAAAGCTGAGTGAGGAAAAATTGATGCTTTTGAACTGTGGTGTTGGAGAAGACTCTTGAGAGTCCCTTGGACTGCAAGGAGATTCGACCAGTCCATCCTAAAGGAGATCATCCCTGGGTGTTCATTGGAAGGACTGATGTAGAAGCTGAAACTTCAGTACTTTGGCCACCTCATGCAAAGAGTTGACTCACTGGAAAAGACCCTGATGCTGGGAGGGATCGGGGGCAGGAGAAGGGGATGACAGAGGATGAGATGGCTGGATGGCATCACTGACTCCGTGGGCATTAATTTGAGTAAACTTCGGGAGTTAGTGACGGACAGGGAGGCCTGGCGTGCTGTGATTCATGAGGTCGCAAAAAGTTGGACACAACTGAGCGACTGAAGTGAACTGAGAAGAATTAAAGAATAATCACATAGAGACAACACAATTACTGAAATTAAAAATACCCTAGATGAAATCAATAGCAGAACATGTGAAGCAGAAGAACGAATCAGTGAGCTGGAAGATAAAATGGTTCTATTTTATCTTCAGAAATAGCTTCTGAAGAGCAGAATAAAGTAAAAAGAATGAAAAGAACTGAGGATAGACTCAGAGAAACTCTGGGAGAATATAAAAAGCACCAATTTCTGAATTATAGGGGTCCTAGAAGAAGAAAAGAAAAGGAAAGAGTTGAAAAATATTTTGAAGATATTTTAGTTTAAAATTACTCCTACATAGAAAGAAAATAGTCAACCAAGTCCAAGAGACACAAAGAGTCCCACACAGGAGAAACCCAAGGAGAAACACAGCAACACATACTACTCAAACTAACAAAGACTAAACACAGAGAAGGAATATTAAAAGCAGCAAGGGAAAAGCAATAAGTAACATATAAGGGAAATCCCCACACTCTTAACAGCTGATCTTTCTGCAAAAACTCTGTAGGGTAGAAGGGAATGGCAGGATATAGTTAAATCACTGAAATGGAAAAATATACAACCAAGATTACTGTACCCAGAAGGATCTCATTCAAAATTGATAGAGAAATAAAAAGGTTTTCAGACAAGCAAAAGTTAAGAGAACCCATTACCAGCAAACCAGCTTTACAGCAAATGTTAAAGGGACTTCTATAGTCAAGAATTACAAGGGAAGAAAAGAGATCTACAAAATCAACCCCAAACAATTAAGAAAATGGCAATAGGAACATATATATCAATAATTACTTTAAATGTAAATGGATTAAATGCATCTGAAAGACACAGACTGGCTGAATGGATGCAAATTCAAGACCCATGTATATGCTGTCTACAAGAAACCCACTTCAAAGCTAAAGACACATATGGACCAAAATTGAGAGAATGGAAGAATATACTCCATGCAAATGGGAAGCAAAAGAAAGCTGGAGTAGCAATCTTCATATCAGACAAAATAGACTTTAAAATAAAGAATATTGCAAGAGACAAGGAAGGACACTACATGACGATCAAGAGATCATTCGAAGAGGAAGACATAACAATTGTAAATATCTAGGTATGCACATAGGAACACCTTAATACATAAGACGAAAACTAACAGACATTAAAAGAGAAATTGGCAGTAACACAATAAAAATAGGAGACTTTAACACTCCACTCACACCAATGGATAGATCATCAAAACAGAAAATAAGGAAACACAAGTCTTGAATGATACTTTAGATGAGATGAATCTTATGGATATCTTCAGGACATTCCATCCAAATACACAGGAAAACACCTTCTTCTCAAGTGCACATGGAACATGCTCCAGGACAGACCACATCTTGGGTCACAAATCAAACTGCACTAAATTGAAGAAAATTGAGATTGTATCAAGCATCTTCTCCAACCACAACGCTATGAGACTAGATATCAATTACAAGAGAAAAAAAATGTAAGAAACACAAACACAGGAGATTAAACAACACGTTTCTAACTAACCAACAGATAGCTAAAGAAATCAAAAGGGAAATCAAAAAATTTCTAGAAACAAACGACAACGAAAACACGACAACTCGAAACTTATGGGATGTAGGAAAAGCATTTGTAAGAGGGAAGCTTATAGCAATACAATCCTACCTCAAGAAACCAGAAAAACATTGAATAGACAACTTAACCTGACACGTAGAACAACTGGAAAATGAAGCACAAAAAAACCCCCAATACTAGTAGAAGGAAATAAATCATAAACATCTGAGCAGAAATAAATGAAAAAGAAATGAAATAAACAATAGTAAAGATTAATAAAACTAAAAGCAGGTTCTTGGAGAAGAGAAACAAAATTGACAAACCTTTAGCCAGACTCATCAAGAAAAAGAGGAAGTGAAAGTGAAGTCGCTCAGTTGTGTCTGACTCTTTGCAACCCTGTGCACTCTAGTCTACCACGCTCCTAAGTCCATGGGAGTTTCCAGGCAAGAGTACTGGAGGAAGAGAGAGGAATCAAATCAACAAAATTAGAAATGAAAAAGGTGAGGTTTCAACGGAAAATGCAGAAAGACAAAGGGGTATAAGAGATTATTATGAACTTAGAAAAGTTCAATCTTCCGAGACAGAAACAGGAAGAAATAGAAATTATGAACAACCCAATTACAAGCACTGAAATGGAAGCTGTGATCAAAAATTTCACAAATAACAAAACCCCACGACCAGGTGGCTTTACAGCAGAATTCTATCAAACATTTAGAGAAGAGCTAATGCCTGTCCTTCTAAAACTCTTTCAAAAAGTTGTAGAGGAAGGAATACTTCGAAACTCTTATTGACGAGGCCACCATCACCCTGATACCAGAACCAAAGACTGCACAAAAAAATAAAACTACAGGCCAATATCAGTGATGAACATACATGCAAAAATCCTCAACAAAGTTTTAGCAAACAGAATTCAGCAACACGTCAAGAAGCTCATACACCATGATCAAGTTGGGTTTACTTCAGGGATGCAAAGATTCTTCAATATCCACAAATCAATCAATGTGGTATACCATATTAACAAATTGAAAGACAAAAATCATATGATCCTCTCAATAGATGCAGAAAAAGCCTCTGACAAAATCTAGGACCCATTTATGATTAAAACTATGCAAAAAATGTGCATAGAAGGAATCTACATCAAGGTATAGGATAAGCCTACAGCAAACATTATTCTCAATGGTGAAAAACTGAAAGCACTGCCCCTAAGATCAGGAACAAGACAAGGGGGTCCACTTTCATCACTATTATTCAACATAGTTCTGGAAGTCCTAGTGACAGCAATCAGAGAAGAAACAGAAATAAAAGTAATCCAGATTAGAAAAGAAGTAAAGCTCTCACTCTTTGCAGATGACATGATACTGTATATAGAAAACCCTGAAGATAGTATTAGAAAACTGCTATAGCTAATTTATGAATTTAGCAAAGTTTTGGGATACAAAATCAATACAAATGAAATCACTTTCATTCCTATATACTAACAATGAAAAATCAGAATGAGAAATCAAGGAATCAATCCCATTCCCCAATGCAACAAAAAGAATTATATATCTAGGAATAAACCTACCTGAGGAGACAAAAGAACTGTGCACAGAAAATTATAACACTGATGAACAAAATCAAAGATGACATACACAGATGAAGAGATATTCCATGTTCCTGGGTAGGAAGAATCAATATTGTGGAAATGACTATACAACCAAACACAATCTACAGATTCAATGAGATCCCTATCAAATTACCAATGGCATTTTTCACAGAACTACAACAAAATATTTTACAATTCATATGGAAACACAAAATACCCCAAATAGCCAAAAGCAGTCTTGAGAAAGAAGAATGGAGTAGGAGGAATCACCCTTCTTGACTTCAGATTATACTATAAAGTTACAGTCATCAGGACAGTATGTTACTGGCACAAAAACAGAAATATACACCAATGGAACAAGATAAAAAGCTCAGAAATAAACATATGCACCTATGGGAACCTTATTTGTGACAAAAGAGGCAAGAATATACCGTGGGGCAAAGGCAGCCTCTTCAGTAAATGGTACTAGGAAAACTGGACAGCTACATGTAAAAGAATGAAATTAGAACACTTCCTAATCACCATACAGAAAGATAAACCCAAAATGGATTCAAGACCTAAATATGAGACCAAATACTAAAAAAAAAAAACTCTTGGAGGAAAGCAGAGCAGAATACTTAATGATATAAATCAAAGCAAGATTCTCTATAACCCACCTCCTAGAGTAATGGAAATAAAAACAAAAGTAAACAAGGGGGACCTGATTAAACTTAACAGCTTTTGCAAAGCAAAGGAAACTTTCAGTTCAGTTCAGTTCAGTCACTCAGTCGTGTCTGACTCTTTGCGACCCCATGAATCACAGCATGCTAGGCCTTCCTGTCCATCACCAACTCCCAGAGTCTACTCAAAGTCATGTCCATAGACTCGGTGATGCCATCCAGCCATCTCATCCTCTGTCGTCCCCTTCTCCTCCTGCCCCCAATCCCTCCCAGCATCAGGGCCTTTTCCAATGAGTCAACTCTTCACATCAGGAGGCCAAAGTATTGGAATTTCAGCTTCAACATCAGTCCTTCCAATGAACACTCAGGACTGATCTCATTTAGGATGGACTGGTCGGATCTCCTTGCAGTCCAAGGGAGTGTCAAGGGTCTTCTTCAACACAACAGTTGAAAAGCATGAATTTTTCCGCACTTAGATTTCATCACAGTCCAACTCTCACATCCATAAATGACCACTGGAAAAACCATAGCCTTCACTAGGCGGATCTCTGTTGGCAAAGGAAACTATAAGCAAGGTGAAAAGACAATCGTCAGAGGGGTAGAAAACAATAGCACCTGAAACAACTGACAAAGGATTAATTTCCAAAATATACAAGGAGCTCATACAACTCAATACCAGAAAAACATACAACCCAATCAAAAAGTGGGAAAGAGACCTAAGCAGACATTTTTCCAAAGAAGACTTACAGATGGCTAACAAACACAGGAAAAGATGCTCAACCTCATTCATGACTAGAGAAATGCAAATCAAAACTATAAGCAGATATCATCTCACACCGGTCAGAATGGCCAGTGGGGGTGGAGCCTTGCCGCCTCTCACCCCACCCCTTTCCGTTTGGGGCTCTGTTGGTCCTTCTGCCCAACTGTGCTTTCTTTCTCTGCTTTTCGCTGCCTTTAAATCTCTTTGATTTCTTCTGGAGCAGAGCTGCTTCCTGCCTGTTCTAAGTTAGTGTTTCACAGAACTTAAGGCAAAAGAGAGAGAATTTTGAGAGCCGCCTCGATGGGAAGACGAGATGTTTTCAGCAAGTTGAAAAAAGGCAAAATTGAGCAGCTCTTTGTGGAAGTGTGTGAAGATGGGTATCTCGTAAGTGCTGAAAAGTTGAATATAATCCCTCAGATGATCTGTTGGGAGGAAGCCTCAGTAATTGTAACTGGAGACCTGCCTACAATGAGGCAGATGGCTTTTCTTTTAGGAAGTAATTCCAGAAAGAAAGAGGGAGACCGGAATTCAGTGTCATCTATAACATAATCACAGAAATGATATGCCGTTACTCCTGCCACATTCTGCTGATACAAAGACTATGCTGATAATTGTTGTGGCTGCTGCTGGTGCTGCTACTGAAGCAACCAATTGCCCTCCTTCTGCCAGGACTGAACAAGTTTCCAAGAAGCAGGACTTTTTATGCTAAAGCTGGGCAGGAACCTAGCCCAGTGGGGTGCGTTGAACACCTCAACTGCTCTGCATTTTCCTTCCGAAGCACCGTCTCCCCTGCTGGCTTTCTTTCCTAACCTCCTTCTCCTCACCCAGTCCCTGAAAGGATATTCTGGAGAAGAGCAAACAAGACAGGAAAGAGAGTGCCACAGACAATTGGATCCCAAGAGAGTACACCTTTCTCCTTAAATGTGAGATTAGCAACTTCCTGGCAGCCCAGTGGTTAAGACCCTGTGCTTCTTTCCACTGCAGATTATGTGCGTTTAATCCCTGCTGGGGAAACTAAGATCTCAAGGTTGAAGATTTAATCATTTCCTACACAGAAATCATTAATCAGTACAATATAACGGTAAATGTATGTCAAGTTAATAAATTATTTATTAAAGAAAACGTGTTTATGAACTTCCCCAGTGGTCCAATGGTTAAGACCCCACCTTCCAATGGAGTGATTTCAGTCCTTTCCCTAGCAGGGGAACTAGGATCCCAAATGCTTTGGGCTGTGAACAAAAACGAAAATATGTTTCTGAAGTATATTCGAGTGGGGACAAATTCTAAGTAGGGCATATGGATACTGATTTTCATGATTAAAGTATCAATACCTCAAATCTCACAGTTCCCTGCTAGAGCCTCGGGTGGTGAATATGACTTTGGTCACTAAGACCTAGGAGAACATTCTCTAGGGAGTTGGCACTAAGGTGTACCTGCTCTTGCAGACTACAGTGGGAATCATGGGGGAATTTCTGTCTAATAGACATTGAGTCCTAACAGTATACACAGGGAGTATTTGCCTCAAGATACTTCCTGAGAAGTTCTATGACATTTCAGGCAATGTGGTATGAAAATCTCATCTCCGTAAAATGACAGATAGAGAAATTTCCTCTCATTTTGAAAATCCCTCAAATTGAAAATCCTTCTCAGGTACTTTGGCTCCATTTCACTACTCATAATCTAAAGTGAGGCACAGTTCAGTCGTCAACTAATTTTTTGATAGAAAGACGTCTCATGGAGACAAACTACACAAGCAAACACATGAAACTACCTTCCTTTCTTAGACCTCAGTATTTCCTACTGCTTCCATGTGAACCCCTGTCTGTCTCCAGGGACCAAGGGGAATACAACCTTCCTCAAGCATTTCAATAGTCTCTTCGGAGATGATCGGCATAAACTTTTTTTTTTTTTTTTATTTGTGGTGGATTTTGTCATACATTGAAATGAAACAGCCAAGGGTTTACATGTGTTCCCCATCCCAATCCCCCCTCCCACCTCCCTCTCCACCCATTCCCTCTAGGTTTTACCAGTGCACCAGGTCCGAGTGCTTGTCTCATGCATCCAACCTGAGCTGGTGATCAGTTTCACCCTAGATAATATACATGTTTCAATGCTGTTCTCTTGAAACATGCCACCCTCGCCTTCTCCCACAGAGTCTAAAAGACTGTTCTATAAATCTGTGTCTTCTTCTTTTTTTTTTTTTCTGTTCTGCATATAGGGTTATCATTAACATCTTTCTAATTCTAACACACATATATATGTGTTAGTATATTGTAATGTTCTTTATCTTTCTGGCTTACTTCACTCTGTAAAATGGGCTCCAGTTTTGTCCATCTCATTAGAACTGATTCAAATGAATTCTTTTTAATGGCTGAGTAATATTCCATGGTGTATATGTACCACAGCTTCCTTATCCATTCGTCTGCTGATGGGCATCTAGGTTGCTTCCATGTCCTGGCTATGATAAACAGTGCTGCGATGAACATTGGGGTGCATGTGTCTCTTTCAGATCTGGTTTCCTTGGTGTGTATGCCCAGAAGTGGGATTGCTGGGTCATATGGCAGTTCTATTTCCAGTTTTTTAAGAAATCTCCACACTGTTTTCCATAGTGGCTGTACTAGTTTGCATTCCCACCAACAGTGTAACAGGGTTCCCTTTTCTCCACATCCTCTCCAGCATTTATTGCTTGTAGACTTTTGGATAGCAGCCATCCTGGTTGGCGTGTAATGGTACCTCATTGTGGTTTTGATTTGCATTTCTCTGATAATGAGTGATGTTGAGCATCTTTTCATGTGTTTCTTAGCCATCTGTATGTCTTCCTTGGAGAAGTGTCTGTTTAGTTCTTTGGCCCATTTTTTGATTGGGTCATTTATTTTTCTGGAGTTGAGCTGGAGGAGTTGCTTGTATATTTTTGAGATTAAGCCCTTGTCTGTTGCTTCGTTTGCTATTATTTTCTCCCATTCTGAGGGCTGTCTTTTCACCTTGCTTATAGTTTCCTTTTCTGTGCAAAAGCTTTTAAGTTTCATTAGGTCCCATTTGTTTATTTTTGCTTTTGTTTCTAATATTCTGGGATGTGGGTCATAGAGGATCCTGCTGTGATTTATGTCGGAGAGTGTTTTACCTATGTTCTCCTCTAGGAGTTTTATAGTTTCTGGTCTTACATTTAGATCTTTAATCCATTTTGAATTTATTTTTGTGTATGGTGTTAGAAAGTGTTCTAGTTTCATTCTTTTACAAGTGGTTGACCAATTTTCCCAGCACCACTTGTTAAAGAGGCTATCTTTTTTCCATTGTATCTCCTTGCCTCCTTTGTCGAAGATAAGGTGAATATATGCTCGTGGATTTATCTCTGGGCTTTCTATTCTGATCCATTGATCTATATATCTGTCTTTGTGCCAATACCATACTGTCTTGATGACTGTAGCTTTGTAGTATAGTCTGAAGTCAGGCAGATTGATTCCTCCAGTTCCATTCTTCTTTCTCAAGATTACTTTGGCTATTCGAGGTTTTTTTGTATTTCCATACAAATTGTGAAATTATTTGTTCTAGGTCTGTGAAAAATGCCGTTGGTAGCTTGATAGGGATTGCATTGAATCTGTAGATTGCTTTGCGTAGTATGGCCATTTTGACAATGTTGATTCTTCCAATCCATGAACATGGTATATTTCTCCATCTGTTTGTGTCCTCTTTGATTTCTTTCATCAGTGATTTATAGTTTTCTATGTATAAGTCTTTTGTTTCTTTAGGTGATATATTCCTAAGTATTTTATTCTTTTTGTTGCAATGGTGAATGGTATTGTTTCCTTAATTTCTCTTTCTGTTTTCTCATTGTTAGTGTATAAGAATGCAAGAGATTTCTGTGTGTTAATTTTATATCCTGCAACTTTACTATATTCATTGATTAGCTCCAGTAATTTTCTGGTAGAGTCTTCAGGGTTTTCTATGTAGAGGATCATGTCATCTGCAAACAGTGAGAGTTTCACTTCTTCTTTTCCTATCTGGATTCCTTTTACTTCTTTTTCTGCCCTGATTGCTGTGGCCAACCCTTCCAAGACTATGTTGAATAGAAGTGGTGAGAGTGGGCACCCTTGTCTTGTTACTGATTTTAGGGGAAATGCTTTCAATTTTTCACCATTGAGGGTAATGCTTGCTGTGGGTTTGTCATATATAGCTTTTATTATGTTGAGGTATGCTCCTTCTATTCCTGCTTTCTGTAGAGTTTTGATCATAAATGGATGTTGAATTTTGTCAAAGGCTTTTTCTGCATCTATTGAGATAATCATATGGTTTTTATCTTTCAATTTGTTAATGTGGTGTATCACATTGATTGATTTGCGGATATTAAAGAATCCTTGCATTCCTGGGATAAAGCCCACTTGGTCATGGTGTATAATTTTTTTAATATATTGTTGGATTCTGTTTGCTAGAATTTTGTTAAGGATTTTTGCATCTATGTTCATCACTGATATTGGCCTGTAGTTTTCTTTTTTTGTGGTATCTTTGTCTGGTTTTGGAATTAAGGTGATGGTGGCCTCATAGAATGAGTTTGGAAGTTTACCTTCTTCTGCTATTTTCTGGAAGAGTTTGAGTAAGATAGGTGTTAGCTTTTCTCTAAATTTTTGGTAGAATTCCACTGTGAAGCCATCTGGTCCTGGGCTTTTGTTTGCTGGAAGATTTCTGACTACAGTTTGGATTTCCTTGCTTGTGATGGGTTTGTTAAGATCTTCTATTTCTTCCTGGTTCAGTTTTGGAAAGTTATACTTCTCTAAGAACTTGTCCATTTCTTCCAAGTTGTCCATTTTATTGGCATAGAGTTGCTGGTAGTAGTCTCTTATGATCCTTTGTATTTCAGTGTTGTCTGTTGTAATCTCTCCATTTTCGTTTCTAATTTTGTTAATTTGGTTCTTCTCTCTTTGTTTCTTAATGAGTCTTGCTAACGGTTTGTCAATTTTGTTTATTTGTTCAAAAAACCAGCTTTTAGCTTTGTTGATTTTTGCTATGGTCTCTTTAGTTTCTTTTGCATTTATTTCTGCCCTAATTTTTAAGATTTCTTTCCTTCTTCTAACCCTGGGGTTCTTCATTTCTTCCTTCTCTAGTTGCTTTAGGTGTAGGGTTAGGTTATTTATTTGACTTTTTTCTTGTTTCTTGAGGTAGGCCTGTAATACTATGAATCTTCCCCTTAACACTGCTTTTACAGTGTCCCATAGGTTTTGGGTTGTTGTGTTTACATTTTCGTTCGTTTCTATGCATATTTTGATTTCTTTTTTGATTTCTTCTATGATTTGTTGGTTATTCAGAAGCGTGTTGTTTAGCCTCCATATGTTTGAATTTTTAATAGTTTTTTTCCTGTTATTGAGATCTAATCTTACTGCACTGTGGTCAGAAAAGATGACTGGAATGATTTCAACTTTTTTGAATTTACCCAGACTAGATTTATGGCCCAGGATGTGATCTATTCTGGAGAAGGTTCCGTGTGCACTTGAGAAAAATGTGAAGTTGATTGTTTTAGGGTGAAACGTTCTATAGATGTCCATAAGGTCTAGCTGGTCCATTGTGTCCTTTAAAGTTTGTGTTTCCTTGTTAATTTTCTGATTAGTTGATCTATCCATAGTTGTGAGTGGGGTATTAAAGTCTCCCACTATTATTGTGTTACTATTAATTTCGTCTTTCATCCTGGTTAGTATTTGCCTTACATATTGTGGTGCTCCTATGTTGCGTGCATATATATTTATAATTGTTATATCTTCTTCTTGAATTGATCCTTTGATCATTATGTAGTGTCCTTTTTTGTCTCTTTTCACAGCCTTTATTTGAAAGTCTATTTTATCTGATATGAGTATTGCAACTCCTGCTTTCTTTTGGTCTCCATTTGCATGAAATATTTTTTTCCAGCCCTTCAGTTTTAGTCTGTATGTGTCCCTTGTTTTGAAGTGGGTCTCTTGTAGACAGCATATATAGGGGTCTTGTTTTTGTATCCATTCAGCCAGTCTTTGTCTTTTGGTTGGGGCATTCAACCCGTTTACATTTAGGGTAATTAGTGATAGGTGTGGTCCCGTTGCTATTTAGTTTGCTGTTTGGGGGTTCATGTTTACACTACCTTTCTGTGTTTCCTGTCTAGAGAAGATCCTTTAGCATTTGTTGAAGAGCTGGTTTGGTGGTGCTGAATTCTCTCAGCTTTTGCTTGTCTGTAAAGCTTCTGAATTCTCCTTCATATCTGAATGAGATCCTTGCTGGGTACAGTAGTCTTGGTTGTAGGTTGTTCTCTTTCATTACTCTAAGTATATCCTGCCATTCCCTTCTGGCCTGAAGGGTTTCTATTGATAGATCAGCTGTTATCCTTATGGGAATCCCTTTATGTGTTATTTCTTGTTTCTCCCTTGCTGCTTTTAATAGTTGTTCTTTGTGTTTGATCTTTGCTAATTTGATTAATATGTGTGTTGGGGTATTTCGCCTTGGGTTTATCCTGTTTGGAACTCTCTGCGTTTCTTGGACTTGGGTCACTATTTCCTTCCCCATTTTAGGGAAGTTTTCAGCTATTATCTCCTCGAGTAACTTCTCATGGCCTTTCTTTTTGTCTTCTTCTTCTTGATCTCCTATGATTCGAATGTTGGGGCATTTCACATTGTCCCAGAGGTCTCTGAGGTTGTCCTCATTTCTTTTGATTCTTTTTTCTTTTTTCCTCTCTGCTTCATTTATTTCCACCATTTTATCTTCTACCTCACTTATCCTGTCTTCTGTCTCTGTTATTCTACTCATGGTTCCCTCCAGAGTGATTCTGATCTCATTTATTGCATTATTCATTTTTAATTGACTCTTTTTTATTTCTTCTATGTCCTTGTTAAACATTTCTTACATCTTCTCAATCTTTGTCTCCAGGCTATTTATTTGTAACTCCATTTTGCTTTCAAGATTTTGGATCATTTTCATTATCATTATTCGAAATCCTTTTTCAGATAGATTCCCTATCTCTTCCTCTTTTGTTTGATTTGGTGGGCATTTTTCATGTTCCTTTACTTGTTGGGTATTTCTTTGCCTTTTCATCTTGTTTAGATTGCTGTGTCTGGGGTGGGCTTTCTGTATTCTGCTGGTCTGTGGTTCCTTTTTATTGTGAAGATTTTACCCAGTGGGTGGTGTTGGACGATTGGCTTGTCAAGGTTTCCTGGTTCGGGAAGCTTGTGTCAATGTTGTGGAGCGTGGAAATGGATTTCTTCTATCTGGAGTGCAATGGAGTGCCCAGTGATGAGTTTTGCAATGGGTCTATGTCTTAGGTGTGACTTTGGGCAGCCTGTATGTTGACACTTAGGTCTATGTTCCTGCATTACTATAGAATTTATGTAGTATGTCTTGTCCTGGAGCTTCTTGGCTCTTGGGTGGTGGTTGGTTTTGGTGTAGGTATGGGGGCTTTTGGATGGACTCTTATTCCTTAATGTTCTGTGTAGTCAGGAGTTGTATGGTTTTCACAGGTTTGGGGCTTAACTCTCCTGTCCCTGAATTTCAGTTTTATTCTACCAATAGTCTCAAGACTTCTCCAACTATGCAGCACTGGTAATGAAACTTCTGGGTTAATGGTGAAAAGATTTACCACCGTGAGGGACCACCAAAGAGGTTCACAGGGTTACATGAAGAATAGGAGAGGGAGGAAGGAGATAGAGGTGAGCAGGTGAGGAGAAAGGGGGATTCAAGAGGAAAGAGACAGATCTACACAGTTATCTGTTCTCAAAGTGTTCTCTGTAGCCCAGACACCCACAAAGATTCACCGAATTGGATTGGGAAGAGAAGGGGAAAGGAGGAAATAGAGTTGTTCTGAGGTAGAAAACAGAGAGTCAAAAGTGGAAGAGAGTAATCAACACACTCCTGAATAGAAGTGGGAATTGAATATTGGATTCTTAAATGTCCAACATTTATATCACATACTGGTAGACAAAGATTCAAAGATTTAGCATAGAGGTTAGACTTTTTGAAATAAAATATTTAAAAACAAAAACAAAAACCCAAAATTTAGAAATATGTATGGAGTTCAGTTTAAAAATAGGGCTTCTCTGTCTCTTCTTCTTCTTCTTTTTTTTTTTCCTTTTTTTTTTTTTTTTTGCAAGGTTATATTGAGATGAAAATGAAGAGTAAGGAATAATAGAGGTGTATTAGAGGACTTTAAAAGGAAATAGGAGAGAAAAACAAGCAAAAGAAAAGAAAGAAAAAAGAAAAAAAAGAAGAGAAAAAAAGAAGAGAAACACCAAAAAACAAAACAAAACAAAAGAAAAGGAAAAAAAGAAAGAAAAGAGAAAAGAGAAGAAAAAAAAGAAAAAAGAAGAAGAAGAGAAAAAAAAGAAGAGAAACAACACCAAAAAACAAAACAAAACAAAAAAGAAGAAAAAAAGAAAGAAAAAAGAAAAATTATTTTTCCCTAATTGAGAAAAATCATAAAAATATATGAAAATGAAAGTTGAGGAGTAATGAAGTAGTAGGGAAGTTTAAAAGAACATAAAATAGAAAAAAATTGAGAAAAAAACGAAAAGAAAAAAAAATTTTTTTTCTAATTTAAGAAGAACAACAACCAAAAAACAGACAAAAAAAAAATGCAAATATATCTAGGATTTTCTCTGGAGCTGTTGCAGACAGTGTAGGTTCAGTTCAATATTAGATAGCTCCTTTTTCCAGCTTACACTTTTTGATATCTATACGCCGCTTCCGGTGTAGACGGTGTTGCCTTCAGGGATTTTATCCTGCTGCACCGGACCTTTCTGAAGTGATTCCCTTTGTTTATTTGGCTTGTTTGCTCTCTCTTCGGTGTCTATTTCCGCCCTGACACAGGCGGGCGGAGGTGATCTCTTACTTAGGTTCGCTAGTTCAATTCAGTCCTGCTGCGGGGAGGGCGGGGCGCTGCAGGCAAAAGTCGCTGTGTGTGGGGAGCTCTCGCCGTGTTCTGGCCAAGCAGCCTGCAGTTTTGGGGACCACTCCTCGGGTGCTGCGCGCCTTTTCCCTCCGCTGCGAGCGTCTCGGGTGGCCAGAGGTTTGTGCGCGTTCTCCCCGGGTGCGGCGTGCCTTTTCCCTCCGCGACGAGCGGCCCGGGCAGCCAGAGGCTTGGCGCTCTCTCCACGAGCGTGCCGCGCCCCCTCCCTCAGCGGCCCCAGCGTGCTGGTCGGGTCTCAGGAAGTCTTTAGACAGGAACCGGGGCCTGTTTGCCGGGTGGGAGGGGGTGGCTTCTCTGGGGCTGAGTTTTCCCCTTTCCCCTCCCCACGCCTCCTACCTCCAGCGGGGATGGGGCGGCTCTTCTCTGGTGTTTCTCAGTCCCTTTGTTTTGCGAGCCGCCGGCGGTGTGTTCCGGCCGGTCAATTTTTCTCTCGCTCTCCCACACTTTAAAAAAATCTCCCTCCGACTGCTCTCAGGGCCTTCTGGCCGGTCCCTACCCTAAGCAATGCCGCCGGCTCCTCTCCGCTCCGCCCCCTCCTCTCTGTTCGCCCCCTCTTGCTGGTGGCGGGTGCGGGCATCTGGGGATACTTTTCTGCTGGGATTTGCTTTTAGGCACGTAATCTGTGGGCCTTATTTAATTTTTCCTCCAAGTTAGGAGGAAAAACTTCCCTCAGACCCGCCAGCGCGAGGGTTTCCTGGTGATTGGAAACTTCCTCTATTGAGAGTCCCTTCCCGGGACGGGTCTCCGTCCCTCGTTCTCTTGTGTCCCTTTTTTTAATCTTTAATATTTTTGTCCTACCTCCCTTCGAAGACAATGGGCTGCTTTTCTGGGCGCCTGATGTCCTCTGCTAGCGATCAGAAGTTGTTTTGTAAACTTTCTTCACCGTTCTGTTGTTCTTTCGATGAATTTGTAGAAGAGAAAGTGATCTCCCCATCCTATTCCTTCGCCATCTTGACTCCTCCCCCGGCATAAACTTTTAATTGTTGTTTTATCACTAGCAACTGAGCAATAAAGGTTTTCACATACAATCTCAGTTCCCCAAGCCTGTGTCACATCGAAGCTACAGGTGAAAAGATAATTGCAGTTCTGAGGGGACGTGAATCACAGGATTACAAGCCCTTATCTAGGGGTCTGGCTACCTTCCTCCCTGTGACAGGGGCAGCTTGCCATGTCCAAAACCAAGAACCCACTATCCGGGCAATAGGAGGACGTCAAGTGAGTAGTTTCTGTTTCAGCCTGAGGGCAAGAATCTGCAAGAAACAGGTGCTTTGGGGAGTCTGGGTTGGTGACCATACAAGAAAAAGAAAGTGTTCTGATTCAAAGTAATCCAGGGCCAAAGCAACATGGGAAGGAGGAATAATTTTCAAAATTCAATGGAGCTATTAAAGAGAGATTAGCTGCTACACCAGATGTCAGTTCCCAATGCCTCCTAAAGTATCTTAGTGCAATTCTTTTTGAAAAATATTTATTTGGCTGTGCCGGATCTTACTTGTGGAATATGGGATCTAGTTCCCTGACAAGGGATCAAACCTAAGCCTCCAACCCCAACCTCCCACACCAGCCACCCACATTGGGAATGAGGACTCTTAGTCACTGGGCCACCAAGGAAGTCACAGTGTAATTTTTGTGACAGTGATTGTTACTGTTGAATCCAAGCCATGTGAAACCTGATGTTTAATGTAAACTAGTGACTGGAATTGCATAGATAGATCTGAAATCATGGAGATCCTTACATAAATCATGCATTTTTAGGGTTACTATGCATGTGCCAATAGCAGCTCCATGATTAATAAAAATAAATTAAAACTATCAGTTTCATCTGTCTTTAATAGAAACAGTGTATATAGTTGTCAATTTTCTGTTTGGTCGATCAGTCGTGTCAGACTCTTTGCAACGCCATGTATTGTAGCCCGCCAGGCTCCTCTGTCCATGGAAGTCTCCAGTCAAGAATACTGTCTCTTTCTTCATTCAGTTTAGTTCAGACGCTCAGTCATGTCTAACTCATTAAAACCCCATGGACTGCAGCACGTCAGGCCTCCCTGTCCATCACCAACTCCCAGAGTCTATTCAGACTCATGCCCATTGAGTTGTGATGCCATCCAAGCATCTCATCCTCTGTTGTCCCATCTCCTCCCACCCTCAATCTTTCCCAGCATCTGGGTCTTCTCAATTAAATCAGTTCTTTCCATCATAGGGTCAAAGTATTGGAGTTTCAACTTCAACATCAGTCCTTCCAATATTTAGGGCTGATTTCCTTTAGGATGGACTGGTTGAATCTCCTTGTAGTACAACGGACTCTCAAGAGTCTTCTCCAACACCACAGTTCAAAAGCATCAATTCTTTGGGGCTCAGCTTTCTTCATACTCCAACTCTCACATCCATACATGACTACTAGATAAACCTTAGTCATGACTAGACATAAGTAATGTCTCTGCTTTTTAATATACTGTCTAGGTTGGTCATATCTATTCTTCCCAGAAGTAAGCATCTTTTAATTTCATGGCTGCAGTAACCATCTGCACTGATTTTGGAGCCCCCCACAATAAATCCTGCCACTGCTTCCACTGTTTTCCCATCTATTTGCCATGAAGTGATGGGACTAGATGCCATGATCTTAGTTTTCTGAAGGCTGGGCTGTAAGCCAAATTTTTGACTCTCTTCTTTCACCTTCATCAAGAACCTCTTTAGTTCTTCTTCGTTTTCTGCCATAAGGGTGGTATCATCTGCATAGCTGAGGTTATTCTATTTCTCCCATCAGTCTTGATTCCAGCTTGTAGTTCTTCCAGCCCAGCATTTCTCAGTATATACTCTGCATGTAAGTTCAATAAGCAGGGTGACAATATACACACCTGACATACTCCTTTCCCTATTTGGAACCAGTCTGTTGTTCCATGTGGAGTTCTAACTGTTGCTTCCTGACCTCTATACAGATTTATCAAGAGGCAGGTCAGGTGATCTGGTATTCCCATCTTTCTAAGAATTTTCCACGGTTTCTTGTGAAGATTACTGTTGGTTGTGGGTTAACACTTCATTCATTACAACCAACTGAAACACTGAAAACCATTAACTTCTACTAATACCCTTGTATGAATACACATAGTTGACATGAAACCTTTAATAATCCATGGTATGATCCATGATTAAATACATATCAAAAGTACAAAGAAAGTTATTTATTTTTCTGATTTTTATGGTGCACAAACAAAGCCTAGGAAAAAATTAGTAAACCTGATATACACTAATTGTCTGCCTTTCCCAGGAAGGGTTTCCAATACATTTCTAGGTTATAACAGGAGCTGTCTTTACTGCAACACTGTCAAGTAATTCATGACTTGTGCTGAAATTATGAAGGTACATCAGTATTGTAGTGAAATGTGATGGTGCTCCTCTTTCAAATCAATTGATAGACCTATTGAAAATTTATAACCAACCTCTGTCTTCCTTTAATACTTGAAGACATTCCATGATCACTTACATCATGGCAACCTCCTGATATTTCACATCAATGACAAACACCTTCATTTAGATGTTCATTGTCCATTTTACATTATGGTATCTTTCATCTTCTAATGGAGAATAGATAGAAATGGTTGCAACACAATATGAAAAGACTAATCTTTCAAGCATAAACCATCCAAAACCTATGTTTGCATACACACTATAGAAGCAAAGCATAGTATGGTTTATTTGAGCATTGAATTACATTCACTTCAATAATCTCAAATCACATCATTATAAACAAGCATACATTGCTAATAATTCTAACTTTCTAACCATCAATCTGCATCTACGATTCATGCTAATATATCCCTTTTCTATGAGTTTTAACTATGGAGTACTCCCTACAGTAATTCTCCTTCAGAGAAACTTAGGAAAAGAGGATTGGTGAAATACTTTCTAATATGCAGTCTCTTATGTTTCTTTACATTTCACTTTTGATTAAATACTTTTCTACATATTTGTTACATCATTCTCACAGGTGTCTTTTATAAACTCCCAAGTTTTCTGATTCCTGCTTATGACAAACATTTCATCACTTCTTCCATTACTAGTGTTCCTCCCCGGTGTGTGTTCTCAGCTGTTTAGTGAGATGACCACTATGACTAACGCCTTTGCCACAGTCTTCATGCTTTTAAGGTTTCTCTCCAGTATGCACTTGCAGATGTGTAGTGGGAACTGATTTCTGATTAAAGGCTTTGCCACATTCTGTACATTTATACAGTTTCTCTCCAGTATGCACTCGCAGATGTGTAGTGGGAATTGATTTCTGATTAAAGGCTTTGCCACATTCTGTACATTTATAAGGTTTCTTTCCAGTATGAACTCGCAGATGTTAAGTGTGTTTTGATTTGTCATTAAAGCCTTTGCCACATTCTATACACTTATACGGTCTCTCCCCAGTATGAATTCGCTGATGTCTAGTAAGAGCAGAACTGTTCATGAAGGTCTTCCCACATTCTATACAATTATAACGCTTCTCCCCCATATGAATTGGGTGATGCTTACTAAGATTTGAACTTGCAATAAAGGTTTTGCACATTCTGAACATTTATAACATTTCTCTCCAGTGTGAGTAAGCTGATGTTGAGTAAGAAGTGAGTGACCGACAAATGTTTTGTCACATTCTATACATTTGAAAGATGTCTTTCATGCATGAATTTTCCTATGTCTACTTAGATCGGATGAGGTACTAAAGAATTTCCTATGTATCTTACGTTGGTTTTCTTTCTGTGAATTTTGAATAGTTTGCTGTCGTACAAGTTCTGAAGACTGATTAGAAGCTTTACCATATTCACTACAATTATAAGTCTTCTTTCTGGTGTGAATACTCTTTAGAGAAAGAACTGACATCTGATAAGAGATATGTCTGCACTTATTACTTTTAGAATCCCTGTGTGAAGATTCGGCTCCATGATGTTTCATAAGGTTTGACTCTCCTTCAACCTTATACCCAGTTTGATTGCTTGAATACCTTCTCAATCCACCATAAATACCCTTATAATTACTGGGGCTGGAACTCTTACTTAAGGCCTGACTAATGTTATTACACGTGGACAGCTGTTCCGTATTAGCTATATCATGACGTACATTGAACAATGTTGGTTGGACTACATCTCTTCCATTATCATCAACACTATACATTGTGGAATGGAGAGGAAATATCTTTTGCTGGAAGAATAATGACTTCCTGCTCACAGGTCCGTCAAATTGAATATATTGTGAGTTTTGTCCCTCATTTTTAAATTTCAGGTGTTCAGACGTGCTTGAACCTATGTTTAAATGAAGGCTACATTCAGAATTGTTTGAATGAGTATTTGCAATAGAGACTAAATCACCTTCCAAATATACCACGTTTCCTTTCAGAGAACAAGTATGTTTCTCAAGCTGAGGTGAATCTTTTCTTAAAAACTTACACTTCTCAGCAGATATTGAAGACTGAAATTGGTGTTTTCCACAATTTGACTCATGTTGCTCATTTATTTTTGCAATAATATTTGCCTTACGTGTCACTGTCTCAATTTCTTTATGTCCAAATAAACATGTCTGTGTTACATATGCCCTCGTATAGTCCCAGTGTTTTATTAAATTGAAATTTCTGAGGTGAAATCTTTCATATATTCCTAGGTTTGCTTTTGGATACAAATCTCTTATTCCTGGTTTCTGTGGCATCAAATCACAGGTGTCCTGCGGAGACCTAGCTGAAAGATAGCAAATAATAAGTAATTTTACCTGCTATTTCTCAGGGAATATCCTTAAAAATTTAGAGAAAACTGATTAACCCTTCACTAGTTCAAAAAGAAAATAGAGAAGGAAGGATCAAGATCCCAGAGTATTAGGAAGACATAGACTTCTCTCTCCACAAAATGATCAAGAATACATCAGAAATGGAACTCTTCTCACAGAGCCCAGCTGGACACTAGCAGAGGCCCTTGGAAATATACAAGGACAGATACATTCCTGCTGAGCCAGGTAGGCCAAGAGAAGAAGAAGGAAAAGGAAGAGGAGAGGAAGTGGGATGGGGCATGCAACCTGGGGGGACATGAAAAGGAGGAGCTGTCTCCACATCCAGGGAAGCCCCTCGTTGGGGAGCTCAGTTTGGACAGAAGGAGAGCCTCATTCTCTATGGGAGAGAACATGGCAACCCGCGTGTGACAGCAGGACAGGGTGAGACCTGCACAAGGGGTCCTGCCCCCTGCCCTGCCCACCCAACCTGAGAGGCACGCCCACCGTTGCAGACAAGGGCTGGGTGCTGAAATGTGGGGTTCGGACGACAGACCCAGGCAGAGGACTGTGGTTGGCAGTGAGGAGACATCCTGAGGGGACGGGAGTGGGGGACAGGGCTCTATAAACGGGATGCTTGTGGAAGACGCCTGAACCGCCATATAGCAGAGCACAAACCTCTGGACCAATCTCACGCACCAAGGTGCAGGCACCAGAAGGATGACTAACGAGGTGCCCATAGCCTTCAAAACAGAGACTACAAGCCGAAAACTGGACAAAATGAGATGGCAAAGAAATGTGCGACAGAGGGGGAAGCAGGCTAAGAACCGACAGGAAAAATTAATGAAGAGGAGACAGGCAATCTAAGGATTACTTCTCGCTTTTAGTCATCTGAAGTGGAGACACCAAACATTTTCACAAATCTTAGCTGCCTAATAATTCTTTATTCCACTTCTTTTCAAACATGTTTCCAAGAATGTTCTATGAGATGCTTCAATCTAAAAATAATAAACTATATTGTCAGAGAACTATTCATAAAGTGAAGGACACTTTATGGAATAAAGGACACTTTATTATAGGAAAATATCTGAAGAAGCTCATTACACATAAGATAAACTTAATAATTTCTTGAGAAATTAATTGAGAGACTTTGAAAATATGCTTGAAACACTGGCAATTCTACTCATTGCTCTGTGGAGACCTAAATGGGAAGGAATGAGAAAGACTAGAGATCTCTTCGAGAAAATTAAAGATACCAGAGGAATATTTCATGCAAAGATGGGCACAATAAAGGACAGAAATGGTATGGGCCTTACAGAAGCAGAAGATCTTAACAAAAGGTGACAGGACTATGTGGAAGACCGACACAAAATATCTTAATGACCATGATAACCAGGATGGGGTGGTCACTCGCCTAGACACAGACATTCTGGAGCCTGAAATCAAGTGGGTCGAAAGAAGCATCACTACCAGCAGAGCTAGTGGATGTGATGGAATTCCAGCTGAGCTATTTAAATCATAAAGATGATGCTGTGAAAGTGCTGCAATCAATATGCCAGGAAATTTGGAAAACTTAATAGTGGCCACAGGACTGGGAAACATTAGTTTTCATTCTAATCTCAAAGAAAGGCAATGTCAAAAAATGTTTAAAAGACTGCACAATTGCACTGATGTCACACACTATCAAAGGCAGGCTCAAATTCTCCAAGTAAGGCTTCAACAGAATGTGTACTGAGAAATTCTAGATCTTCAAGCTGGATTTAGAGAAGGCAGAGGAACCAGTGATGAAATTGCTAACACCCCTTGGATCACTGAAAAAGCAAGAGAGTTCCAGAAAAACATCTGCTTTGGCTTTATTGACTATGCCAATGCCTTTTCCGGTGTGGATCACAACAAACTGGAAAATTCTGAAAGAGATGGCGATACAAGACCACCTTAACTGCCTCCTGACAAATCTCTCTGCAGGTCAAGAAACAGTTAGGACCAGACGTGGAACAATGGACTGGTTCCAAATTGGGAAAGGAGAATGTCACAATGGTATATTGTCACTCTGCTTATTTAACTTATATGCAGAGTACATGTTGCAGGAACCCTGCATCGATCCCTGGGTTGGGAAGATTCCCTGGAGAAGGGAAAGGCTACCCACTCCAGGATTCTGGCCTAGAGCATTCCATGGATGGCATGGAATTAGTCTCTGGGGTCGCAAAGAGTTGGACACGACTGTGCAGCATTCACTTTCACTTTTCATCATGCCAAATGGTGGGCTGGAAGAAGCACAAGCTGGAATCAAGATTCAGGAAAACACATCATAACATCAGATATACAGATGACACCACGCTCAGGGCAGAAAGCAAAGAGAAACTGAAGAGTCTCCTGATGAAACTGAAAGAGGAGAGTGAAAAGCTGGCTTCAAACTCAACATTCAGAAAACCAAGATCATGGCATCCAGTCCCATCACTTCATGGAAAATAGTTGGGAAATAATGGAGACACTGACAGACTTTATTTTTCGGGGCTCCAAAAATACTGCAGATGTTCACTTCAGCCATGAAATTAAAAGATACTTCTCCTTGTGAGAGAGTCATTTCCTAGGTAGGTTGATAAGTCTAGGGGTCCCCAAATCAGCCATGAAATTAAAAGATACTTCTCCTTGTGAGAGAGTCATTTCCTAGGTAGGTTGATAAGTCTAGGGGTCCCCAA
>CM035288.1:56639547-56652263 GCA_020226075.1 Hydropotes inermis
CAAGAGAGGTCTGGAATACTCAAGGAGGAAGAAAGGAAAAACCTTTTACTTTCTTTCCTCTACATTCGTTAGGATTATATAACAATAATATATCCTGCCTGAGCACAGTCTCTGCATTAAACCTTCTGGCTAATTCTGATCTTAACATGTAAATTATGGGAGTAGGTCTGGTGAGGCCTTTACAAGTTCCAGACATTCTTTGGATTCATTGGAGTGTATGTAACTCCATTGCTAACACTAGCAACGGTGTATTCTTTCTGCCCCCTTCTGGTATCTACGTCAGAAACTTTCTCTATCTCCTTTCTACTTTAATAAAACTTTATTACACAAAATCCCTGAGCGATCCAGCCTTATCTCTGGCCCCAGATTGAATTTTTCTTCTCTGGAGGCCAATAACCCCAGCGACTTTGCATGATTCAGCAACAGCATTTCACTTGGGAAGAAAAGTATGAGCAACCTAGACAGCATATTATAAAGCAGAGATGTTACTTTGCTGAAAAATGTCTGTCTAGTCAAAGCTGTGGTTTTTCCACTAGTCATGTATGGATGTGAGAGTTGGACCACAAAGAGCTGAGTCCTGAAAACCTGATGCTTTTGAACTGGGGTGTTGGAAAAGACTCTGAGTCCCTTGGACTGCAAGGAGATCACACCACTACATCCTAAAGGAAATCAGTCCTGAATATTTCTTGGAAGGACTGAAGCTGGAGCTGAGGCTCTGATAATTTGGCCACCTCAGGCAAAGAACTGACTCACCAGAAAAGGCCCTGATCCTGGGGGGAATTGAGAGCAGGAGGAGAAGGGAACAACAGAGGATGAGATTGTTGTATGCATCATGGACTTGATGGACATGAGTTTGACCAGGCTCCAGGTATTGGTGATGGAGAGAGAAGCCTGGTGTGCTGCATCAGTGGGGTTGCAAAAGAATGGGACAAGAATGAGAGACTGAATGAACTGGCTGATCGGTATAATTGATTCTTCTTGGTCTACAGTAGTACAAAATTATAAAACATCTTTATTCCAATTAGAAGTTTTTTAAAAAGATTTCTTTATATAATTTAGAAATTCTTATAGTTGGAATCAACCATTAATAATATGGGTGGAAAATGTGATAAGCTTTTATGCCAATTTATTTTAAAATTCGATGAGGTAATTGAGTATATTAACATACTTAGTATTTTAGAATGGGGCCAAATGCACTTCAGATATTTAATATGAAATCATATAAGGAAAGGAGAAACTTTGAAGTAAACCTGAGATGTGCATTCTTTGATTTTCAGCAGGTTTTGCTTTCTGCAGTGAAAAAATTACTTGAATTTGAAATTTATTTAGGAGGTCCTATCTCTAGCTCCCAGTGGATAGGAAGTTATAAATCAGAAAACAAAATCCTGTCCCTAGTATTCTTAAGAGTTTAGCAGTTTGTCTACGACTTCACTCACATATTTTTGTCTAGAGGTAGAAACTTTAAAAGGACCGTCATACAGTTACTCATAAATGGCACAGTTTTCCTAGGATCCCCAAGAAATGGAACAGCAACCAATGAATGCAGTTTTTGACAAGCCAAGAGGAGACGTTCAGTTTACACTGTGATGGAAAAAAGGAATCACTGGAGATCAATTCATGAATGATTTCAGAGACAGAATGGGGCAGGTGATCCATTTATTTGACAGTAGCACAAATAAACCCATGTTTTCCAAAATCATTTCCACTGAGGCACATCTTCCAAAACCACCTGACAAAGGATGACTTCCTCACTGCTCCTTGGACCTCTCATCTGAGTTCACTCACACCTAGCTGGGTATATGGCTGTTGTCTCTAGTCTCCTTATAGTCCTGGGATTGTTCAATTGCTCCAGAAAAGTGACCAGATTCAGCCCAGAGACTACAAGTCCTGTTCATCAGAGAAAGGAATATTTGTGTTTTTAGAGATTCATCCGTGCCCAATCCTATATGTATTCAGGTGAGGCGAGAATGCATGGGAGAATGTTAATACAGCCGAGAAAATGATTTCCCCAAATACTTTATTCAAAGCACCTCTACAACACTAACAAATACATAACAATCAAATCCTGAGATTTTAGTCACATGCTGCTACGGCAAAAGTAAGTGTGTAAATGTGAAATTAACAGAGCGTGCAAGTATTTAATACCACAATGTATAGAATTACCACTCACCTAGAATGAAACAGGCAGAGTACACCAGGGAAGATAAAGCTTACCAGCATAGCAAACCATCATGAAGCCTTCCTTTCTAAACTTACAGACACTCATTTCCCCCTAGAAAGCAGAGATCTGAAACCACTGTGGGAAGCAGACAATTTCAGAAGCCATTCTAGAAATGAAGGAACCAAAACCTCATGGGTAGGTAAGCGATTCTGGAAGGAAGTTGTCCTCACCCAAGGAGGCCGGGTTCCTGTAGTTCTCTAACATCACCTCCCTGTACAAGTCCCGCTGACTGAGGTCCAGAAATTCCCACTCCTCTTGAGTGAAGTCTATGGCCACATCCTGAAAGGCCAGCCATCTGTGGACTACAAAGTACAGATGCCATGTGGCCGTGGGAAGATTTCCTTATATGACCCATGTTGGAAACGGCAAGTTCAGAGACCTGGTTTTCCTTTATGAGAGTGCCTGCTATTACACAAGAATATAATTTTTGCACAGTAGTATCTTCATCGTATTTTTAACCCCAGGAAAGGAGGATGACATGTGACCCATAAACTATTACAGAAAATATTATGACTAGGAAGAAGAATTATAAATAATCAAGAATAATAAAATAAATATCAACATACTTATTTTTGACTGTTGTACTCATGTGACACAGGATAAATTGTCTATCCCAAAAAAAAAAAAAAAAACTGGAAATATTTAAAAAAAACACATTCCAATCCAAACATTCTGAAGTGGGACCAATGTGCCACATTTTTAACAAGCTTATTTGAACTACTAATGCTGAAAATTGTGCTCCATGAATGACCATTTTGAAGAGCTATTAGGTAAAATAGTAAGGAAAGAATTCATACTTAACTTTGAACTTTAAATGTTCTACAGATTTTACAGGTCTCATAGTAGTAACCTTGATGGCAAGAATCATTTTAACTATTTGGCATCTACTATATATGCAGGTCAGGCAGCAACAGTTAGAACTGGACATGGAACAACAGGCTGGTTCCAAATAGGAAAAGGACTACAATATATAGTCAAGGCTGTATATTGTCACCCTGTTTATTTAACTTATATGCAGAGTACATCATGAGAAATGCTGGGCTGGGAGAAGCACAAGCTGGAATCAAGATCGCTTTGAGAAGTAAAACAACCTCAGATATGCAGATGACATCACCCTTATGGCAGAAAGTGAAGAGGATCCAAAAAGCCTCTTGATGAAAGTAAAAGAGGAGAGTGAAAAACTTGGCTTAAAGCTCAACATTCAGAAAACTAAGATCATGGCATCTGGTCACATTACTTCATGGGAAATAGATGGGGAGATGGTGGAAACAGCGTTAGACTTTATATTTTTTCAGCTCCAAAATCACTGCAGATGGTGATTGAAGTTATGAAATCAAAAGATGCTTACTCCTTGGAAGGAAAGTTATGACCAACCTAGATAGCATATTAAAAAGCAGAGACATAACTTTACCAACAAAGGTCGGTCTGGTCAAGGCTACAGTTTTTTCCAGTGGTCATGTATGGATCTGAGAGTTGGACTGTGAAGAAAGCTGAGTGCCAAAAAATCAATGCTTTTGAACTGTGGTGTTGGAGAAGATGCGTGAGAGTCCCTTGGACTGCAAGGAGATCCAACCAGTCCATCCTAAAGGAGGTCAGTCCTGGGTGTTCATTCGAAGGACTGATGTTGAAGCTGAAACTCCCATACTTTGGCTACCTCATACCAAGAGTTGACTCGTTGGAAAAGACCCTGATGCTGGGAGGGATTGGGGGCAGGAGGAGAAGGGGACGACAGAGGATGAGATGGCTAGATGGCATCACCGACTCCCGATGGACTTGAGTTTGAATAAACTCCGGGAGTTGGTGATGGACAGGGAGGCCTGGCATGCTGGGTTTTAAGGGGTTGCAAAGAGTCAGATTCCACTGAGCGACTGAACTGAACTATCTTTCTGACAGTGGTTCAGAGTCTTCAATGTGCAAGAGAAATAATTTAAAATCAATAATGTTGCTCTTGCATCCTTTAGAAGATATTTTAACAAAGAATTTTTTAAATATCAGAGCTGAAATTTTACATTAGTTTATGGACTCTAGACTGTCATAAAACACAGACAAACATACAGAGACAACTCTACTGGAAGTTTACAGAAATTTCTGCATTCCTACATAATACTAAAAGCAAGAAAAGTGTTAGTCACTCAGTCATGCACTATTCTTTGCAACCTCAGGGACTGCAGCTTGCCAGGCTCCTCAGTCCAAGGGATTCTCCAGGCAAGAATACTGGAATGGGTAGCCATTCTCTTCTCCAAGGAACCTTTTAGAAGACGGGAAAAAAAAGAACTTCATAGCAAGGGAATCTCACAGAAGCACAGGAGCCAATGAACATCTGAGCTCATGGTGTAAGAAGTACATGGGAAAATGTGTCATCACTGCCAGGTATTTTGGCAACATTATGAAAAGCATGATCTCAATCTACTATGAAAAATAATCATTTTATGCTATTCCACTGCATATATTCCTCCCAAGATCTGTAACCTAATAGTACATGTCATAGTAAGTTTTTCCTCTTGAAGCAGGAGAATCTCTGGTACTTTTTTGATTTCTGAAAATTTTCTGAGAAATTCTGCACCGCTGAGTTCATTCTATTTATAAGGGAATTTTTTTTTTTTTTTATTCCTGTTGTAGAGAATTGAATTGCATCTCCACCTAAATTCATCACGGCATTTCCCTACCTCCCTGGGATCCCAACATGAACCGCATTCCAATGGGAATCTCAGATACCAGTGAATCCCCGTGTTCATTTCACACAAAGGGAAGTCATTGATTCTTCTTGAGAATTCATCGTGTTGTACAGAAAGCCAGGATAGAATGAAGAAAAGGCTGTGGGACACAAGGGAGAAGCAGCCTAAGAGCCAGTCTTCACCATTACAAGAAATAAAGGAAGAAAGAAGACGTTGACAACAACAATCCCCCAGGGAGAAAAATTAGAATCAGAGTGTGCAGCTTCTCATTCCAGCTGTTTCAGGAGGAAACACAAACACAGCCCCCGACCCGGGACAGGACATTTACCTGAGAAGCTTATAAGATTTGCAGTTTTTAGTAAATCATCTGGAATTCTGAAATGACCAATTGTGAACTAGAATTTTTAAATTGTTTAAGTAAATGTGTACGAATACACACACACTCACATGTTCCTTTTCTTTCTCACTGCCTGTATATCTTCAAACATATATTTATTGTATTCAGTGTGTGTTACATAAATTATATAACACATATTCTTCCAGATATTTATATATTGCACTCAATGTATGTCAAAGTCATGAGAAACATGACTTTGGCCGAACATGGCAAAGCTGACAGTTTCATTGAGTTAGACAAGGCTGTGGTCCATGTGATCAGGTTGGTTAGTTTTCTGTGACTGTGATTTTCATTCTGTCTGTCCTCTGATGGAGAAGGGTTAGAGGCTTATGGAAGCTTCCTGATGGGAGAGCATATCTACGGTTATTGATATTTCTCCCAGCAATCTTGATTCCAGCTTGTGCTCCACCCAGCCTGGCATTGCACATGACCTTCCATGCATTTAAGTTCAATAAGCAATGTGAGAACATACAGACTTGATATACTCCATTCCCAATGTGGAACCAGTCGGTTGTTCCATGTCCAGCTCTAACTGTTGCTTCTTGACCTGCATACACATTTCTCAGGAGGCAGGTCAGGTGGTCTGGTATTCCCATCTCTTTAAGAATTATTCACAGTTTCTTGTGATCCACACAAAGGCTTTAGCATAATTAGTGGAGCAGAAATAGATTGGTCTATTTCTGGAATGGTCATTCTTTTTCTATGATCCAAGGGATGTTGGCAATTTGAGCTCTGGTTCCTCTATCTTTTCTAAATCCAGCTTGACTATGTGGAAGTCCTTGGTTCACATACTTTTGAAGCCTGGCTTGGAGAATTTTGAGCATGACTTTCCTAGCATGTAAGATGAGTGCAACAACTGTGCCTCAGTTTGAGCATTCTTTGGCATTGCCTTTCTTTGGGATTCAAATGAAAACTGACCTTTTCCAGTCCTGTGGTAAGGGCTGTTTTCCAAGTTTGCTGCCATACGGAGTGAAGCAGTTTAACAGCATCATATTTTAGGATTTTAACTAGCTCAGCTGAAATTCCATCACCTTCACTAGCTTTTTTTGTAAGTGATCCTTTCTAAGGCTCATTTGACTTTACACTTCAGAATATCTGGCTCTAGGTGCATGATCACACCATGGTGGTTATCTGGGTCATTAAGATCTTTTTTGTATAGTATTTCTGTGTATTCTTGCCACCTCTTCTTAAAATATTCTGCTTTTGTTAGATCCATACCGTTTCTGTCCTTTATTGTGAATGTTACTTGATTTATAAAATAATTGTATTTAATAACTATGATATTAATGTATTTTACAAAAGTAGTTATGTTTTAAAATAAAACATATCATGCCTTGTCATTTCATTTTGATAGCATTTCTAAATGCATTATTTGTGTAGCAAGGGTCTCTTTATCTTAAAACTCTTACTGTTAAGCCAATAGGGAATATGGATAAATTTTATGCATCTAATGTAGGTATACTGAAAGAAGTAGAAGGTGTTAGCCATTCAGTCATGTTCAGTCGTGTCCAATTGTTTGTGACCCCATGGACTGTAATCTGCTAGGTTGCTCTGTCCATGGAATTCCCTAGAGAAGAATACTGCAGTGGGTTGCCATTTCTACACCAGGGGCTCTTCCCGACCCGGGGGTTGAACGTGGGTCTCCTGGACCACGGTTAGATTGTTTCCTGTCTGAACCGCCAGGGAAGCCCTCATTGTAGTCTGATTTAGAGGCCTGCTCTATGACAGGGTTTCCGGATAGTTCAGTTGATAAAGAATCCACCTGCAATGCAAGAGGGCCCGGTTCGATTTCTGGCTTGTGAAGATCCCCTAGAGCAGGGAAAGGCTACCCACTCCAGTATTCTGGCCTGGACAGTTCCATGGACTGTATCATCCATGGGGTTGCAAAGTGTCTGAAATGATAGAGTCACATTTACATTTCTAGGACAAATTTTATTTTTTATTAAAAGTTATAAAATTATATAAACATATATAAATTATATAAATATGGATAACTTATAAATGAAAAATTATATACATTATACAGAGTGAAGTATGTCAGAAAGAAATATAAATATCATATACAAATGCATATATACAGAATCTAGAACGATGTTACCAAGGAATTTATTTGCATGGCAGCGTTGGAGAAACCGACGTAGAGAATAGACTCATGGACATGGGAAGTGGAAAGGAGACGGTGAGATCTATGCAGAGAGTAACATGGAAACTTACATTACCACAGGTAAAATATGTAGCCAGTGGGAATTTGTTGTCTCAGGAAACTCAAATAGGGGCTCCTTTGGTGGCTCAGAATGTAAAGAGTCTGCCCGTAATGTGGGAGACCCAGGTTCGATCCCTGGGTTGGGAAGATCCCCTGGAGAAGGAAATGGCAACCCACTCCAATACTCTTGCTTGGAAAATCCCATGGAAGGAGCCTGGTGGCCTGCAGTCCATGGGGTCACAAAGAGTCAGACATGTCTGAGCGACTTCACTTTCACTTTTCACTTTGTCAACTTAGAGGGGTGGAATGGGGCAAGAGATGAGATGGTAGTTCAGGAGGGAGGGGATATATATATGAGCTCAGTTCAGTTCAGTCTCAGTCGTGTGTGACTCTTTTTGACCCCATGAATCCCAGCACACCAGGCCTACTTGCCCATCACCAACTCCCGGAGTTTATTCAAACTCAAGTCCATCGGGAATTGGTGATGCCATCCAGCCATCTCATTGTCTGTCGTCCCCTTCTCCTTCTGCACCCAATCCCTCCCAGCATCAGGGTCTTTTCCAATGAGTCAATTCTTCGCATGAGGTGGCCAAAGTATTGGAGTTTCAGCTTCAACATCAGTCCTTCCAATGAACACGCAAGACTGATCTCCTTTAGGATGGACTGGTTGGATCTCCTTGCAGCCCAAGGGGCTCTCAAGAGTCTTCTCCAACACCACAGTTCAAAAGCATCAATTTTTCAGCACTCAGCTTTCTTCACAGTTAAAGTCTCACACCCATACATGACCACTGGAAAAACCATAGCCTTGACCAGACGGACCTTTGTTGGCAAAGTAATGTCTCTGCTTTTTAATATGCTGTCTAAGTTGGTCATAACTTTCCTTCCAAGGAGTAAGCATCTTTTAATTTTATGGCTGCAATCACCATCTGCAGTGATTTTGGAGCCGAAAAAACTAAAGTCTGAGAAATGGGATATATGTACACCATGGCTAATTCATGTTGAGGTTTTACAGTAAGCAATAAAATTCTCTAAACCAATTCTCTTTGAATTAAATATTAAAAAATTTATAAATTAAAAAATATTTTGTTTGACAAATTTTCTTTTTCCTTTTTAAAAATTTATATATTTATTTATTTATTTTTTGTTTGTTTTTTTTTTTTTTTTTTTATTTTTATTAGTTGGAAGCTAATTACTTCCAAACATTTCAGTGGGTTTTGTCATACATTGACATGAATCATCCATGGAGTTACATGTATTCCCCATCCCGATCCCCCCTCCCACCTCCCTCTCCACTCGATTCCTCTGGGTCTTCCCAGTGCACCAGACCCAAGCACTTGTCTCATGCATCCCACCTGGGCTGGTGATCTATTTCACTATGGATAATATACATGCTGTTCTTTTGAAACATCCCACCCTCGCCTTCTCCCACAGAGTCCAAAAGTCTGTTCTGTACATCTGTGTCTCTTTTTCTGTTTTGCATATAGGGTTATCATTATCATCTTTCTAAATTCCATATATATGTGTTAGTATGCTGTAATGTTTTTTATCTTTCTGGCTTACTTCACTCTGTATAATGGGCTCCACTTTCATCCATCTTATTAGAACTGATCCAAATTAATTCGTTTTAACAGCTGAGTAATATTCCATGGTGTATATGTACCACAGCTTCCTTATCCATTCATCTGCTGATGGGCATCTAGGTTGCTTCCATGTCCTGGCTATTATAAACAGTGCTTCGATGAACATTGGGGTGCACGTGTCTCTTTCAGATCTGGTTTCCTCAGTGTGAATGCCCAGAAGTGGGATTGCAATTCTATTTCCAGTTTTCTAAGAAATCTCCACACTGTTTTCCATAGTGGTTGTACTAGTTTGCATTCCCACCAACAGAGTAAGAGGGTTGCCTTTTCTCCACACCCTCTCCAGCATTTATTGCTTGTAGACTTTTGGATAGCAGCCATCCTGACTGGCGTGTAATGGTACCTCATCGTGGTTTTGATTTGCATTTCTCTGATAATGAGTGACGTTGAGCATCTTTTCATGTGTTTGTTGTGTTTTCATTTTCATTCATTTCTATGCATATTTTGATTTCTTTTTTGATTTCTTCTATGATTTGTTGGTTATTCAGAAGCATGTTATTTAGCCTCCATATGTTTGAATTTTTAACAATTTTTTTTTTTCCTGTAATTGAGATCTAATCTTCCTGCACTGTGGTCAGAAAAGATGACTGGAATGGTTTCAATTGTTTTGAATTTTCCAAGACCAGATTTATGGCCCAGGATGTGATCTATTCTGGAGAAGGTTCCGTGTGCACTTGAGAAAAAGGTGTAGTTGATTGTTTTGGGGTGAAATGTCCTATAGATATCAATTAGGTCTTGCCAATCCATTGTGTCATTTAAGGTTTGTGTTTCCTTGTTAATTTTCTGTTTAGTTGATGTATCCATAGTTGTGAGTGGGGTATTAAAGTCTCCCACTATTATTGTGTTACTATTAATTTCCTCTTTCATACTCATTAGTGTTTGCCATACATATTGCGGTGCTCCTATGTTGGGTGCATATATATTTATAATTGTTATATCTTCTTCTTGGATTGATCCTTTGATCATTATGTAGTGTCCTTCTTTGTCTCTTTTCACATCCTTTATTTGAAAGTCTATTTTATCTGATATGAATATTGAGACTCCTGCTTTCTTTTTGTCTCCTTTTGCGTGAAATATTTTTTCTGGCGCTTCACTTTTAGCCTGTATGTGTCTCTTGTTTTGAGGTGGGTTTCTTGTAGACAGCATATATAGGGATCTTGTTTTTGTATCCATTCAGCCAATCTTTGTCTTTTGGCTGGGGCATTCAATCCATTTACATTTAAGGTAATTATTGATAGGTGTGGTCCAGTTGCCATTTACTTTGTTGTTTTGGGTTCATGTTTATACAACTTTTCTGCACTTCCTGTCTAGAGAAAATCCTTTAGCATTTGTTGAAGAGCTGGTTTGGTGGTGCTGAATTCTCTCAGCTTTTGCTTGTCTGTAAAGCTTTTGAATTCTCCTTCATATCTGAATGAGATCCTTGCTGGGTACAGTAATCTGGGTTGTAGGTTATTCTCTTTCATTACTTTAAGTATGTCCTGCCATTCCCTTCTGGCCTGGAGGGTTTCTATTGGTAGATCAGCAGTTATCCTTATGGGAATCCCTTTGTGTGTTATTTGTTGTTTCTCCCTTGCTGCTTTTAATATTTCTTCTTAGCGTGTGATCTTTGTTAATTTGATTAATATGTGTCTTGGGGTGTTTCACCTTGGGTTTATCCTGTTTGGGACTCTCTGGGTTTCTTGGACTTGGGTGGCTATTTCCTTCCCCATTTTAGGGAAGCTTTCAGCTATCAATCTCCTCGAGTATTTTCTCATGCCCTTTCTTTTTGTCTTCTTCTGGGACTGCTATGATTCAAATGTTGGGGCGTTTCACATTGTCCCAGAGGTCCTTGAGGTTGTCCTCATTTCTTTTTGATTCTCTTTTCTTTTTTCCTCTCTGCTTCATTTATTTCCACCATTTTATCTTCTACCTCACTTATCCTATCTTCTGTCTCCATTATTCTACTCTTGGTTCCCTCCAGAGTGTTTCTGATCTCATTTATTGCATTATTCATTTTTAATTGACTCTTTTTTATTTCTTCCAGGTCTTTACTAAACATTTCTTGCATCCTTTCAATCTTTTTCTCCAGGCTATTTATCTGTAACTCCATTTTGTTTTCAAGATTTTGGATCATTTTTATTATCATTATTCTAAATTCTTTTTCAGGTAGATTCCCTATCTCCTCCTCTTTTGTTTGACTTGGTGGGCATTTTTCATGTTCCTTTACCTGTTGGGTATTTCTCTGCCTTTTCATCTTGTTTAGATTGCTGTGTGTGGAGTGGGCTTTCTGTATTCTGGAGGTCTGAGGTTCCTTTTTATTGTGGAGGTTTTACCCAGTGGGTGGGGTTGGACGATTGGCTTGTCAAGGTTTCCTGGTTAGGCAAGCTTGCGTCGGTGTTCTGGTGCGTGGAACTTGATTTCTTCTCTCTGGAGTGCAATGGAGTGCCCAGTAATGAGTTTTGAGATGGGTCTATGTGTTAGGTGTGACCATGGACAGCCTGTATGTTGACGTTCAGGGCTATGTTCCTGCATTGCTGGAGAATTTGTGTGGTTTGTCTTGCTCTAAAACTTATTGGCTCTTGGGTGGTGGTTGGTTTCAGTGTAGGTATGGAGGCTTTTTGGCGGTCTCTTATTACTTAAAGTTCCATGCAGTCAGGAGTTTTCTGGTGTTCTCAGGTTTTGGGCTTAAGTCTCCTGCCTCTGGATTTCAGTTTTATTCTTCCAGTAGTCTCAAGACTTCTTCAAGCATACAGCACTGATAATAAAACTTCTAGGTTAATGGCAAAAACAGATTCTCCCCCTTTAGGGACACCCAGAGAGGTTCACAGAGTTACATGAAGAAGAGGAGAGGGAGGAGGGAGATAGAAATGAGCAGGAGGAGAAAATGGGGGACTCAAGAAGAGATAGACAGATCTATGCAGTTGTCTGTTCCCAGAGTGGTCTCTGTAGTCCAGACACCCACAAAGATTTACAGAATTGGATTGGGAAGAGAAGGGGAAAGGAGGAAATAGAGGTGTTCTGAGGTAGGAAATGGAGAGTCAAGATTGGGAGAGAATAATCAACACACTCCTGAAGAAAAATGGGAACTGAACCTTGGATTGTTAAATGTCCACAATTTACATCATATACTGAAAAACAAAGATTATAAATCTAGAGTAGAGGTTAGACTCTTAAGAATACTATATTAAAAACAAAAACCAAAACACACAAAAAAATTTTAGAAATATATATGAAGTTCGGTTTAAAAATAGGGCTTCTTTTTTTTTTTTTGTAAGGTTATTGTGTAATGAAAATGAAGATTAAGGAGTAGTAGAGGAGTAATAGAGGACTTTAAAAGGAAATAAGAGAAAAAGAAAAATAGAAAATCGAAGAGAAAAAGGAAAAAAAAGAGAAAAAAATTAAAAAAAATTTCTTAATTAAAAAAATCATAAAAATCTATGAAAGTGAAAGTTAGGGAGTAATGCGGGAGTAATAGGGACTTTTAAAAGAAAAAAAGAGAAAAAAGAAAAAAGAAAAAAAATTTATTTACTGAAAAAAAAAAGGTAAAAATATATCTAGGAATTTCTCTGGAGCTTTTGCGGTCAGTATGGTTTTGGTTCAGTTT
>CM035288.1:56652363-56664549 GCA_020226075.1 Hydropotes inermis
CTGCGGGGAGGGGCTTGCGCTCCTTTCCCCTCTAGGCTGCTCAGGCTCCCGGCTGTTCCATATGGAGCGTGCCCTGCACTGCGCGAGGTTCCAGCCCTCGAGTGTTCCACAAAAGCCCGGAACAAAATGCTGCACATGCTTTTTGTGCCTTCCCTGTCAGAGCGGCTCAGGCAGCCAAGGGCTTGACGGGCACACTCTCCCCGGGTGCGGCGCGCCTTCTGCCCTCCGCAGCCCCAGCCCCAGTCCCCGCCCGCTCTGGTCGGGTGCCTGCGCCCTGTGTCTTGCAGCGACTCTCCCAGTGGATGTCGACCATCCGGAATCTCAGGAGGTCTTTGATTAGAGACTGGAGGCCTGTTTGCAGTGCGGTAGGGGCTGCGGTCCTTGGGGCCGAGCCTGCCTCTTTCCCCTCCCCGCTGCCTCGTCTCCGGCGGGGCTGGGCCGGTCCGTAGCCTGCGAGCTCTTCTCTGGACTTGCTCGGTCCCTTTGTTCTGCGAACGGCCGGCAATGTGTTCGGGCCGGTTATTTTCTCTCTCTCTTTTGCTGTCCCACAGTTTAAGTTGGTAACTCACAAAAGCTCCCTCCGATTGTCCTCAGGGCACTCAGGCCCGGTCCCTACCCTAAGCAATGCCGCCCGCTCCTCTACGTTCCGCCCCCGCTTGCTGGTGGCGGATGCGGGTGCCTGGGGTACTTTTCTTCTGGGAGTTGCTTTTAAGCACGTAATCTGTGGGTTTTACTTATTGTTCATTGTTCCCCTCCTAGCCAGGTTGCCCTCCGAGATACAAAAACTTCTCCCAGACCCGCCGGGGCAAGACTCCCTTCCCGGGACGGATCTCCTTAGCTCTTTTGTCTCTCTTTTTATCTTTTATGTTTTGTCCTACCTCCTTTCGAAGACAATGGGTTGCTTCTCTGGGCGCCTGATGACCTCAGCTAGCGATCAGAAGTTGTTTTGTGAAGTTTGCTCTGTGTTCAGTTATTCTTTTGATGAATTTGTAGGAGAGAAAGTGGTCTCCCCGTCCTAGACCTCCGCCAGCTTGGCTCCTCCCCCCCAGTCTCCCTCTTTCTTTCTGGAATCATTTCCTAAGGGAAAAGCCAGCTGTCCTCTTATAAGTCCTGTCTCTGGTCCCAGTTACTGAGGCTTCCTCCCAACGGATCATCTGAGTGATGACATTCTACTTTTCATCACTTATAGACACCCAACTTCAAACACTTGCACCAAGAGGAATTTTGCCTTTATTCAACTAGCTGAAAGCATCTTGGCTTCCCATAGAGGCGGCTCTCAAAATTCTTCTCTTTTGCCTTAAGTTGGGTGAAACACTAACTTAAAACAGGCAGGAAGTGCTCTGTTCCAGAGGAAATCAAAGAGATTTAAAGGCACCAAAAAGCAGAGAAACGAAGCACCATTGGACAGAAGGATCAGTTCACTTCTGTTCAGCCGTGTCCGACTCTGCGACACCATGAATCCCAGCACTCCAGGCCTCCCTGTCTATCACCGACTCCCGGAGTTTACTCAGAATTATGCCCATCGAGTTGGTGATGCCATCCAGTCATCTCGTCCTCTGTAGTCCCCTTCTCTTCCTGCCCCTGATCCCTCCCAACATCAAGGTCTTTTCCAATGAGTCAACTCCTTACATGAGGTGGCCAAAGTATTGGAGTTTCAGCTTCAGCATCAGTCCTTCCAATAAACATCCAGGACTGATGTCTTTTAGAATGGACTGGTTAGAGCTCCTTGCAGTCCAAGGGACTCTCAGGAATCTTCTCCAACATCATAGCGCAAATGCATCAGTTTTTCAGTTCTCAGCTTTTGTCACAGTCCAACTCTCACATCCATACATGACCAGGTGAGAAGTCCAAGCATCAGCGAGGAAGTCATCCTTCATCCTGTGTTTCTGGAAGATCTGCTTCATTGGAAATGATTTTGGAGAAGTCTGGATTTATTTTTGTTTCTGTCATAGATGGCTATCACCTGCTGCCTTCTTCCTGTTAAACCATGATGAAATCTTGTCTGGTGATTACCTTTCTCTTTCACAGTGAGGACTAAAATGCTCTTCTTGGCTTGTGACAACCTGCATGAATTTGGTTGCTGTTTCATTTCTTGAGAGTCCTAGTAAAACTGTGCACATTTCTGAGTAACTATGATGTTCCATTTGTCAAGTATCATGTCCTTCTATAAAGATACTCCTATTGGAGAGAAGACAGAATTGTGGTGAATATGGAAAAGTTTCTAATCAGTCTTCAGAACTTATTCAACACCAGACTCTTCAGAATCCACAAAAAGAAAACAAGTGTAAGAAGTGTATAAAAGCCTTTACTCATTTATCCAAACTAAGTAGAAATTGGATAATTTAAACAGATCAGAAACGTTTCAAATGTACAATAGTTGGCAAAGCCTTTAGTAAGAGTTCACATCTTAGTCACCACCAGTGAATCCATGCTGGCTAGAAATCTTTAAACTTATAAATGTAAGGAATGTGGCAAAGTGTTTATGTATTGCTCAAATTTTAATCGACATCAGCAAATTCATACCGGGGAGAAACCTTATAAATGTAGAAAGTGTGGCAAAGCCTTTCATCAGAACTCAAATCTTGCTTAACATCAGCAAATTCATACTGGAGAGAAAACTTATAAAGGTAAGGATTTCGGCAAAACCTTTCACCAGCTGTCAACTTTTACTCAACATCAGTGAATTCATATGGCAGATACACCTTACAAATGTACAGAATGTGGCAAAGCCTTTATCCATTGCTCAAATCTTACTGAACATCAGCGAACTCATACTTGGGAGAAACCTTAGAAATGTACTGAATGTGGCAAAGCCTTTACCAATAGATCAGGTCTTTTCCAACATCAGAGAATTCATAATGGGGAGAAACCATGCAAATGCAAAGACTGTGGCAAAGCCTTAGCCAGAGCTCAATTTTTTCTAAACATCAGCAAATTCACACTGGAGAGAAACCTTACAAATGTAAGCAGTGTGGCAAAGCGTTTAGTCAGAGCAGTGATCTCACTCAACACCTGAGAGCACATGCTGGAGAGAAGCCCTAGTAATGAAACAAGTGATGGAAGAGGTTTGCCCTAAACATACACCAGAAAGCATGAGAATTTATACAAGAAACATATGGAAATAATGTAGCAAACATGTACACATGTATTTCATCAAAACACAAATCTAAATACATATTAGAGACTGAAAATTAGTAGGGATTTCATCAATCCTGTTTTCTGAAGTTCCTCTGAAGGAGAATTACTATGGAGCGTAATGCATAATTACAACACATAGAAAGTGAATTTGTTCGTAGGGGTCACAAGATGAAGGGTTGATGGTTAGAAAGTTCCAATTATTAACAATGCATCCTCTTTATAATGACATGAGTTGAGATTATTTGAGAATGAATGTAACTCGACTGTGAAATCGATACTGTGCTTCATTTTCAGTGTATATGCAAATGTAGATTTTTTCTATGGCTTATACATTAGAGATAAGAGAAGCCCTTCTATATTGTGTTGCAACCATTTTTATCTATTTTCCATTACAAAATGGAACCGGAATGTTAAATGTACAATGAACATCTAAATGCAGGTGTTCGTCTTTGATGTCAAATATCCCTAGAGGTCACCATGATGTAAGTTGTCATGGACTCTTTGCATGTATTAAAGTAGAAGAGAGGTTGGTTCTAAATTTTCAATAGTTATATAACAATTTGTGAAGATAACACAATGACAGTTCACTAAAATATTGTTGTATCATCATATCAACACAGTCATGAATATTAGTTGACAATCTTGAAATACATCTTCTGTGATAAAAGAGAAATGTATGGAAAACCCTTCCTAGAAAAGGCCTGTAATTAGTGTATGGTCATGTTTCCTATATGTTTGCTATCCTCTGTTGTGTAAACCATAGAAATCACAATTTATATATTATTATATTAGAAAAATAAAGTTTTTCTGTATCCTTGTAGTCTGTAGTTTAATTATGGATCACACAGTGGATTGTAAAAGGTTATAATGTGTGAAATTGTGAAATTGTAAAATGTCAAATATGTGTAAAATTAGTACATGTATGGGCTTCCATGGTGGTTCAGACAGGAAAGAATCCACCCACAGTGTGTGAAACCTGGGTTCGATTCCTGGGTTGGGAAGATCCCCTGGAGAAGGAAATGGCAACCTCCTCCAGTATTTTTGCCTGGAGAATCCCCATGGACAGAGGAGCCTGGCAGGCTACAGTCCATGGGGTTGCAAAGATTCAGACACAACTGAGAGACTAAGTACACACAGTTAATGAAAATGAATGGTATTTCGTATTTTGGTTGATTGTGATCAATGAAATCTTAACCCACCAGCAACATTAACGTCTCCCACCTTATTTAAAGTTATAGAGAAGAGATTATAACAAACTACCTGGTAACACAGAGAGCTGGTATCTGTAGAAATTAGTTCCTTACTGGCTTTAAACCTTTAATACTTTCATATATTTTCCACCATATCTCTGTTGTACCACCGCTCCCATTTTGTAACTACTTGGACATTGTGAGAGTTCTCATAAGAAGGATCATGCAGAGTACTGTTGAGAGCTTACCTGAACTGCTCCTTGCTGTTGCTGCCTCAGCCTCTGTGTGTGGAGCCAGCAGCCTGCATGTGTTAAACTCACACCAGCCAGTCCTCCGAACACCTGCAGTAGATGACCACCTTTCTTGTGATCAGCGGTTTTGCTGAACCCCGGGTTCCGCTTCAGAGGCCCCCTTAAATTCTGGTACATTCAGTGGTGTGACAAATGTCTTCTCTAGTAGGGAAAGATAAGTAGAGATGCTCTCTATGTGGGGGAGCATGAGCTATAAGGGAAAAGTGTGCACCTTATTCTCAGTGGTGCTGTGAAAAGAAACAATCCATGAAAAAAAAATCTCTAAAATAAAAAGAAAAGTCATTGGTCCTGGTGCATGCACACTGAATATATTGTACTGAATATTTAAGATATTCAGTTAAGTCATAATTTATTATAAAATGAATATGCTTGTTCTAATTTTCTTAACATTACCTTTAAAGATATGAGAAAACCTTTAAAGATATGAGAAAATGTTGTATAACTCCAAAAATGGAGCAGAGAACAAACTGCAGCAAGATGATTAAAAAAAAAAAAAACTTATAAAGATACATACGTTAAGTAGAACAACAACAACATACTCATGTGTTTATTTTCTTCAATATCACTCATTTTATAACTCAGATCATTCTTTTGACGGTCTAAATATGCATTTAGGGCACCAATTGAAAAGTCTAAGTTTCCTCATTTAAACAAGTTTAACCCATTGTCCTCTGCTGCTCCTGGTATATGTTCAAGGAGAGCTGTGATGGAATCATCTTCAGACTCCTGGTCTAAAAGATGCAGGCCCCCTACCTGCACATAGGTGATCACAATGCCAATCATTTTGTGAAAACATGTGGCCCCAGACTTGGGAGGGAGTGAAAAGAGCTAAGGACTGCAGGTATCTTTGCAGAATTCTGAGACCAGAGCCTTCACAAAAACAAGGTCACCAGGTAATTCTCACCAAGCACTCACCTCCCACCTCCCCTCCTCCAAGGGCACAGCACCAGGTCCTTGAGGACTGCACCCATTCAAGAAAGAGCCCCTCCCCAGGGAGTCAGGCTGGCCTTCAGTGTTTCTAGAAGTTCCCACTCGAAAGACTTTTCATGTCCCCACCTCAGACCTGCATATTCATAATCTTTTAGAGTGGGACCCTGACCTGGTGGGGTTTGTATTCATGGAAGTGGTTCAGAAAGAATGTTTAACCAAGTGGTTTCCATCTGGTTTCCCATCAAGTTCAAGTGACCAGTGTTAAGCAGTAAGTTCCCCAGTGCCCTCCCCACAGAGTTCTTTATGGGTCCTGTGGAGCATCAGTGTGGTTTGTAAGATGTGCTCCAGGGGATTCTAAGAGGAGGCCCGGCTTAAGGAAGTGGCTCCTGATCCATTTGAGAGAGCTGAGGCCAGGCTTCAGTCTGAGGAGAGGTTGGGCTAGCTGGATTTGGACCAGGGAAGTCAGTCAAGTCATATCGTCTGTGTGAGCAGAGGGTTACGAGCTCTCTCTGAGGAGAGAACAATCAAGAAATTAGTTCACAGGCTGGTCTCCAGGTCGGAAATGATTGTTCCTGAATCTCTGCTGAGACAGAGGTCAGGAGAGGTCGGTCTTTTCAGGTTTTCAACGTCCTCTGTCTGTAGGTGCATTAGTTGCATGTTAAAGAGCTGTGGTGATGCCTTTGAAGGTATTTCCTCAATATGCAGGTGTGAGTTGGCTCCATAACGTCCCCAGACAAGATGCAGAGCAGGAGGAAGAAGATGAAATGACGGCTTCTCAGGTCAATATCCTGTCCCAGGCCTGGGGCTGTGTCTGCTTTTCCTCAGGAAATGCCTGAGAAGAGAATCTGCAAACCTTTACTTCTCTACTTCAATTTTTCTGCCTGGGGTCTTTGCTATCAACTTACTTTTTCCTTTTCTTCTTATAATAGTGAAGACCAGCTCTTTAGACTACTTCTCCCTTTTGTCCCAGAGCGTTTTCTCCGTTTTCTACATCCCCGCTTTCTATGGAGCACGATGAATTCTCAGCATGAATTAGTGACTTTCTGCTGGTGAAAATACTCCCTTTGTGAGAGATCAGCATGCGGAGTCACTGGTATCTGAGTTTCCCACTGGGATGTAGCTCAGTGTTGGGATCTTCAGAGAAGTCGGAGAAATGCCCTGAGGAATTTATGTCTGGATGCAATTCAGCTTTTTAAAACAGGACTGAGAAAATGCCCTTATAAATAGAATTGACTCAGTGGTCCAGAGTTTTTCAGAAAAGTTTCAGAAATAAAAAGATAACTAGGAGATCCTGTCCTCTGTAATGCTAACACTTCCTAGTTAATGAATTAGTAGGATACTAAACAGGGGAACAGAATGAAAAGGCCAAATGATAGGATACTGAAGGAGGAGCTCCCCAGGTCACTAGGTGCCCAATATGCTACTGGAGATCAATGGAGAAATAACTCCAGGAAAAGTGAAGGGACGGAGCCAAAGTAAATACAAAATACCCAGTTGTGGATGGGACTGGTGATCGAAGCAGGTTTTGATGCTGTATAGAGCAATATTGTGTAGGAACCTGGGATGTTAGGTCCATGAATCAAGGCAAACTGGAAGTGGTCACACAGGAGATGGCAAGAGTGAATGTCGATGTTTTAGGATCAGCAAACTAAAATGGACTGTAATGGGTGAATTTATATCAGATGACAATTATATCCACTACTCTGGGCAGGAATCCCTTAGAAGAAACGGAGTAGCCATCATGGTCAACAAGAGTCTGAAATGCAGTACTTGGATGCAATCTTGAAAACGACAAAATGATCTCTGTACATTTCCAAGGAAAACCATTCAATATCACAGTAATCCAAGTCTGTGCCCCAAACAGTAACGCAGAAGAAGCTGAAGTGGAATGTTTCTATGAAGACCTGCAAGACCTTTCAGACCTAACACCCAAGAAAGATGTCCTTTTCATCATAGGGGACTGGAATGCAAAAGTGGGAAGTCAAGAAACAACTGGAGTAACAGGCAAATTTGCCCTTAGGGTATGGAATGAAAGGGGTCAAAGGCTAATAGAGTTTTGCCAAGAGAATGCAGTGGTTATAGCAAACACCCTCTTCCAACAACACAAGAGAAGATTCTACACATGGACATCATCAGATGGTCAACACCGAAATCAGATTGTTTATATTCTTTGCAGCAGAAGAAGGAGAAGCTCTATACAGTCAGCAAAAACAAGACTAGGAGCCAACTGTAGCTCAGACCATGAAGTCCTTATTGCCAAATTCAGACTAAAATTGAAGAAAGTATGGAAAACCATCAGAGCATTCAGGTATGACCTAAATCAAATCCCTTATGATTATACAGTGGAAGTGAGAAATAGATTTAAGGGACTAGATCTGATAGACAGAGTGCCTGATGAACTATAGATGGAGGTATCTGACACTGTACAGGAGACAGGGATCAATACCATCCCCATGGAAAAGAAATGGAAAAAAGCAAAATGGCTGTCTGAGGAGGTCTTACAAATAGCTGTGAAAAGAAGAGAAGCCAGAACAAAGGACAAAAGAAAAGATATAAGCATCTGAGTGCAGTGTTCCAAAGAAGAGCAAGGAGAGATAAGAAAGCCTTCCTCAGCAATCAATGTAAAGAAATAGAGGAAGACAACAGAATGGGAAAGACTAGAGATCTCTTCAAGAAAATGCGAGGTTCCAAGGGAACATTTCATGCAAAGATGGGCTCGATAAAGGACAGAAATGGTGTGGACCAAACAGAAGCAGAAGATATGAAGAAGAGGTGGCAAGAATACACAGGAGAACTGTACAAAAAAAAATCTTCATGACCCAGATAATCCCGATGGTGTTATCACTCACCTAGAGCCAGATATCCTGGAATGTGAAGTCAAATGGCCTTAGAAAGCATCACTACGAACAAAGCTAGTGGAGCTGATGGCAGTCTAGTTGAGCTATTTCAAATCCTGAAAGATGATACCGTGAAAGTGCTGCACTCAATATGCCAGCAAATTTGGAAAACTCAGCAGTGGCCACAGGACTGGAAAAGGTCAGTTTTCATTCCAATTCCAAAGAAAGGCAATGTCAAAGAACGTTCAAAGTACCACACAACTGCACTCACCTCACAGGGTAGCAAAGTAATGCTCAAAATTCTCCAAGCCAGGCTTCAGCAATACATGAACAGTGAACTTCCAGATGTTCAATCTTCTTTTAGGAAAGGCAGAGGAAGCAGAGATCAAATTGCCAACACCCACTGGATCATCGAAAAATCAAGAGAGTTCCAGAAAAACATTATTTATGCTTTGATGACTATGCAAAATCCTTTGACTGTGTGGATCACAATAAACTGTGGATAATTTTGAAAGAGATGGGAATACAAGACCACCTGACCTGCCTCTTGAGAAACCTATCTGCAGGTCAGAAAGCAACAGTTAGGGCTGGACATGGAAGAACAGACTCCTTCCAAATAGGAAAAGGAGTACTTCAAGGCTCTATATTGTCACCCTACTTATTTAACTTAAATGCAGGGTACATCATGAGAAATGCTGGGCAGGAAGAAGCACAAGATGGATTCAAGATTGCCAGGAGAAATACCAATAACCTCAGATATGCAAATGACACCACACTTATGGCAGCAAGTGAAGAGGAATTAAAAAGCCTCTTGATGAAATTGAAAAAGTTGGCTTAAAGTTCACCATTCAGAAAAATAAGATCATGACATCTGGTCCCATCACTTCATGGAAAAGAGATGGGGAAACAGTGGAAACAGTGTCAGAATTTATTTTTGGGTGCTCCAAAATCACTGCAGATGGCGATTGAAGCCATGAAATTAAAAGACACTCCTTGGAACCAAAGTTATGAGAAACCTAGATAGCATATTTAAAAGCAGAGGTATTACTTTGCCATCAAAGGTCCATCTAGTTAAGGCTATGGTTTTTGCAGCGGTCATGTGTGGATGTGAGATTTGGACTGTGAAGAAAACTGAGCAATGAAGAATTGCTGCTTTTGAACTGTGGTGTTGGAGAAGACTCTTGAGAGTCCCTTGGACTGCAAGGAGATCCAACCAGTCCATTCTAAAAGAGATCAGTCCTGGCTGTTCATTGGAAGGACTGATGTTGAAGCTGAAATTCCACTACTTTGGCCCCTCATGTGAAGAGTTAACTCATTGGAGCGGACCCTGAGGCTAGGAGGGATGGAGGCAGGAGGAGAAGGGGACGACAGAAGATGAGATGGTTAGATGGCATCACTGACTCGATGGACATGAGTTGGAGTAACTCCAGAAATTGGTGATGGACAGGGAGGCCTGGCATGCTGTGATTCATGGGACTGACTGAGGGGGAAACTGGGTCTTGTTCTGATGGGTGAGCCATGCTCAGTACATCTTTGAATCAATTTTCTGTTGAAGGGCAGGGCTGTGTTTCCTCCCTGTTGTTGGACCTGAGACCAAAGATGGTGGAGGTAATGGACCTCCTTCCAAAGGTCCAGTGCAAGCAGTGCTGGGCTCAGTGCCCCCAACTCTGCAGCAGGTCACCCCCAACCCACATCTCTGCTGGAGACTCCTGGACACTCACAGGCAAGTCTGGGTCAGTTTCTTGTGGGGTCACTTCTCCTTTCTCCTAGGTATTGGTAAACACAAGGTCTTGCCTGTGTCCTCCAAGAGTCTGTTTCTTCAGTCGTGTATAAATTCTGTAATCAAATCCCACTGGCCTGCAAAGTCAAATTCCCCAAGGTTCTCCGTCCCTTTGCCAGATCCCCAGGTTGGGAATTCTGTTGTGAGTCCTGAAACTTTCATAACAGTGTGAGAATTTCTTTGGTATAATTGTTCTTCAGTTTGTGGGTCATCTGCTCGGCTGCTCTATGGTGAGGTTACTGACGACCTCCTTCAAGAAGGCTTATGCCACAGGCTGTGTGACCAGATCTCCTGCACAAAGAGCCCCTGCCCCTGTGGAAAACCACTGTTGACCCGTACCTCTGTGGGGGCACTCAAACACAGTTCTGACTCAGTCTTTCTGAGGTCGTTGGGTTCTGGTGTGCACAATGTTTTGTTTGAGCCCTCCAAGGATCTCCGGTGGGCATGCAATTTGATTCTAAATGTGATTTCACCCCTCCACCACCTTTCTGTGACTTCTCTTTGCCCTTGGACATGGGGTATCATTTTTCGGTGGGATCCAACATTCTCCTGTCAATGGTTGTTCAGCAGTGAGTTGTTATTTTGGAGTTCTTGCAGAAGATAAGCACACATCCTGAACTCCATCATCTTAGGCTCATTCCCTTCCTTGGGTGATGATCATTCCTCCCAGAATTGGTTACTTACACTCAGGGTTTTGCTTTCTGCATTTCTAGAATGTCTCCTGAAATCTTTCGCTTCCTACAAGAGACTTTAACATATCTGCTTTCTAGGGGAAAATGGGTATTTATGATATTTGACAGAAAGATTTCATTATGAGTTCTTAAAATTCTGATCTTCTATCTTAATGTAACATGTCTTCTTCATTCTTATCATTGGTAAGTTGCAAAATTGTGTCCAAATCTTTGGGGTCCCATGAAATACACCAAGCCAGGCTTCCCTGTCTTTGATCAACTCCCAGTGTGTGTTCAAACTCTCATTGGGTCAATAATGCCACCAACCATGTATTCTGCTGGTCCTTTCTCCTTTTGCCTTCACTCTTTCCCAGTGTCAACTACAAATTGGCACTTGCCAAAAGCATTGCCAGTGATGGAACCACAGGGCATTTGCTGTCTGCCTCTATGGAGATTGAACCCCGTGCTGCATAGCTGTTGCCCTTCAACAACCCCAGAGGGCGCTCAGGGTGGAGTGAGGCACTCTGCGCCCCAGGGGCTCTGGTGGGGCAGGTCTCTAGGTCGTTGGGTGTTTTTAGGAACAGATGGGAGACAGTGGAAACAGTGTCAGACTTTATTTGTTGGGGGTTCCAAAATCACTGCAGATGGTGATTGCAGCCATGAAATTAAAAGACGCTTACTCCTTGGAAACAAAGTTAGGACCAACCTAGATAGCATATTAAAAAGCAGAGACATTACTTTGCCAACAAAGGTCTGTCTGGTCAAGGCTATGGTTTTTCCAGTGGTCATGTATGGATGTGAGAGTTGGACTATAAAGAAAGCTGAGCACGCAAGAATTGATGCTTTTGAACTGTGGTGTTGGAGAAGACGCTTTAGAGTCCCTTGGACTGCAAGGAGATCCAACCAGTCCATCCTAAAGGAGATCAGTCCTGGCTGTTCATTGGAAGGACTGATGCTGAAGCTGAAACTCCAATACTCTGGCCACCTGATGTGAAGAGCTGGCTCACTTGAAAAGACCCTTATGCTGGGAAAGGTTGAGGGCAGGAGGAGAAGGGGAGGACAGAGGATGAGATGGTTGGATGGCATCACCGACTCAATGGACATGGATTTTGGTGGACTCCGGGAGTTGTTGATGGACTGGGAGGCTTGGCGTGTTGCGGTTTATGGGGTGGCAGAGTCGGACATGACTGAGTAACTGAACTGAACTGAATGGATTCGTGGTTTCCTCTTCTTTCTTGCATTTCAGTGTGAATTTGGCAAGAAATAGTTCATGGGCAGAGATACCAGGGCTTGGAGGGCCACACCCCTCCTAGAAGGAGCCCCTCCCCA
>CM035288.1:56665049-56678789 GCA_020226075.1 Hydropotes inermis
TGAACTGAACCAGACACACTCCCAGGATATAAATTCTAAGATATCAAGATTAGTCAGGAGGTTTTCAGGAAGGATAAACTGTCCTCAAGCAGGATACATTATTGTTGTATAATCCCTAGTAGAGAGTTTTAACCAAGTTGTTTGTTGTTTAATCTTCAGTTTTGGGCTTAAAGAAAAAGTCATGTGTCTAAGACACATAATATAAAAAAGTCATTTTATGTGTCTAAGACCAAGGAGTGTAGAGGGAAAAAAAGGCATTTGTCCTTTTCTCCACCTTGAGAATTCCAGACCCCTATCTCCTATTCAAGACTCCTCTCTCCCCCCATCTCCTCCCCTACACCCCTCCTTCTTCTCAGGGACCCGACTTCTTATCAACCTGCCTAAGAATTGACTCTCACAGAAGGAGGCAGAGTACGTCAAGGAAGAAAAAGGTTACCAACATAACGAATTATCCTGAAGCCTTTCTTTCTAAATTCATACATGCCCATTTTCCCTAGATAGGTGAGATTTCAAACTATTCTAGGTATCAGAAAATTCTCAGAAAATTCTAGAAATGATGGAACCAAAAGCCAGTGGGTAGATAAGGGATTCTGGAAGGAAGCTGTCCTCACCCAAGTAGGCCAGGTTCCTACAGTTCTCTTACATCGCGTCCCTGTACAATGCCCGCTGAACATTTTCTGAAAAACTCTGGACCACTGAGTTGAGTCCCTGGGCTTCCCAGCTGGCTCAGTGGTAGAGAGTCTGCCTGCCAATGCTGGAGATGCAGCTTCAGTCTCGGGGTGGAAGAAACCCTGGGACGAGGAAATGGCAACCCACTACAGGAATATTTGCCCGGAAAATCCCATGGACAGAAGAGAGTTGGTTCTATGTATAATGGCATTTCCAAACTCTGTGTTAAATATCTAAATTACATCCAGGTGCTAAGTCATCACTGCATTTCCCAACGTCCCTAAAATCCCAAAACCAAACCACATCCCAGTGGGAGTGAGGATAGGAGTGACTCCCCATGCTGATCTCTCACAAAAAGTATAGTTTCAACAGTTGAAAGTCGCTGGTTCATGATGAGAATTCATCATGCTCCATAGAAAGTGAGGATGCAGTCAACAGAGAAAAGGCTCTGGGACACAAGGAAGTAGTGTAAAGGGCAGGTCCTCAGTAATATAAGAGGAAATGGGAAAAATAAGATGATAACAAATGCCCGGGAAGACAAATTAGGAGGAGATAGCTAAAGGCTTGCATATTCTCATCTGGGCATTTCTGGAGGAAAAACAGACACAGCCCCAGACCCAGGACAGGATATTGACCTGAGAAGCTGCCATTTCCTCCTTTTCTTCCTCCTGCTCTGTCTTCTCTGGGGATGTTAAGCTGCAAACGCACTTCTGAGTTTTGAGAAACTACCTTGGAGGGCATCAACACAGCTCTTTAACCTGCAACCACCGCTCCTACAGACAGAAGGACTTGGGAAGCTGAGAAGACCAACCTCTCCTGTCCTCTGTCTCAGGAGAGGTTCAGGAACAATCATTTCCTACCTGGAGATCAGTCTGTGAACTTATTTCTTGATTGGTCTCTCCCCATAAAGCACTCCTAACACTCTGCTCACACAGACAATGTGAGCTGACTGACTCCCTGGTCCAAATCCAGCTAGACCAACCCTGCGGCCTCTCAGACTGACACCGGGGCTCAGCTCTCACAAATGGACCAGGAACCACATCCTTACTCCAGGCTTCTCCTTAGAATGCCCTGGAGGACTTCCTACACACTGCACTGACACTCCAAGAGAGCCAACATGGAACTCTGTTGGGAGGGCATCAGTAAGGTCATTTCCTGACACTGGTCACATGAGCCTGATGGGAAACCAGATGGAAACCACTTGGCAAAAGATTCTTTCTGAACCATTTCAATGAATACAAATCCCTGGTGGTCCCGTCCCCACTGCAAGAAGTTATGAATTTGCAGGTCAACAGTGCTGCCTTGGAAGGAGTCATCAGGAAATCCCATTTTTTCTGATGTTTCTTTCCCCAAACCGACATTCAGGTGTCCCGAGCTCAAAGCCTCACACCGCAGCGAAGCCCTCTCTGTGGCGGAGGATTTAGGGCAGGAATTTCAGAGAGAGGTCCAAGCTCGAATCAGGCAGAGAAAACACCGGTACTGGTGGTTCAGCCTTTAGAGATTACCCTGGGTGAAGTGCTGTGGGCTCCCTAGGCAGAGTCTGGATTGCTGAATTCAAGCCAAAAGAAGATTCTGGTGAGTACTGTGAGGGTGTTGAAAATCCACAAGACCCCTGGATTCTTAGTGTCTTGAGGAGAAGACTTCAATCTGGAGCCAGAGATGAAGCTTGATTGCTCAGAGTTTTTGTGTAATAAAGTTTTATTGAAGTATAAAAGAGATAGAGAAAGCTTCTAACACAGACATCAGAAGGGGGCAGAAACAGTGCCCTCTCACTAGTGTTAGCAAAGGAGTTATATACTTTTAATCAGTTATTACACTGAATCACAAGAATGTCTGGAGGTTGTAAAGACCTCACTAGACACACTCCTATAATTTACATTTTAAGACAACAGAATTAGCCAGAAAGTGTTTTGTTCTTTTTTTTTCCAGAGACTGTCCTCAAGCAGTATGATTTGTTTCATAATCCTAAGGAACGTACAGAGGGGGGAAAAAAACCTATTCTTTCTTCCTCCTTGAGAATTCCAGACCCCTCTCTCCTTTGGGACCCCCAGACTTATCAACCTGTCTAGAAATTGACTGTCTCAGCATAATTGAATAGGGGCCTGTGAATAGACCCTGGGGTTCAGCAAGACTGCTGATCTCAAGGAAGGTGGTCATGTAGTGCAGGCGCTCACACGACTGGCTGGTTTGAGTTCAAGGACCTGCAGGCTGCTTGCTCCCCAGATAGATGCTGAGGCAGCAACAGCATGGAGTAGTTCAGGGGAGCTCTCAACAGTACTCTGTATACTGTTTCTTATTAGAACCATCACAGTGTCCAAGTAGTTACAAAATGGGAAGGAGATACAACATAGCACTGATGGAATATATCTGAAGTTATGAGAAATTTAAAAACAGTGAGTAAACTAATTTCCACATATGCCATCTCTCTGTGCTACCAAATAGTTCATTGTCGTCTCTTCACTACCACCTTAAATAAGGTGGGTGAGATTGCTGTTGGTGGTGGGTTAACCATTCATTCATTACAATCAACTGAAACACTAAAAGCCATTCACTTTTATTAATAACCATGTATTAATTTCACAGAGAGTGGAAATAAAAGCTTTTACAATCCATGGTATGATCCACGATTAAATATGGATCAAAAGTACAGAGAAAGATATTCATTTTAGGATATAATGATGTGAGATTTGTGATTTTTACAGCTTACCAAACAAAGCCTAGGAAGCACATAGCAAGCATGATATATACTAATTCCATGTCTTTCCCAGGAAGGGCTTCTAATACATTTCTAGGTTATCACAGAAGCTGTCTTTATTTCAACATTGTCAAGTAACAATCATGACTTGTGTTGATATTATAAAGGTACATCAATATTGCAGTGAACTGTCATTGTGTTCTTACAAATGAAGGGTATTACTATTGAAACCTTACAACAAACTTCTGTCTTACTTTACTTTACTTTACTTTGAAACCTTACAACTTCAATTACTATTGAAACCATACAACCAACTTCTGTCTTACTTTACTTTACTTTAACTCTTGTGTTACTTTACAAATTGGAAAGATTAAATGATCACTTACATCATGGCAACCTCCAGATATTTCACATCAATAACAAACACCTCCATTTAGATGGTCATTGTCCATTTAACATCATGGTATCCTTCATCTTCTAATGGAGAATGGATAGAAACGGTTGCAACACAGTATAAAAAGGCTAATCTTTCATAAACCATCAAAAACCTATGTTTGAAAGAAGGCATAGTATGGATTACTTGAGTGCTGAGTTACATTCACTTCAAATAATCTCAAATCACGTCATTATTAACAAGCATACATACATCGCTATGAATTGTAGCTTTCTAACCATCAACTTTCATCTCACAATTCATGCTAATATATCCATTTTCTACGTGTTTTAACTGTGGAGTACTCCCTACATTCATTCTCCTTCAGAGAAAATTCTGAAAACAAAATTGATGAAATGCCTTCTAGAATGCAATCTCTGATATTTATTTCAATTTAACTTTTGATTAAATACTTTTCTACCTATTTGTTACATCACTTGCATAGGTTTCTTGTATAAACCCTTGTGTTTTCCGATGCATGTTTAGGGCAAACCTCTTCCATCACTTGTTCCATTACTACGGTTTCTCTCCAATGTGTGTTCTCAGATGTTTAGTGAGATTGCCACTATGACTAAAGGCTTTGCCACATTCTGTCCATTTATAAGGTCTCTCTCCAGTATGAATTCACTGATGTTGAGTAAGCGCTGAGTTGTAAGCAAAGTCTTTGCCACATTTAGTACATGAAAATGGTCTCTCCCCATATGGATTCGCTGATGTTTAGTAAGACTAGAACCCTTAATAAAGGCCTTGCCACATTCTGTACATTTATAACGTCTATCGCTAGTATGAATTCGGTGATGTTGAGAAAGGTCCGAACTCCTAGTAAAGGCTTTGCCACAGTCTTTATATTCGCAAGGTCTCTCTCCAGTATGAACCTGCTGATGTTGAATAAGACCTGAATTGTAAGTAAAGGCTTTGCCACATTCTGTACATTTGTAATATTTCTCTCCAGTATGAATTTGCCGATGATGAAAAAGACTTGAATAGTGAGTAAACACTTTTCCACATTCTGTACATTTGTAAGGTTTCTCTCCAGTGTGAATTCGCTGATGTTGAGTAAGATGTGAGTGACGTTTAAATGCTCTGCTACATTCTTTACATTGGAAAGGTTTCCTTCCTGTATGAATTTTCCAATGTTTATTTAGATTGTATGGCTTACTAAACACTTTCCCACATATCTTACACTTGTTTTCTTTCTGTGGATTCTGAACAGTCTGCGGTTGAATAAGTTCTGAAGACTGATTAGAAACTTTACCATATTCAGTACAAGTCCTCTCTTCAGTACAAGTACTCTTATCAAGAGAAAAAAAAACTGACATTTGATCAAAGGTATTTCCATATTTATTACTTTTAGATTCCTTGTTTGAAGATTCGGGTCCCTGATGTTTCTTAAGGTTGGCGTCTCCTTCAACGGTATACCCAGTTTCATTGCCTGAATACCTTCTCAGTCCAGCATAAATACTCTTGTAATTATTGGAGCTGGAGCTCTTACTTAAGGTCTGACTCATTTTATTCAACATGCAATGTTGCTGTGTATTAACCACATCACAATATGTATTGGACAATGGTGGTTGGGTTGCATCTCTTCCATTAGCATCAACATTATATATCTTGGAATGGAGAGAAAATATTTGTTGGGGGAAGAAAAATGACCCCCTGCTCATGGATCCCTCCAATTGATTAGATTGTGTGTTTTCCCACTCATTATTAAATTGTAGGTGTTCAGACATGCTTGAATGTATGTTTAGTCGAAGCCTAAATTCAGAATTGTCTGAATAAGGATTTGCAGTAGAGATTAGATTACCTTCCAGATTTTCCACATTTCCTTTCAGAGAACATGTATGTTTCAAAAAGGGATGGAAATCTTTTCTTAAACATTATACGTCTCGGCAGATGTTGAAGACTGAAGTGGGTGTTTTTCCCAATTTGACTCACATTGCTCAGTTCTTTTTGCAGTAATGTCAGCATTCTGTGTGACTGTCTCCATGTCTTTATGTCCATATAAGCATACTCTCTGTCTTTCATATACTCTCGTATATTCCCAGGCTTTCATTAAATTTAAGTTTCTGACGTGAAATATTTGACATATTCCTAGGTTTGCTTTTGGGAATACATCTTCTAACGCTGGATTTTTTGGCATCAAATCCTGGGTGTCTTGTGGAGTCATAGTTGAAAGATACCAAATAATAAGTAATTTGACCTACTATTCTCAGTGAATACCTTTAAAGATTTAGAGAAAATTGATGACCATTAGCTAGTTTAAAAATAAAATAGAGACAGAAGGTTCGAGATGCCAGAGGCATAGGAAGATCTGGAGATCATCTGTCTCTCCACAAATGAAAGAGAAATGGAAAAATTTTCACAGAGCCCAGCTGAACACTAGCAGAGGCCCTTGGGAGTCTAAAAGGACAAGAAAGATTCCTGCTGAGCCAGGTAGGACAAAAGAAAGAAGGAAAAGGAAGAGGAGAGGAAGTGGGATGGGGCCTGCAACCTGGGGGGGACATGAAAGTGAGGAGCAGTCTCCACATCCGGGGAACCCCTCATCAGGGAACTCAGTTTCGACAGAAGGAGAGCCTCATTCTCTGTGGGAGAGAACACGGCAACCAGTGTGGCAGCAGGACAGAGTGAGACCTGCACACGGGATCCTGACCCCTGCCCTGCCCACCCAGCCTGAGAGGCACGCCCACCGCTGCAGACAAGGGCTGGGTGCTGAAATGTGGGGTTCAGAGAGCAGACCCAGGCAGAGGATTGAGGTTAGCTTTGAGGAAACATCCTGAAGGGATGGGACTGTGGGAGGAGCTCTGCAAACGGGATGCTTGTGGTGGAAGCCTGAACCACCAGAGAGCAGAGTGGCATTGGTGACTGACGCCCAATGAAGAAGCCCAGTGCATCCCTTGTCCCTTGTGCCTGCCCCTCCTCGAAAAAACTACGAAGAACTCCACCCACGTAGGTCTTTTAAGCCCCCAGCCATGGCCTCCCCCATCACCCTCCTCCACAATCCACAGACTCCTGCGCTCTGGGGCAGCTCAGGAGAAGACACCTGTGAGTTGCCCACATGCTCAGATGGAGCTGAAGGCACAGCTGAGCCCCAGGGATGAAGAAGAAAAGCTGACACCTCTCCCTGCAGCAACAGAAGCCACGGTCTCACACCCACGACCGGCTGTGTAACCTCAGCCCCTACAGAGCATCTGATTCACCTAGCAGCACTCTCTCAGTCAAGGCAGGGGTAGCTCTAGCTGCTGTAGACTCTGTGGGCTCCCACACAAGGGGACTGGTCCAGGACAGAGCCTGAGCTACCCCAAAGCACCACAGAGGGTCCAACTCCACATTGAATGCAATCCCAGGACCTGACTTCACTGAATCTATGCCAGTGACCTTGTGAAAACAACATCTGTGAACATCCAGGATGATGTGCCATCATGCCCATGGTTAAAGTGGCGCCAAGAGCAGTGCCTACACTAAATCACATGAGAGCCTGAAGAACGCATGAGAGGGGGAACCAGAGCACACCCTGAGTGAACATCCCCAGAGGAGTAATACTCAGTGACTTTTCTCCATGTGCGGGTGCTCCAGTCCAACCTGCCTCACACCACAGAGCAGAATCACAGCTAAGATTCAGGCCTGGGGGCTCTATTCCACCACACAGGGAGCAGGCACCACCAGAGAGAGGCCAGTAACAACCAGAGAACAATGGGGAAACAGCCCTGAATATCCACAGCAGGCTCTGGTCACAGTTAACAGCAATCAAAGCCCAGATCAAGAGGATAAGGGCACAAACCTCGGGACCAACCTCATCCACCAAGGTGCAGACACCAGAAGGAAGACTAACTAGGTTCCTGTAGCCTTCAAAAGAGAGACCACAAACAGAACGCTGGACAAAATGAGATGGCAAAGAAATAAGTTATAGGGGAAGAAACAAGAGAAAAACCTCCAAGCACCACTGAATTAAGAGGAGTTAGGCAATCTAATGATTACTTCTTGCTTTTAGTCATCTTAAGTGGAGACACCAAACACTTTAGCAAATCCTAGGTGCCTAGTAATTCGTAAATCGACTTCTTGCCACACATGTTTCTAAAAATGGTCTATTAGATGCTTCAGTCTAAAAATCATAAGTGATAGTGACAGAGAACTAATCAGAAACTGCGGACACGCAAGACAGTGTCTAAGGAAGCTGAATACAAATAAGAGAGACTCAATAAAGTACTAGTTTTAAGAAATACATAAGAGAGACCTTAAAACTATGACTGAAAGAGGGAACTCTACTCATTGCTCTGTGGAGACCTAAATGGGAAAGAAAGCAATAGAACAATAAAGACTAGAGATCTCTTTAAGGAAATCAGAGGCACCGGGAATATTTCAAGCAAAGATGGGAACAGTAAAGGACAGAAACGGGATGGCCCTAAAAGCAGCAGAAGCTATTAACTGAAGTTGGCGAGAATACATGGAAGAACTATACAAAAAAGATCTTAATGACTGAGATAACCACGATGGTGTGATCACTCACCTTGTAACAGACATCCTGGCATTCAAAGTCAAGTCGACCTTAGAAGGCATGATGACCAACAAAGCCAGTGCAGGTGATGGAACTCCAGCTGAGCTACTTCAAGGCCTAAAAGAGGATCATGCTAAAGTTCTGCACTAGATAAGCCAGCAAATTTTGAAAACAGCAGTGGCCTCAGGATGGGAAAAGGTCAGTTTTCATCCCAATCACAAAGAAAGGCAATGCTAAAGAACGCTCAAACTACTACACAATTCCCCTTATTTCAAACAACAGCAAAGGCTCAAAATTCTCCAAGTGAGGCTTTAACAGTACATGAACTGAGAGCTTCCAGATGTCCAAGCTGGATCTAGAAACAGCAGAGGAACCAGAGATCCAATTGCCAACATCCCTTGGATCATATAAAAAGCAAGAGTGTTCTGGAAAAACAACTTCATCTGCTGTATTGACTACACCACAGCCTTTGATTGTGTGGATCACAAGAAACTGTGGAAAATTCTTAAAGAGATGCAAACACCAGACTACCTACCTGTCCCTGAGAAATCTGTATGCATGTCAAGAAGCAACAGTGAGAACTGGACATGTTACAACAGACAGATCCCAAATTGGGAAAGGAGTATGTCAAGGCTGTATATTGTCACCCTACTTATTTAACTTATATGTACAGTACATCATGCAACATACCAGGTTGGATGAAGCTCAAATTGGAATCAAGATTTCAGGTAGTAATATCTGTAATCTCAGATATACAGATGACACCACCCTTATAGCAGAAAGCGAAGAGGAACTGCAGAGTCTCCTGATGAAACTGAAAAAAAGAGGGTGAAAAAGTTGGCTTCAAACTCAACCTTCAAAAAATGAAGATCATGGCACCAATCAGATTGTTTCATGGCAAACGTCAGGAGAAACAGTAGAAACAGTGAGAGACTTTATTTTTTTAGGTTCCAAAATCACTGCAGATGGTGACCACAGCCATGAAAGTAAAAGATGCTTGCTCCTTGGAAAAAAAGCTATGACGAACCTAGGCAGCATATTAAAAAGCAAAAACATTACTTTGCTGACAGAGGTCTGTCTAGTCAAAGCTATGGCTTTTCCAGTAGTCATGTATGGATGTGTGAGTCGGACCATGAAGAAAGCTGAGTGATGAAGAATTGATGCTTTTGAAATGTGGTGTTGGAGAAGACTCTTGAGAGTCTCTTGGAATACAAGAAGATCACACCGCTCCACGCTAAAGGTTAACAGTCCTGGATATCCCTTGGAACGACATGATGAAGCTGAAGCTCTGATACTTTGGCCACCTGATGTGAAGAACTGACCCACTGAGAAAGACCCTGATGCTGGGAAAGATTGAAGATGAGAGGAGAAGGAGAGAATATAGGATGATATAGTTGGATGGCATCACTGACTCAATGGCCTAGAGTCTGAGCAGGCTCTGGGACTTGGTGATGGACAGGAAAGCCTGGCTTGCTGCAGACCATTTATCGCAGACTCAGGCTCGACTGAGTGACAGAACTGAACTGACTGATATGTATAATTGGTTCTCTTTGCTGTATAGGAGCACACACTTGGAAAACAGCTATATTCCATTTAGATCTTTTAATAAAGATTTATTTATATAACCTAAAAATTGTCATAGTTCAAATCAACCATTAATAGTATAGTGGAACAAGTGCTAAGAGTTTATGTCAATTTATTTGAAAATTCTATGAGGTAAAAGAATATAATAAAGTATTTTAGCACGTTATAATTGGATCAAATACACTAAAGATATTTAATATGAGATCATAAAAGTAAAAGAGAAACTTTGAAGTCAACCTGAGATGTGCATTCTTTCATTTTCATGAGGTTTTGCTTTCTGCAGTGAAAAATTACTTGAATTTGAAATTTATTTAGAAGGTCCTATGTGTCGCTCCCAGTGGATAGGAAATTATAAACCAGAGAACAAAAACCTGTTCCCAGTATTCCTAGAAGTTTGACAGTTTGTCTACCACTCCACTCACACATTTCTGTCCAGAGGTAGAGGGAAACTTGAAAAGGACTGTCATACAGTTACTCAGAAATGGGCAGAGTTTTCCTAGGGCCCCCAAGAAACTGAAGAGCAACTAATGAATGCAGTTTGTCACCAGCCAAAAGGAGACTTTTAGTTCACACTGTGGTGGAGAAAACTAATCACTGGAGATAAATTCATGAATGATTTAAGAGAAAGAATGGGGCAAGTGATACATTTCTATGACAGTGGCAGACACAAACCCAGGTTTTCAAAAACCATTTCCACTGAAGCAAATCTTCCAAAGCCATGTGATGAAGGATGAGTTCCTCACTGCTCCTTGGACCACTCATCTGAGTCTTCACCTCCATCCATTCATACCTACCTGGGTAACTGGTTGTTGTCTCCACTCTCCTTATATTCCTGGGATCCTTCAATTGTTCCAGAAAGGTGACCAGGTCCAGCTTGGAGACAAGCCCTGTTGATCAGAGAAAGGAAAATTTGTGTTGTTAGAGATTCATCAGTATCGAATCCAATACGTATTCAGGTGAGACGACAACACATTTTGTCCTAGAAAACATTTCCTGAAATACTTTATTCAAAGCCGCTATACAATACTAACAAACACCTAACAATTAGATCCTGAGATTCCGGTCAAGTAGTACTAAGGCAAATGTAAGTAGTATTCATGTGAAATTAAGAGAGGGTGCAACTATTTAATGCCACAGAACTTACACAATTACAACTAACCCAGAATGAAGGAGGCAGAGTACCTCAAGGAAGAAAAACGTCACCAGCATAACGAATTATCATGAATCATCACTTTTCTTCCTAAACTCACAAATAGCCATTTTCCCCTAGAAAATGGAGATCTGGAACTACTGTGGGAAGCAGAAAATGTCAGAAAACATTCTTGAAATGACAGAACGAAAACCCAGCGGGTAGATAAGGGATTCTGGAAGGCAGTCATCCTCACCCAAGGAGGCCAGGTTCGCATAGTTCTCTAACAACACATCCCTGTACAATTCCCGCTGACCAAGGTCCAGGCATTCCCACTCCTCTTGAGTGAAGTCTATGGCCATATCCTGGAATGTCAACCGTCCCTGAAATACAAAGTACAGAGGGCATGTGGCCGTGGGAAGACTTCCTTATGTGACCCAAGGTGAAAACAGCAAGTTCAGAGACCTGGTCGTGATTTAGTGGTTTGGCTGGTATTACAAAATATATTTTTTACACAGTAATCCTTTATGACCAACTTCCAACCAACTTCTAATGTGAAGAAAAGAGGATGAGTTATGATCCACAGCCATTAGAGAAACGATTTTCATCTAGAAGAGAAATTATAAAATCATCAGGGCAATATTACCATATTTATTTTTCAGTGTTCTACTCGTGTGACATAGGATAAATTGTTTATCAAAGAAACAGCAAAAAAAAAATTTAAGTGTATTCTGAGACAAGAGTTCTGAAGTGGGGCCAAAGTGCCACATTTTTAGCAAGGTTATTTGAGTTAGTAATGTTGAAAATTCTGCTCGATGAATGATGATTTTGAACCACAATGCAACAGAAGAGTAAGGTAAGAATTCATACTTAAGTTGCAACTTTAATTGTTTTACAGATTTTAGTAGGTCGAATAGGATAGTAAATGAAAAGACACTTAGTCCTTGGAAGGAAAGTTATGACCAACTTAGATAACATATTAAAAAGCAGAGACATTACTTTGCCAACAAAGGTCCGTCTAGTGAAGGCTATGGTTTTTCCTGTGGTCATGTGTGGATGTGAGAGTTGGACTGTGAAGAAAGCTGAGCATCAGAAAGTTATTGCTTTGGAACTGTAGTGTTGGAGAAGACTCTTGAGAGTCCCTTGGACTGTAAGGAGATCCAACCAGTCTATCCTAAAGGAGATCAGTCCTGGGTGTTCACTGGAAGGACTGATGCTGAAGCTGCAATACTTTGGCGACCTCATGCCAAGAGTTGACTGACTAGAAAAGACCCTGATGCTGGGAGGAACTGGGGGCGGGAGGAGAAGGGGACGACAGAGGATGAGATGGCTGGATGGCATCACTGACACGATGGACATGAGTTTGAGTAAGCTCTGGGAGTTGATCATGGACAGGGAGGCCTGGGATGCTGCGATCATGGGGTCACAGAGAGTGAGACACGACTGAGCGACTAAAATGAACTGAATAGGATAGTAACCTTTCTTGTGGTCTGGGCTCAGGTTGGAAAAGAATTTCCAGACATGAGACAAAATGAGAGGGAAATAAAGTTTATTAGAATGGGGGATGCTGTTAGAACAGCAGGCCAGCTCAAATGAGAACAGAGGTTGAACAGGGGTCCTCAGTCCACTTTCATAGCCAGGGTACAAGGAGTGGGATACGGGTCTTGTGGATCATTTGCTGATTGGATGAGGCACATATACTAGGTGGGGGGCAGAGTAAGAAAAATACATTCTCCTTATGGGGTAGGAGGGGAGACAGTTTATGCTGCTCAGGAGGACCTGAAATCCATCAATAGTTACAACATGGGGGAGGGAAAGATGCTAAGGGGTCTTGTTTTTCCATTCCTGCATTCCAAGACCCTTCTTGGTTTTATCTACTCTTTTGTACCTGGGTCACCACATACCTCCCTTTCTTGATTTTTAGGGCCAATTCTTTGGCTCTTGTTGATACCCTGTTCATGTCTAACTATCTACCCATTTCACTTCTCACACATTTGGGATTCCAGTTTCAAAGAAAAAGTGGCAATGACCGCTCGGGCTTTCTCAGGCTGAGCAGGGGTGTCATGGGAATCTGAGTTCCCTTTACCTACTCTGTCAGGGTGCATTTATGGAAGGCGATAAGAGTCCATGGAATGATAAGGTGACTTGTTTCCGCATCATCTAGGTGTTGGTCTGGGAATATTCTTGCACGACCACTTGGACATTTGTGGTATTTTAGAAGAAACAAACTTTACAAGAAAGTTAAAGGTACATGACCAAAAGATGAGAAGAAGTAGAAAAGCTGCTCATGGGCTAGCCAGGAGAACCAGGACTGGACACTGGTTCGTGATGTTAGTGTTTCTCTAGGTACAAGAAGAAGCAAGAATTTGGGCTCATAAAATCTGTACCTGAAAGTATCTGACTATCAGAAGGCCCGTTCTTCTGGGGTTTTCCCAGAGCACAGAGTGCCTTATTTCTGAGCTCTACTCTGAACTCATTTTGGGGGGTGTTGAAAGTCAGGAGCTTGCAGTGGTCATGATGTCATCTTTGTAGAGACAGCTGGCAGAGTCCAGTCAGCAGGGTCCCTTTGTAGCCAGATATTTGACCATGCTTTGGGGGCACTTCTTGGCCATTGTGTCCCGCGGCACTAGGAAGGCTCATTCCTAGGTCTAGGGAAGGTTCCATTGATAGGCCACTCAATGTGCTGTTTCTAGAGCAGGCCTTGTGAGTAGCAAAAGTCTTTGGATCATACCTGTCTT
>CM035288.1:56704762-56727496 GCA_020226075.1 Hydropotes inermis
TTCTAATACATATCTTGGTGATCACAGAAGCTGTCTTTGTTTCAACACTGTTACATAACATTCATGAGTTGTGTTTATATTATAAAGATCCATCAATAGTATAGTGAAATGTGATTGTGTTCTTACAAATCAAATGATATAACTATTGAAAATTTATAACCATCTTCTGTCTTACTTTAAGTCATGAAAAGATTCCATGCTCACTTACATCATGGCAACCTCCAGGGTTATTTCACATCAATGACAAACACCTCCACTTAGATGGTCATTGTCCATTTTACACTATGGTACCCTTCATCTTCTAATGGAGTAGAGACAGAAATGGTTGCAACACAATGTAAAAAGGCTAATCTTTGAAGCATAGACCATTAAAAACCCATGTTTGCATACACACTAGAAACAAAGCATAGTATGGATTATCTGAGTGTTGTATTGCATTCATTTCAAATAATCTCAAATCATGTCATTATAAACAAGCATACATTGCTAATAATTCATTCTAACTTTCTAACCATAAATCTTCATCTCATGATCCATGCTAATATATCCATTTTCTGTGAGTTTTAACTATGGAGTACTCCCTACAGTATTTCTCTTTCAGAGAAACTTCAGAAAAGAAGTATTGATGGAATACTTTCTAATATGCAGTCTCTTATGTTTATTTACATTTGATTTTTTATTAAATACTTTCTACATATTTGTTACATCATCTCCATAGGTTTCTTGTATTAAACGCTCGTGTTTTCTGATGTATGTTTACGACAAACCCCTTCCATCACTTGTCCCGTTACTAGGGTTTCTCTCCAGTGTGTGCCCTCAGCTGTTTAGAGAGATGGCCACTGTGACTAAAGCCTTTGCCACATTCTGCACATTTATAAGGTTTCTCTCCAGTATGAACTCGCAGATGTGTAGTGAGAACTGATTTCTGATTAAAGGCCTTGCCACATTCTGTACATGTGTATAGTTTCTCCCTAGTATGGATTTGCGGAGAAGGCAATGGCACCCCACTCCAGTACTCTTGCCTGGAAAATCCCATGGATGGAAGAGCCTGGTAGGCTGCAGTCTATGGGGTCGCTAAGAGTCGGACATGTCTGAGCGACTTCACTTTTCACTTTCATGCATTGAAGAAGGAAATGGCAACCCACTCCCGTGTTCTTGCCTGGAGAATCCCAGGGACAGGGAAGCCTGGTGGGCTGCCATCTATGGGGTCGCACAGAGTCCGATACGACTGAAGCGACTTAGCAGCAGCAGCAGCAGCATGGATTTGATGATGTGCAGTTAAAGCTGATCTCCAAGTAACGGCTTGGCCACACTCATACAATGATTAAGATCTCTCCGCAGTATGAATTCGCTGATGTTGAGTCAGCTGTGAGCAAGAGCTAAAGGCTTTGTCAGATCCTTTACATTTATAACGTTTCTCTGCAGTATGAATTCACGGATGATGAGTAAGTGTTGAGTTCTGCTTAAAGCCTTCCCACATTCTGTACATTTATATGGTCTCCCCAGTATGAATTCGCTGATGTCTAGTAAGAGCAGAACTCTTCATAAAGATCTTGCCACAATCTATATATTTATAATGCATCTCCCCCATATGAATTCAGTGATGTTTACTAAGATTTAAACTGGAAATAGAGGCTTTGCACATTCTATACATTTATAACCTTTCTCTCCAGTGTGAGTAATCTGATGTTGAGTGAGAAGTGAGTGACAGATAAACGCTTTGTCACATTGCATATATTTGAAAGGTTTTCTTCCTATATTAACTTTCCTATGTCTACATAGATTGGACGAGTCACTAAAGTCTTTCCCACGTATCTGACACTTTTATTCTTTCTGTGGATTCTGAATACTCTGCTGTTGAACAAGTTCTGAAGACTGATTAGAAGCTTTACAGTATTGACTGAAATTTTATAAGTCTTCTCTCCAGGATGAATACTCTTCTTCAGAGAAAGACCTGATATCTGATAAAAGGTAGTTCTACATTTACTACTTTTAGAATCCCTGTGTGAAGGTTCAGGTCCCTGAAGTTTCATAAAGTGTGAGTCTCCTTCAACCTCACACCCAGTTTCATTGCTTGAATACCTTCTCACACCATCATGAATACTCTTGTAATTGTTCAGGCTGGAGCTCTTATTTAAGGCTTGACTCATTGTATTACACATGGAAAGTTGCTCCATATTAGCCATATCACGATATGTACTGAACAACGCTGGCTGGATTAAATCTCTTCCATTATCATCAATATTATACATCATGGAATGGAGAGAAAATATTGTTTGCTACAAGAATAATGACTTCTGGCTCACAGATCTCTCAAATTGAGTATATTGTGAGTTTTGCCCCTCATTTTTAAATTTCACTCTTCAGACATGCTTCAGTATAAGTCTATTTGAGGCCTACGTTCAGAATTTTTTGAATGAGTATTTGCAGTAGAGACTAAACTACCTTCCAAATATTTCAGGTTTCTATTCAGAGAACATGTATGTTTCAAAAGATGATGTAAATCTTTTCTTAAAAACTTACAGTTCTCAGCAGATGTTGAAGACTGAAATTGGTGTCTTCCTCAATTTGACTCATGTTGCTCCTTTCTTTTTGCATTATTGTTAGCATTATGTGTGACTGTCTCAATTTCTTTATGTCCATGTAAACATCTTCTCTGTCTTTCAAATGCCCTTGTATATTCCCAGTATTTTGTCAAATTAAAGTTTCTGAGGTGAAATCTTTCATATATTCTGAGGTTTGCTTCTGGAAACAAATCTTCTATCCTTGGTTTCTTTGACACCAAATCCTGGTGTCTTAGGGAGAGATAGCTGGAAGATACCAAATAACAAGTAATTTTGCCTACTATGCTCAGTGAACATCCTTAAAGATTTACAGAAAACTGATGAACCCTTCACTAGTTTAAAAATAAAATAGAGACAGAAGGATCAAGATGCCAGAGGATCTCTCTCCACAAAACACATGAAGAAGACATCAGAAATGGAAGACTTCTCACAGAGCCCAGCTGGCCACTAGCAGAGGCCCTTGGAAATCTATAAGGACAGATACATTCCTGCTGAGCCAGGTAGGACAAGAGAAAGAAGAAGCAAAAGGAAGAGGAGAGGAAGTAGGATGGGGCCTGCAAACTGGGGGGACATGAAAGGGAGGAGCTGTCTCCACATCCGGGGAAGGCCCTAATCGGGGAGCTCAGTTTGGACAGAAAGAAAGCCTCATTCTCTGTGGGAGAGAACATGACAACCCGCGTGTGGCAGCAGGACAGGGTGAGACCTGCACACGGGGTCCTGACCCCTGCCCTGCCCACCCAGCCTGAGAGGCACGCCCACCGCTGCAGACAAGGGCTGGGTGCTGAAATGTGGGGTTCAGAGCGCAGACCCAAGCAGAGGACTGCGGTTGGCAGCGAGGAGACACCCTGAGGGGACAGGAGTGAGGGAGGGGCTCTGTAAACGGGATGCTTGTGGAGGAAGCCTGAACCACCACAGAGCAGAGGACAAACGTCTGGACCAATCTCACGCACCAAGGTGCAGGCACCAGATGGATGACTGACTAGGTGCCGGTAGCCTTCAAAACAGAGACTAAAAGCCGAAAACTGGGCAAAATGAGATGGCAAAGGAATGTGTGACAGAGGGAGAAGCAGGCTGAGAACCGACAGGAACCACTAACGGAAGAGGAGACAGGCAATCTAAGGATTACTTCTCGCTTTCAGTCATCTGAAGTGGAGACACCAAACATTTTCACAAATCCTAGCTGCCTAATAATGCTTTAGTCCACTTCTTGTCACACATGTTTCTGAAAATGTTCTATTAGATGTTTCAATGTGAAGATAACAAATGATATTGACAGAGAACTAATAAGATGCTGAAGACACATAGGACAATATGTGAGGAAACTGATTACAGGTAAGATAAACTTAATAAACTACTAGTTCTTAAGAAAGAGAGACTTTTGAAAATATGCTTGAAACGTTGGGAATTCTACTCATTTCTCTGTGGAGACCTAAATGGGAAGGCGATCAATAGAATGGCAAAGACTAGAGATCTCTTCAAGAAAATTAAAGATACCAGGGGAATATTTCATGCAAAGGTGGGCACAATAAAGAACAGAAATGGCATGAACCTAACAGAAGCAGAAGATTTCAACAAAAGGTGTCAGGAATACATGGAAGAACTATACAAAATATCCTAATGACTGTGATAACCAGGATGGTGTGATCACTCACCTAGACACACACATCCTGTAGTCTGAAATTAAGTGGGCCTAGGAAGCATCACTACAAGCAGAGCTAGTGGAGGCGATGGAATTCCAGTTGAGCTATTTCAAATCTTCAAGATGATGCTGTGAAAGTGCTGCACTCAATATGCCAGCAAATTTGAAAAACTCAGCAGTGGCCAGACGACTGGAAAACATCAGTTTTCATTATAATCTCAAAGAAAGGAAATGCCAAAACTTGATAAAATGACTGCACAATTGCACTCATTTCAAACGCTAGCAAAGTAAGTCTCAAAATTCTCCAAGATAGACTTCAGCGGAATGTGAACTGAGAACTTCCAGACATTCAAGCTGGATTTCGAAAAGCCAGAGGAACCAGAGAACAAACTGTCAACATTCCTTGGGTCACGGAAAAAAGCAAGCAAGTTCCAGAAAAACATCTGCTTTGGCTTTGTTGACTATGCCAATGCCTTAGAACTTGTGTATCACAACAAACTCTGTAAAATTCTTAAAGAGATGGGGATGCAAGGCTACCTTACCTATCCCCTGAGAAATCTGTCTACAGGTCAAGAAATGAGACTTAGAACCAGACATGGAATAATGGACTGGTTCCAATTTGGGAAAGCATTGTCAAGACTGTATATTGTCACCCTGCTTATTTAACTTATATGCAGTGTACATCATGCAGGAACCCTTGCTTGGGAACATTCCTTGGAGAAGGGAAAGGCTCCCCACTCCAGTATTCTGGCCTAGAGAATTCCATAGATGGTATTGTCTGTGGGGCTGCAGAGTCAGACATGACTGAGCAACTTTCACTTTCATTTTTCACATTTCATCATGCTAAATGGTGGGCTGGAAGAAGCACAAGCTGGAATCAAGATGCAGAGAGAAATATCAAATACCTCAGATATACAGACAACACCATGCAAAGGACAGAAAGCAAAGAGACACTGAGGAGTCCCCTGAAGAAACTGAAAGAGGCAAGTGAAAAGCTGGCCTCAACTCAGGATTGAAAAAACCAAGATCATGGCATCCAGTCCCATCACTTCATGGCCAATAGGTGCGCAAACAATGGAAACAGTGACAGACTTAATTTTGGGGGGTTCCAAAAATACTGCAGATTGTGACTGCAGCCATGAAATTAAAAGATGCTTGCTCCCTGGAAGGAAAACTATGAGCAACCTAGGCAGCATATTAAAAAGCAGAGACGTTAATTTGCTGACAAATGTTAGTCTAGTCAAAGCTATGGTTTTTCCCGTAGTCATGTATGGATGTGACTTGGACCATAAAGAAAGTTAAGTCCTGAAAACCTGATGTTTTTGAACTAAGGTGTTGGAGAAGACTCTTGAGTCCCTTGGACTGCAAGGAGATCACACCACTACATCCTAAAGGAAATCACTCATGAGCATTCATTAGAAGGACTTAATGCCGAGGCTCCAATAATTAGGCCACCTCATGAAAAGCACTGACTCATTGGATAAGACTCTGATGCTGGGAAAAACTGAGGGCAGGAGGAGAAGGGGACGACAGAGGATGAGATGGTTGTATGCATCATGGACTTGATGGACATGAGTTTGACCAGGCTCCAGGTGTTGGTGATGGAGAGAGAAGCCTGGTGTGCTGCAGTCAATGAGTTTGCAAAGAATGGGACAGGACTGAGAGACTGAATGAACTGACTGATAGGTATAACTGATTCTTTTTGGTATACAGTAGTACAAAATTATGAAACAGCTATATTCCAATTAGAGCTTTAAAATTTTTTTCCTTTATATAATCTAGAAATTCTTATAGTTTGAGTCAACCATTAATAAGATGTGTGGAAAATATGCTAAGCTTTTATGCCAATTTATTTTAAAATTCTGTGAGGTAACTGAATATATTAAAGTAGCTTAGCATTTCAACATGGGGCCAAATACACTTAAGATATTTAATATGAATTTATATAAGGAAAAGAGAAATTTTGAAGTAAACCTGAGATGTGCATTCTTTGATTTTCGGCAGGTTTTGCTTTCTGCAGTGAAAATATTACTTGAATTTGAAATTTATTTAGAAGGTCCTATCTCTAGCTCCCGGTGGATAGGAAGCCATAAATGAGAAAACAAAAACCCATCCCCACTTTTCCTAGAAGTTCAGCAGTCTGTCTACCACTTCACTCACACATTTTTGTCTAGAGGTAGAAACTTTAAAAGGGCTATCATACAGTCACTCAGAAACGGACACAGTTTTCCTAGGATCCCCAAGAAACGGAAGAGCAACCAATGAATGCGGTTTGTAACAAGCCAAGGGGAGACTTTCAGTTCACACTATGATGGAGAAAAGTAACCACTGGACAGCTATTTATGAATGATTTAAGAGACAGAACAGGCAAGTGATACATTTCTATGACAGCAGTGGACACAAACCCAGGTTTTCCAAAATCATTTCCACTGAAGCAGGTCTTCCAGAACCACCTGGGGAAGGATGACTTCCTCGCTGCTCCTTTGACCTCTCATCTGACTCATCATCTCCAGCCATTCATACCTACCTGGGTATATGGCTGCTGTCTCCACTCTCCTTATACTCCTGGGATCACTCAGTTGCTCCAGAAAGGTGACCAGGTTCAGCCCAGAGACTACAAGTCCTGTTCATCAGAGAAAGGAATATTTGTGTTCTTAGATATTGATGTGTGTCCAATCCTATATGTATTCAGGTGAGACAAGAATGCATGGGAGAATGTTAATACAGCCGAGAAAATGATTTCCCCAAATACTTTATTCAAAGCACCTCTACAACACTAACAAATACATAACAATCAAATCCTGAGATTTTGGTCATGTACTACTAAGGCAAAAATAAGTGTGTAAAATGTGAAATTAAGACAGGCTGCAACTGTTTAATACCACAGAACTTATACAATTACCACTAACCTACAATGAAGCAGGCAGAGTACATCAAGGAAGAAGCCGGGCACAGGCATAAGGAATCATCATGAAGCCCTTCTCTCTAACCTCACAGATAGCCATTTTCCCCTAGAAAGCAGAGATCTGAAACTATTGTGGGAAGCAGAAAATTTCAGAAGAGATTCTAGAAATAAAGGAACCAAAGCCCAGTGGGCAGAAAAGGGATTCTGGAAGGCACTTATCCTCACCCAAGGAGGCCAGGTTGCCGTAGTTCTGTAACATCACGTCTGTGTACAATGCCTGCTGACCGAGGCCCAGGCATTCCCACTCCTCCTCAGTGAAGTCTATGGCCACATCTTGGAATGTCAACTGTCCCTAAAATACAAAGTGTAGATGCCATGTGGCCGTGGGAAGTCTTCCTAATGTGACCCATGATGGAAAAAGCTAGTTCAGTGACCTGGTTTTCCTTTAGGAGAATGCCTATTACACAGAATATAATTTTTACACAGTAATATTTTCACTGTATTTTTAACCCCAAGGAAACAGGATGAGATATGATCCACAAACTACTACAGGAACTATTATGACTTGGAAGAGGAATTATAAAATAATCAGGAACTCTTTTTTTTTGGGGGGGGGGGGGTCTGGCAAGGATTTATTAGGAAGCTGATTAGTCACAGTGAATAAAAAGCCATGAACAGAAGAACTGAGATCTCCAAATTCTGCCACTGGGCTTACAACAGTAGTTAAAAGCTGATAAACATTAAGCATGTCCCAAAGAGAAGCATATCAAAGTCCCAATCTGACCCCGACCAGGATATCCATAAACACAGCAACAATGCTCTCCTCAGACTGCTTACCTGGGCAATAGGAAAAAAAGACCCTCTCAAGCTATTAAGCAACATCAGATTTCTGCTCTTCAAGCTATAACATGGGACACTCGTGCATGACAGACAACTCCAAGCTGGGCAACTTGACAAGAATGTTGAAAGATGACAGGGAGGAGGAGCAAGCAGGGACAAGTATTTCTAGCTGGAGACCCTCCTGATGGTTAATACAAACACAATGCTGAGGCTTCAGAAAGTTTACTGCAGCCCAGGAATAGTTTCCATTTTAAAAACAAGTCACACAATAATCCTGTCACAAAGCAACAAGACACTTGGGATCCCATGGCCACATAAACTAGGAAGGCAGGCATTATCCATGGCTGCCAGGTACTGACCAGCCCAAGACCCAATTTCTGTAGGGCCCTAGAGAACCACGATTGTCCCTTGGCACCCACACAACCCTTCCCGGGGGTGTGGGGTCTTCCATAGGCCAGCTTTCTGCAGCAAGCCCCAAAGACAGCTTGGCAGAGGCTGTGGCAGCCAACTCTCTTTGGAGCCCCATCTCTCTTTGTCCTTCCCAACAGGATGTCATACTTCTTCACCAACACAACACCTCTGTGGGAGTCTTGGCCAGCCCTTAGGAAATAAAGTGTGTCTGTGGGGTAACCTGATGGACCTTGTGGTCAGCTGGGTTGGCTGATGCTTCATAATTGCAGATGGTCACCTCATGTTGACGAAGCTCAGTCCATTCTCCTCTCAGGCCAATATAAAAGACCTTTGTGGTATCAGCTCCAAAGTTTTTGAAATATGAATTGAGAGATGATAGACATTTGAAAAATGAGAAATTTTTGTAGCATACTCTAATTCCCCTGTAAGATCCCGGTTCAGACTAAAGGTCTGATCTGGCTCCCTGTCTGTATCATCAAAGGACATGTGTGCAATGTTCTTGTACAGTCTCATCTCAGAGGGGTGTGAGTCCTCATCTTCTCCCATTATAATGATGCCTTTTAGCTTGACATTGCCTGTAAATGGAATATTAAACAGAAGCTCTTCATCAGCATCACTTTCAACAAACTTGGGGCGGTCCGTCCGCTCCTCCCACGGCTTGAAGATGCCGCGGCCGCTGCCCTCTCGGCCCTCGTTGAGGCACTGCAGCCGCTCCAGGTTGATGCGCAGGTACGGGCAGTAGGCCAGGCCGCGCTGCCCGGGCGGCTCCTCCCGTTCGGCGGCGCAGCGGCAGCCGCCCCCGCCGTGGCTGCGGCCGTGCGACAAGGCGACGCCACCGCCCGCGCGTCCCCTCGGCCCTGCAGCCGCCGGCGCCGGCGCTCCCCACGACTCTTTCCGCTCTGGCCGCCAAGCGCGCTGCTGCCGCCGCGTCGTATAATCAGGAACTCTAAAATAAATATTGCCATATTTATTTTTGAGTGTTGTATTTATGTGACACAGTATAAACTATCAAGAAAAGAAAACAAGAAATATTTTAAAAAGCACATTCCAATCCAAACGTTTTCGACTGGGCCCAATGTGCCACATTATTAACAAGCTTATTCGAGCTAGTAATGTTGAAAATTCTCCTTCATGAATGACCATTTTGAGCAGCTATGAAGTAGAATAGTAAGGAAAGAATTCATACTTAACTTTGAACTTTAAGTGCTCTGCAGATTTTATAGGTCTCATAGGATACAAACCTTGATGGCAAGAATCATTTTATCTATTTAGCATCTACTATATATCTTTCTGACAGTTTTTCAGGGTCCTGAATGTGCAACAGAAATAATTTAAAATCAATTATGGCTTCTGTTGCGTCTTTTCAAAAGTATTTTAACAAACATTCTTTAAATGGCAGAGCTGAAACTTTACATCAGTTTATGGACTCTAGACTTTAATAAAACACAGACAAATATACAAAGACCACTGTAAAGAAAGTTTACTGACATTTATGTATTCCTAAATAATATTAAAAGCAAGAAAAGTGTTAGTTACTCAGTCGTGTCCTATTCTTTGCAACCCCAAAGACTGTAGCTTGCCAGGCTCCTCTGTCCATGGGATTCTCCAGGCAAGAATACTTGAATGGGTAGCCATTCCCTTCTCCAGGGGATCTTAATAAAGAAGAAGAAGAAAAAAATCGATATAATCTTGTTAACATGTTTATGCATCTAGAGATATACTACAATGGGACTATATACTCAGTAATAGAGAAAAAGTGTCATGCCAATGAAATCAGGAACATTCTTAACTGACTAGAAATGTACACAAATATTTGAGGATGATATTATTTTAATTTTTAAAAACTGACTAGTGTGCAGACATACACAACAATATAAAATAAAGTGGAGCCCTGGTTCTGAATTTTGAACTTCCTGACAGTCTGTATTGCTTCCATTTAGCTATATTTTAAAACTGAACATTTAAACATAGATTACCACTAATAGGGTTCTTGTAAACATTTTGGAAAATGCAGAAAGAGGATGAAACCTTGTCTGTGATGTGACCATGCATTTACTGGAAATGATCAGACCTGGGCTTGAGTGATGGAAACCCCCACTCCCAAAACCCAGCATCTCTAGTAAATACATGTGAGTATTGTCAATGAGAAACTGGTACTTGCCAAGAACATTGCCAGCAACTGAACAACAACAAGGACGTTTGCCATCTGCCTCTGTGAAGAATGAACCTCTGGTGCTGAGACTGTCGATGTTCAACCTCCCCTGAGGGACTTCAGGTTGGATTCGAGCACTCTGCTCGAGGGAATCTGGTGGAACTCGTCTGAAGAGAGTTAGCTGTTTTCAGGAACTGATTTCACGATTCCAGTCCTTGCATCTCTTCATATCTGTGTGTGCTGGGCTTAGTCACTCAGTTTTATCCAACACTTTGTGACCCCATGGAATGTGGCCCACCAGGCTCCTCTGTTTATGGGGATTCTCCAGGCAAGAATACCAGAGTGGGTTCCCATGCCCTCCTCCAGGGGATCTTCTGAACCTATGGAACAAACCCAGGTGTCCCTCATTTAGCATCTGAGTCATCAGGGAAGCCCCTTCATATCCACAAAAGCACTAAATCACTCAACGGTGACATCAGTTCCTCATGACTGGCAGAAATGCTTTTTGTCAAGTTAGCGCTTGACTGCACTGAATCTTATACACCCACCTTCCCCCACCGCCTCTTGGAGCAGTCTCTCAGAGTTATCTGAGGTGCTGTCTCCTGGGCTGCTGTGTTCATTTTGCTCCAAATACAACTTAACTCAGAATTCTCGAGTTGTGCATCTGTCTTAGCCAACAGTATTCATCGTTCAAAGAAAAGAGAAACCAAGATGATATAGAGTTTCCCCATTAAATGTGACAGTTGCCCATATCCCTCACTTTTTCTTTCCAATACCCTTTTGTGAAGGCGGGGGGGTGGGGGGGGAGAGAAGGATTTCATAGCATGGGAGTCTCACAGGAGCACCTGAACCAGTGCACATCCGAGGTCATGGGGTAAGAAGCACATGGAAAAATGTATTATCACTGCCAGGCATTTTGGCAATATTATGAAAACTATGATCTCAATCTATTGTGAAAAATATTAATTTTATGCAATTTTCAGTGCATATATACCTCCCATGATCTGTAACCTAACAGTACATGTCTGCGGGGAGCGGCTCAAAAGAGCTGACTCTGGGAGCTGCCTTGATTGATTCTCAAGGGTCTGTTCCCGGACATAGCTCTCTGTCCCGCCACCCCTCTGGAATTTATTATCCAAGTTAAATCTTAACAGAACATTAGCAAGCTTTGAATGCACACACAATGGCAGATAGATAGCTTTGCACGACTGCCCTTAAGATAAATAGGATGCCTTTCTTATCCCTTGGAGCCATGAGATAGCTCTGGTGATTGTTATCTTGAAGATGATGTACATGGGGAAAATTTTTCTTTGGGATGCCTTCTTGGTTTAGTATAAATGAAGCTTAGAAGAATAAAGAATTATCGCTGACTGCAGCAGTCCTCTCAGCCCTATCTGTTCTGTGTCTTTATTTCTTAGCCTTTAGGAACGCGCCATGTCTCCCATTTGAAATCTTCCGGCTGGCCCAGCAAGTGGCGCCCAATGTGGGGCACGATGAAAGTTCCTTGCGGCCGCTGCCTGTTGAAACTACTAAGGTAAGTAAGAGTGTATATATTTGTATATTGAGGGGCAGGAAGGAATATTGCCGAGAGTATAAACCATGGGACAAGATCATAGCCGTCAGTTGTTTGTGCATATGTTACAGGTAATGTTAAAGGATCGGGGAATACAGGTTACTAAAACAAAATTGCAGACTTTTCTTAGTTTTGTTGAGGAAGTATGTCCTTGGTTTCCGGAGGAAGGGACTATGAGATTAGAGATATGGAAAAAGATAGGGAAACAGATTCAAACCTATTATACTCTCCATGGACCTAATAAGTTTCCTGTGGAAACCTTTTCATTATGTACTTTAGTAAGAGACTGCCTTGATTTTGAACATGAGGAAGAGAGTAAATTAAAATACATGCTCTCACCCGAAGATCCAATTTATGCTACTCCACGAAGGGTCGTGGTTACCACTCCTGAAGGGAAAGAACCCACAACCTTTGAATTAGAATCTGCCAAACCTTTGAAAGAAAATGAGGGAACATTGACTCCAAAGGATGAGGAAAGTTTAGAGGAGCAGGTAGCTGCTTACCATGAGGATGATCATTGGGAATTACTTGTAACTGACGATTTGAATGTGCAGGCAGCAGCTACCCCTCCAACAAAGAGTTTGGAGGCACTCATGCAAAAATTATTAATAACAATAAAGGAAGAAATAAAAAGGGGAAGTAAGGATGAAGGCGTTGGTGCCATTCCTACGGCGCCTCCCACTTATGCCCCTTCAGTTATTGCCAGATTAGACCCTCTACCCATTACCAAGCCAGAAAATTCATTAGTAATGACTCATGAGTCATGTAGCCTATCCCCCTTACAAAAGGCTATGCAACAGGCTCAGAGGGCTGGAGAGGCTGTTTCAGGATTTTCTGCCGCTTTTCTGGTGTTTGAGAATGCTAACCAGCGGTATTATGAACCTTTACCCTTTAAACAACTAAAAGAATTAAAAATTGCCTGTGCCCAGTACGGACCTACAGCTCCTTTTACCCAAGCCATGATAGAGAATTTAGGAAGTCAAAATTTGACGCCAAATGACTGGAAACAAATAGTGAGAGCTTGCTTATCAGGAGGGGACTATTTATTATGGAAATCAAAATTTACAGAACAATGTGGCCATATAGCTGAATTGAATCAGCAACAAGGGATTAATACTACCTATGAGATGTTGATAGGGAAAGGAGTTTATCAGAATACAATGCTCAACTAAATTATCTGCCTGGGGCATATGCTCAAATCTCTATTGCTGCTCGGCAGGCTTAGAAAAGGCTCCCTTGTTCTAGTAATAAGACTGAGGACCTTTCCAAAATTCGTCAGGGGCCAGATGAACCCTATCAAGACTTCATGGCTCGTCTTCTTGAGGCAGTGGGTAAACTTATGGCTGATGAACAGGCTGGAATGGTGCTTACTAAACAGCTGGCCTATGAAAACGCTAACTCTACATGTCAGGCAGCATTAAGACCATATAGAAAAAAAGGAGGTCTATCAGATTACATTCGTATATGTGCTGATATCAGACCTTCCTATATGCAGGGTATTACCCTGGCTGCAGCTTTACAAGGTAAAAGCATAAAAGAGGTATTATACCAACAACAAATGAAAAATAAAAGAGGATTACCTAGTAAGGGAAATGCTAGCTGTTTTGTTTGTGGCCAGCCTGGACATCGTGCCACCTTTTGCCCCAAAGAGCCAATTTGGGGAATATTAAAACTCCTAATTTATGCCCTATGTAAAAAAAGAAGACACTGGGCAAAAGATTGTAAATCCAAAATTGATGTCCAGGGCAACCCACTTCCCTCACCGTCGGGAAACTGGGTGAGGGGCCAGCCCCTGGCCCCGAAACAATGTTATGGGGCAATTCAGGAAAATCAGATGGTAGAAGATGAGTCACAGACTTGTTCAGAGCCACCTCAGGGAGCGCAGGCTTGGACCTCTGTTCCTCCTCCTACACAGTACTGACTCCCAAAATGGAAATGCAGGCTCTGCCCATTGGGGTATACGGCCCTTTGCCTGATGGAACCGTGGGCCTTATGCTCAGACGTAGTAGCTCTACCATAAAAGGACTGCTCATAGCTCCTGGAGTAATTGATGCTGATTATACAAGAGAAATCAAAATTATGGCCCATTCCCCATGATGCATTACCACCATAGCTAGCAGACAGCATATAGCTCAATTGATATTGGTCCCTGCAGTGCAAACAGGAAAAGCATTGGCTTCCAGGAGAGGGGAAGGTGCCTTCGGATCCTCTGATGCCTACTGGGTCCAGGCAATAACTAATAATCGTCCTGAGTTCATGTTAAGAATAAATGGAAAGTTGTTTACAGGCATTCTGGACACAGGAGCTGATGTTTCTGTTATTGCTGAGAGACACTGGCCCTAAGAATGGCCTAAACAGATAGCTATATCAACATTGCAAGGAATTTGGTCAAACTAACAACCCTGAACAAAGTACAGAACTGTTACATTGGACTGACCATGAGGATCACGAAGGGGACATTAGACCTTATATCCTCCCGAACCTCCCTGTAAATTTGTGGGGACGAGATGTTATGACTCATATGGGAGTATACCTGTACAGCCCCAGCGAACAGATTAGCAATCAACTCTTGGATCAGGGACTTCTTCCTACTTCTGGGCTTGGGAAATATAACCAGAGAAATGCTATACCCATCCAGCCTAGGAGATTGCCTGATAGAAGTGGACTTGGGTATTTTTAGAAGGGACCTCTGATCCTCCTGTAATTCACGCAGATCCTATTACTTGGAAGTCTGAGGAGCCTGTGTGGGTTGATCAGTGGCCCCTTTCCAAAGAGAAAATTGACGCTGCCCAACAACTGGTGCAGGAACAGTTAGAATTGGGACATATTGAACAGTCTAATTCACCTTTGAATTCACCCATTTTTGTTATTAAAAAAAAAAAATCTGGGAAATGGAGGCTTTTACAGGATCTGCAAAAGGTTAATGAAACTATGGAAGTCATGGGAGCATTGCAACCTGGATTACCTTCTCCCATGGCTATTCCGAGAGATGCCCACATAATAATTCTAGATTTAAAAGACTGCTTTTATACTATTCTTTTAGCACTTCAAGATTGCCCTCGATTTGCTTTGTGTTTCCTCTGTTAATTTTTCCCAACCAATGCGTAGGTATAATTGGAAGGTTTTGCCACAGGGTATGGCTAATAGCCCGACCTTGTGCCAGAAATTTGTTGCAACAGCGTTGCAGGAAACTCGGGGGAAATACTCCAATGCTTATATTCTGCATTACATAGATGATATACTGCTAGCGCATATTGATAAAAAGTATTTGTTAGCAGCTTATGCCTTCATGGAACCTGCCTTAAAAGCAGTAGGGCTAATAATATCCAAAGAAAAGGTACAAACATTTCCTCCTTATTCCTATCTTGGCTTTCGTTTAGAAAGGAAAACGTTTAGAGTCCAGCCCATTGCATTACGAAGGGATAATCTGAAAACACTTAATGATTTTCAAAAGTTGCTCAGGGACATTAATTGGATTAGACCCTACCTACATCTTGCTACATACGAATTGAAGCCTCTTTTTGATATCTTAAAGGGGGATAAGAATCCTACCTCCCCACGCAGCCTCACAGAAGCTGGAAAGCGAGCTCTTCAGAAAGTGGAAACTGCCTTATCACAGCAGCCCTCCAGTTACTGTGACTATGAAAGACTTGGAGACTTTATATCCTTGCCTCAGAACATTCACCTACCGGTGTGTTGTTTCAAGATAATCCTCTAAGGTGGATTTATTTATCAGTCTCTCCCCTACGGGTGTTAAGTCCTTACCATGTTCTTGTAGCCAAAGTAATAACAAAAGGAAGACAGGAATCTGTGACCTAATTGGGATGAGATCCCCACTTTATTTGTATTCCTTTTTCAACTGAACAGCAACTATGGCTCTCTCAATTTTCTGATGATTGGGCAATTGCGCTTGCACAGTATGTAGGAGAGATTAAACAACATTATCCTGCTAATAAATTGTTACAATTTACACAGCTGCATCAGTTTATTTTCCCAAAAGTTGTGCAGCAATGCCCTTTGGAAAAGGGGACAACTGTCTTTACTGATGGATCTTCCAATGGCATAGCCAGTTTGGTAATCGAAAATGAATCTTATTATTGTCAAACCTCATATTCTTCAGCTCAAGAAGTAGAGCTTTTTGTAGTACTCCAGGCTCTGCAACGTGCTCCTCAAAGTTTTAATTTATACTCTGACAGTCATTATGTTGTCAGAGCTCTCTCAGTCATTGAAACAATACCCCTCATTGGAGCTGCAAAGGCCTCTATTCAAACCTTGTTTTTGAAAATTAAGAATCTCATTCAAGCCCGAACTCACCCTTGCTTTTTTGGACACATATACACTCATACTGCCCTTCCTGGGCCTTTAACGGCCAGAAATCCTCTGACAGATGAAGCCACCCGTATGGTGTGTTATTCTTCCTTAACCCCTATTTCTGCGGCACAAGCCTCTCATGCAACACACCATCAGAATAGCAATTCATTTCCCGAGAGGCCGCTCGTCACATTGTAAAAACTTGTCCTACCTGTCCACAGTTTTTTGTTCTTCCCACTTATGGAGTCAATCCTCGGGGTTTGCTCCCCAACGATTTGTGACAAATGGATGTTACACATATTTCTGATTTTGAAAAATTGAAATATGTGCATGTTACTATTGATACCTTCTCTGGTTTTATCATGGCCACACTTCAATCTGGAGAAGCTAGTAAACATTGTATTCAGCATTGCTTACGGAGTTTTTCTACTATGGGCCTACCTAAATGCATCAAAACAGACAATGGCCCTAGATATGTTGGCCACAATTTTCAAACCTTCTGTGCCCAGCTGCGCATCGTACACAAGACTGGAATCCCATATAATCCACAGGGCCAAGGAATTGTTGAGCGGGCACATCAAACCCTTCAGCACCAACTGAAAAAATTAAAAAGGGGGAGTTTGTACGCTATTACGCCTAACAATCTTCTTAGTCATGCTTTGTTTTAAATTTTGTAAGCCTCGATAAAACTGGAAAATCAGCAGCTCAACGCCTTTGGCATTATGATAATAAAACAGTTCGGCCAATGGTTAGATGGAAGGATCCCATAGAAGGCAGATGGCATGGACCGGACCCCGTTCTAATATGGGGAAGAGGTCATGTTTGTGTTTTCCCACAGAATGCCGAAGCGCCGCGCTGGCTCCCAGAAAGGTTGGTATGCACGGTAGAGGCGATCGCTGGTAGAGCAAATAAGGCGACAGCCCCGCTACCAACAGCTCAGTAGAGACAGGCGCTGTTACAAATGGCGTGTGAGAATTCTCCGAATCTTCCCACTGCTTCACCTACTAATATATAGATTTCTCTATTACTTCTTTTAAACCAGATAAGTTCTATGAATGCTGATGTCTTTTGGGCATATGTTCCTGATCCTCCACTATTACAACTAGTTGGGTGGGAAATGAGTTTTGTTCCCGTGTATGTAAATGATACAATCTTATTAGGAGGCTCCTCTGATAAGCACATCTCTCCTCAAAGTGCTAATATTTCTTATTCAGGGTCCTCTTCACAATTACCAATGTGCTTTTTTCGAAATCATAATGTTTCAGGATGTCTTACAGTTACAGATGCAGGATACTTTGAATATGAATATGACCATGACCGTCGTAGGTGGATAGTGGGTATTCCTAGCATTACGAAATCCACAGGAGATGCACGACGAGTTAATGGAACCGGACCTAAAGACATTCCATTCTGTGGCCTGGGGGTAGAAGGGCGATATATAGCTGTGCCATGGAAACTTTGCAGAGATGAGACTGCTACTGTATATTCTATTACTAATGACACACATTCCCTTTGGGATTGGTCGCCAGACTCCAACAGGAACCCCGGAAGAGAAGGCAGCAGACAATTTGCAGCCAGAATTTGGAATCTTGGTGGTACCACGGTGTATCAGACCGAGATATGGAAGCTGTTGGCTGCTTTCAGAACAGATGGGTCCCTTTTGCAGACCGGAGGGAAGACCAAAGGAGGACTATCCTGGAGAGCATATTGGTGGAATGAGACTTGGAGATATCCTCGGGCCTGTGTACCCTACCCCTTTATGATTCTTGTTGGCTCTGTGACTCTTTCTAAAAATGCTAGCCTATATCATGTTCATTGTTTTAATTGTACCCTGACTAACTGTATAAGAGGTATGGAAAATAATTCTGGGGCTCTGATAGTCAAGCAACCACCCTTTGTCATGATGCCTGTGAACCTCACAGAACCTTGGTATGAGGAGGCAGGGCTTGAGCTGTGGAATAAGGTGCGTACAGCCGTTGCGAGGCCACGAAGGGGGATAGGATTAATAATTCTAGGAGTAGTAACGCTTGTAACTTTAACTGCCTCAGCTACTACCACTTCTGTATCCTTAGCTCAATCCGTACTTACCGCTAATGTTGTAGATGATTTAGCAAAGAACACTTCAAAAGCTTTAGGAATTCAAGAAGATATAGACAGAAAACTAGAAGATAGGTTAAATGCCCTCTATGATGCCGTGAGATTTTTGAGAGAAGAAATACAAGGCTTGAAACTAAGAGCTAGAATCAGGTGTCATGCTAATTATCGTTGCATTTGTGTAGCTCTGAAAATTTATAATAATACCGAGACCCCTTGGGATAAGATAAAATTACATTTAAATGGTATTTGGCACAATGAAAACATTTCCTTGGATCTAATACACCTTCATCAGGAAATTCTTGATACAGAAAATGCTCCTCGGGCTAGTATGGATTTGGTAAAAAATGCTGAATAGTTTGTTAACAGTTTGTTTTCCAATTTTCACTTGGTAACCTCACTTTGGCATCTTTTTTTCAGGGTCGTGGCCGTGCTTCTGGTATTAGCGCTTTTTGTGTGCATTGCTCCTTGTATCATAAAGAAATTGGTTAAAGAGCTGTGGGAAATCAAGGCTGTCCTACACAGTAATTACTTAATGCCATAAAAATCAGGCGTACCATTTTACTAAATAAAAGAGGGGGAGCTGCGGGGAGTGGCTCGAAAGAGCTGACTCTGGGAGCTGCCTTGATTGATTCTCAAGGGTCTGTTCCCGGACATAGCTCTCTGTCCCGCCACCCCTCTGGAATTTATTATCCAAGTTAAATCTTAACAGAACATTAGCAAGCTTTGAATGCACACACAATGGCAGATAGATAGCTTTGCACGACTGCCCCTGAGATAAATAGGATGCCTTTCTTATCCCTTGGAGCCATGAGATAGCTCTGGTGATTGTTATCTTGAAGATGATGTACATGGGGAAAAATTTTCTTTGGGATGCCTTCTTGGTTTAGTATAAATGAAGCTTAGAAGAATAAAGAATTATTGCTGACTGCAGCGGTCCTCTCAGCACCATCTGTTCTGTGTCTTTATTTCTTAGCCTTTAGGAACGCGCCGTGTCTCCCGTTTGAAATCTTCCGGCTGGCCCGGCACATGTCATAGTAAGTTTTTCTTATGGAAACAGAGGATAGCATCTTGTACTTTCTTTTTTTTTTTGGTACTTTTTTTAATTTCTGAAAATTTTTTGAGAAATTCTGGACTGCTGAGTTCATTCTATTTATAAGGGCATTTTTTTTTACTCCTCTTCTACAGAACTGAAGTGCATCTACATGTAAACTCATCACGGTGTCTCCCTATTTCCCTAGGATCCCAACACGAACCAAATTCTAATGGGGATCTAAGATACCAGTGACCCCCCTTGTTCATTTCTCAAAAAGGGAAGTCACTAATTCATCCTGAGAATTCATCATGCTCTACAGAAAGCAAGCATAGAATGAAGAAAAGGCTGTGGGACACAAGGGAGAAGCAGCCCAAGAGCCAGTCTTCACTATTATAAGAAATAAAGGAAAAAGAAGACGTTAACAACAACAAACCCCAGGGAGAAACATTAGAATCAGAGAGTAAAGGTGTGCAGCTTCTCAGCCCAGCCCTTTCAGGAGGAAAAGCAGACACAGCCCCCGACCAGGGACAGGACTTTTACCTGAGAAGCATTTCCTCCTCTTCTTCCTCCTGCTCTGCGTCTTCTTTGGGGATATTATGTCCCAAACTTGCATACAGGCTGAGAAAATACCTTTAAAGGCATCCCCACAGCTCTTTCACCTTCAACAGCTGCAGTGAAAAGGAAGAGAACGACTTCTTTCTCTCTCCCTTTTCTGAGCTCTTTTCTGGCTTCCTCTGTCCCTCAGCTGTAGTGGGTAATCAAGATTAAGCTGATATGCTTTTCACATCCTGGGTTTGGTGCTCACTTTCCCCACTCTCTTTGCAGACCACCCCGAGAGTTCTCTTTCTTTTCGCATTAGAGAGACCATGCCCCAGAACAATTCACAAGACACAAGGGTCCCAACTTCTGGGCTACCTGACTCTGCCTCTGAGGGTCTTTCAAACAATGCAGCAGGAAGACCCGGTTCCAGGAGCCCTGAGCATGAGCCCTCAGTTCTGCCTGCCCCAGAGCTCCGGTGCAAGGGTTGAGGGCGCGATCTTCTGGAAACCAAGAACCTCAGCCTGATTCCTGGGGAGGGGCTCTTTCTCGGATGGGTGTGGCCCTGGAAGGCCTGTGCCTGTGCCCTTGGGGGAGGGGAGGGCAGGGGTGAGTGTTTGGTGGGAATCACCCTGGGGCCCTGGGTTCATGCAAGGCTTTGCTCTCAGAATTCTAGGACAGATGGCCTGAGTCCTTAGTTTTGGTTTGTTTGTTACTCCCCTCTGTAACCTGGGGACACACGTTTGAACAAAATGATTTGCACTCTGACCACCTCTCAGCAGGTGGGGCTCTGCTACAGCAAGACGAGGATCCAGGAGGTGTTTCCATCACAGCTTTCTTTGAGAATAAACCAGGGCAGCAGTGGACGTTGGGTTAACAGTGTGTATATGCAGGCACAGTTGCATTTCAAAATGATGCTCTAAAATCTATCCGGGGACCAACCAAGGAAACAAGTCATAAGTAACATAAATTAACACATGAAACTCTCTGGTGGATCAGAGAGTAAAGAGTCTGCCTGTATGTGGGAGACCCGAGTTTGATCCCTGGGTCTGGAAGATCCCCTGGAGAAGAAAATGGCAACCCTCTGCAGTATTCTTGCCTGGAAAATCGCATGCAGAGAGGAGCCTGGCGGGCTACAGTCCATGGAGTCCCAAGGAATCAGACATGGACTGAGCAACTTCACCTTCACTTTCAACACAGAAAAATGTTGCTTCTCTACTTCATGTTTGTATTTCTAGGCTTTATGAATCATCTGCTACAGTTTGTTCTCTGCTCTGTATGGAGAGTCCTATTTTCTCACATCTTTAAAATTTGTTACCAGAGATGAATCTAGAAAGACATGAAATAATGTTTCTAGTTTCACCTTATGTTTCTCTTCTAGGGGTGTTCACTCTAGGGTCTGGGCAAATGTATAATAACTTGTGTCCATTACATGAGTTTCACAGGATGACTTCATGGGCCTGAACTCACCATATTCATAGCCCCTGCTTTGCAACCATGGCGACCATTGACCATTTTAATCTCTTCTACATTTCCGACTAGATTCTCAGGTGGTTCCATGGTAAAGAATCCAGCTGCCAATGCAGGTGACCCGAGTGATGTGGGCTCAATCCTTGGGTAAGGATCCCCTGCAAGATCCCTTGAAAGAAGAAATGCCACCCACTCCAGTGTTCTTTCCTGGAATCTCAGGGACAGAGGAACCTGGCAGGCACAGTCCATTGGGTCCCAAAGCCTCAGACACAATAGAGCACATGAGAACATTCACCTGCACCACAATGCCAGGCTGTAAAAATCCGACTTCTTGTGGCACTTTCAGATGGGCTTCTTTCACTTACTAAAACGCATGGAATGATTGTCCATGTATTTTATACCTTGAAAGCTTAATATAAAAATGCTTAATATCTATGTCTGCAGCTCTAGTCCTGCTCATTTTATAAGATCATCAGTAACATTTTCTAGATTCCATATATATATGTTAATACAATATTTTCACAAATATAGACATTAGACCTGTGGACACAGCGGGAGAATGAGAGTGGGCCCAATTGAGACAAGAGCCTCAACATATATTCACCGCAAAGTGTAAAATAGGTAGCAGGTGGGACCCTGCTCTATAGCACAGAGAGCTCAGCGCGGGGCTCTGTGTTGGCTAGAGGGGGGAGACGGAGATCCTGGGAGGGAGGTTCAAGAGAGAGTGGGTATACACATACCTATGGCTGATTGATGAAGTTGTCCAACAGAACCTAACACAACACTGTAAAGGAAAACATTCCAATTTACATATATATACATTTCAAAGATAAACAAACAGACTGATAACCCTGTGATTAAGAATCCCCCTGACAGTGTGAGGACCTCGGGCATCATCCCTGGTCCAGGAATACTCCACGTGCTGTGGGAAGACCATGCCTGTGCCCCACAGCGGCTGAGGCTGCGTGGGACAACTTGCTCTTTTCGATGGGCAAGATGCAAAAGAAAGTTGCTCACCACCATTAAATAGTAAGAAATGCAGAACAAAACTACAGTGATGTATCACCTCATGCCAGTCACAATAGCAAAAAGCCCACTAATAATATCATAAACGCTGAAGAGGCTTGGAGATCAGGGAACCTCCTGAATGGCTGCAGGAAATGTAAGCTGGTGCAGTCACTTGGGAGGACAGTGTGGAAGTT
>CM035288.1:56734224-56791548 GCA_020226075.1 Hydropotes inermis
TTTAATAAGAGTTGCATATTGACTGAAAGCATTTCCACATTCTTGACATTTATAAGGTTTCTCTCCAGTGTGAATTCTCTGATGGCAAGTAAGACCTCTGTGTTGGCTAAAGCCTTTCCCACAATCCTTACATTTATAAGGCTTCTCTCCAGTATGAATTCGCTGGTGTTTAATAAGAGTTGCATATTGACTGAAAGATTTTCCACATTCTTGACATTTATATGGTTTCTCTCCAGTGTGAATTCTCTGATGGCAAGTAAGACCTGAGAGCTGGCTAAAGCCTTTGCCACAATCCTTACATTTATAAGGCTTCTCTCCAGTATGAATTCGCTGGTGTTTAATAAGAGTTGCATATTGACTGAAAGCATTTCCACATTCTTGACATTTATAAGGTTTCTCTCCAGTGTGAATTCTCTGATGGCAAGTAAGACCTCTGTGTTGAATAAAGTCTTTCCCACAATCCTTACATTTATAAGGCTTCTCTCCAGTATGAACTCTCTGATGGGACATAAGGCCTGAGTGCCGGCTAAAGCCTTTGCCACAATCCTCACATTTATAAGGCTTCTCTCCAGTATGAATTCGCTGGTGTTGAATAAGAGTTGAGTATTGCCTGAAAGCTTTTCCACATTCTTGACATTTATAAGGTTTCTCTCCAGCATGAATTACCTGATATTTATGAAGACATGAGCACTGTTTAAAGGCTTTGCCACAATCCTTACATTTAAAAGACTTCTCCCGGCTATGGACTCTCTGATGGTAAGTAAGACTTGAGTGCTGGCTAAAGCCTTCACCACATTCCTGACATTGATAAGGCTTCTGGCCAATATGGATTTGCTGATGTTGACTAAGTTTTGAACTCTGATTAAACGCTTTGTCACATTCTGTACATTTGAAAGTATTCCATCCTGTATGAATTTCCCTATGTTTACATAGATTGAGTGCATTAGTAAAGACTTTCTCACATTTCTTACACTTGTAGTTTTTCTGTGGATTCGGAATACTCTGCTGCGCAATAATTTCTGAAGACTTATTAGAAACATCATATTCACTACAATTGTAAGTCTTCTCTCCAGTATGTGTACTCTTATTTAGTGAAAGACCTGATGCTCGATAAAAGATATTCCTACATGTATTACCATTCAAGTCCTTATCTGAAGATTGAGGTGCCTGATGTTTCCTAAGATCAGAGTCTTGTTCAATGTTATATCCACTGTCATTGCATGAACAGTTTCTTGCTCCATCAGAAATACTTTGGTAACTATTGGGGTTGGAGCTCCTACTTAAGGCCTGACTCGAGTTATTACACATGAAAAGTTGTTTTATATTAACCCTATCATGATATGTATCAAACAGTGATGGCTGAATTAAGTCTCTTTCATTATTATCAACATTACACATTTTGGATTGGAGAGAACCTGTCTGCTGGTGGAAGAATAGTGACCCATTGCTCACAGATCCCTCAAGCTGATTATCTTCTGAGTTCTCCCCATCATTTGTAAACTTCTCCTTTTCAGACATGGTTGAATGTATGTGTAATCTAAGTCTATGTTCAGAGTGGTTTGAACGAGCATTTGGAGTAGAGACTGGATGACCTTCCAGATTTTCCACATTTCCCCTCAGAGAACCTGTGTGTTTCAAAAACTGATATAAGCCATTGCTTACAAAGATACACTGCGCGCAAGATGGTGATGACTGAAATGGGTGCTTTTCCCAATTTGACTCACAGTGCTCATTGCTTCTGGCAGTCATGTCCACAGTATGTGAAATGGTCTCAATTTCTTTATGTTGTCCATATAAACATCCTCTCAGTCTGTCACATACCCTTGTGTATCCCCAGGCTTTGGTTAAATGGTCAGTTCCCAGGTGAGCTCTTTCATATACTCCAAGGTTTGCTGTTTGGATTAAAATTTCAAACCTTGGATTCTTTAACATCAAACCAAGGGTGTTGTGAGAAGACACAGCTGAAAGATACGAAGTAGACCCTTTCTTATCTACTATTCTCAGTGAATATCCTTGAAGATTTAGAGAAAATGGGGACCCAAGGATCAAGATGCCAGAGGATTAGGCAGATTGGAGTTCATCTCTCTCCACAAATGCATCAAGAATACATCAGAATTGGAACAATTCTCACAGAGCCCCCTCTGCACACTAGCAAAGAACCTCCACCACCTAAAAGGACAAGAAAGATTCCTGCTGAGCCAGGTAGGACCAAAAAGGAAGAAGGAAAAGGAAGAGGAGAGGAACTGGGATGGGACCTGTGAGCTTGGGGGGATCTGAAGAGAGAAGAGGTGTCCACAACCAGGGGAGCCCCTCACTGTGGGAGCCCAGTTTGGACAGAAGGAGAGCCTCATTCTCTGTGGAAGAGAACATGGCAACCCGTGTGTGGCAGCAGGACAGTGAGAGCTGCAGATGGGGTGCTGATCCGTGCCCTGCCCACCAAGCCTGAGAGGGTGTCCACCTCAAGGGTGTCCTTCACTGCAGATAAGGGCTGCGTGCTGGAACGTGGGCTTGGGGAGCAGACCCAGGCAGAGGACTGCAGTTGGCCATGAGGAGACTTCCTGAGGGGAAAGAAGGGATGGAGGAGCTCTGCAAATGGGATGCTTGTGGAGGAAGCCGGCACCGCCAAGGCACAGAGCACCATTGTTGAGTGATGGCCAACGGGAAGAACCCCATCGTAGCCTCTCTCCACCAGTGCTGGCCCCTCATCCCTGGCAGTAGAAAGGACCACCAACCGAGTGGGCTCTATTGAGCCCCAGCCACAGCCTCCCTCATGCCCCTCCTCCACCGTCAGCAGACCCCTGTGCTCTGGGGCAGCCTCTGGAGCAGACACCTGTGGGTGGGCCACATGCTCAGATGGAGCTGAAAGCATAGCTGAGCCCCAAGGTTAAGGAAGCAAAGCTGGTTAGCTGGTTAGCTGCACTAACCATGCTTTTACACAGGCAACTGGCTTTGTCAACTCAGCCCCTGTAGAGCATCTGAAGGACAAGGGGGACGCCCCCAGTCACAGCAGGTGTGGCTTTAGCAACTGTAGATGTTGTGGGCTCGTACACGAGGAGACGCGGACAGGCCGGAGTCTGAGCTGCCCCCACAGCACCACAGCACCTCAGCACCTGGGACCGAGGCCCTGAGTTCAGGGGATCTATGCTGGTGACCTGGGCGAAACAACATCTGAGAGGCCCCAGGGCCATGTGCCAGCATACCCATGGTTGATGTGGGGCCAAGATCAGTGCCAACCAGGGTCACATGAGACTCACCCAATGGGTGAAAAAGATGCACAGAGCACATCCCAAGGGGAACATCCCCAGAGCAGCAATCCTCAGGGGCTTCTCTCCCGGGGGTGTGCTCCAATCCCACCTGCCTCCACCACAGTTCAGGATCAGAGCGAAGAAACAGATCTGGGGGCTCTGTTCCACCAACCAGGGCGCAGACCCACCACAGACAGGGCGGTGACAGCCACAGAGCAAAGGGGAAGCTCTCCTCAATATCTAGGGCAGGCTCGGGTCACAGCCATCAAGTGCCCATCAAGGGGATCAGGGCACAAACCTCTGGACCAAAGTGAGCCCCTAAGGGGCAGGCAGAAGAAACAAGAGGAACTAGGATCATGTTTCCTTCAGGGCACAGACCACAAACACAGAAAATGTAATAAAACCAGAAGACAAAGAGTATGGTGCAGAGGAAGGGGCAAAATAATAAGCTACAAGAACCACTAAATGAAGCGGAGACACGCAGACTAATGATTACCTTTTGCACTAAGTCATCTTAAATGGAGACACCAAACATTTTCAGAAATACTAGGTGCCTTCAGTTTCTTTAATCCACTTCTTACCAATTGTGTTCTATTGGAACACATTCTATTAGATGTTTGTATCTAAAAATCATAAATGATATTGACATACAACTAATTAGAAAATGAGGACCATCGGAAACTGATAACAAATGAGATAAATTAGTAAAGTCTGGGGCAGCTGATAACAAACAAGATAATAAAGTCTTAAGCGATTAAATAAGAAGTGAGATTTTAAAAAATATGTTCGGATCACAGAGAACTCTACTCAGATCCCTGTGGAGACTCAAACAGAAGGAAATCTAACAAAGAGTGGCTATTGACACGTATGCTTTATTCTCTTTGCTGTACAAGAGCACAACACTGTAAAACAATAAGGATTTAAATCCAATGATGGTTTAAAGGACTTAAAAGGACTTTTTTATATGATCTAAAATGTTAACGTTTCAAACAACGATTAGAAACATGGTGGACAATGTTCTAAACTATTTTGCCAGTTTCTTTTAAAAATCTTTGGCTAATTTAATACATTAACGTATTTTACCATTGAGGAATTGTGGCTACACTTCAGATATTTAAAATGAGTTCACATAAAGAAAAGTGAAACATTGGCGTTATGCAGAGAATTGCATTCTCTCATTTTATGGAGGTTTTGCTTTATACATTGAAATGAGTTTAAAATGTATAAGGTCATATTTACAGCTTCCAGTGTTTTAGAAAATATAAATCAGAAAAAAAATTCTGTCTCTAATTGGTAGTTTGTTTACAATTCCACTCACACACACTTCTTTCTAGAGGTAGAAACAAACTTTAAAAAGAGCATCTTATATTTACTCGTCAATGGGCAGTTTTCCTAGGACCCCCAAGATATGAAAGAGCAGCCATCTCATGCAAGTTCTCACAAGCCAAGAAGACCATTTGAATTCTCACTGTGAATGAGAAAAGTAAGCATGGAGCTGAATTCAAGAATGATTGAGAGGCAGAAGGAGCCAGGCAATGTCCGTCTATGACAGCAACAGAAATTAACCCAGAGTTCTCCAAAATCATTTCCACTGGAGCATGTCTTCCCAAGCCACAGGACAAAGGCTGACTTCCTCACTGCTCCTTGGACCTCTCACCTGAGTCGTCAGCTCCATCCACTCACACCTACCTGGGTATGCGGCTGTTGTGTCCATTCTCCTTACATCCCAGGGATTCTTCATTTGCTCCAGAAAGGTGACCAGGTCCGGCTTAGAGACCACAAGACCTGTTCATCAGAGAAAGGAGTGTTTGTTTTGCTAGAGAGTCATACGTTTCCAACCCAATATGTATTTGGGTGAGAAGAGAACACATGGGTGAATGTTACTACAGCCTAGAGAATGATTTCCCCAAATAATTTATTGAAAGCACACTTACAATATTAACAAATACATAAAAATCAGATCCTGAGATTCTGGTCAAGTACTACAAGGCGAAAGTTAGTAGTGTAAATGTGATTTTAAGAGGAAGGTATCACTATTTAATACCATGGAACTGATTCAGTCACCACCACGCTAGAGTGAAGGAGGCAGATTACATCACGGAAGAAACAGGTTAGAATCATACTGAATCACCATGAAGGCTTTCTTTCTAAACTCACAAATACCCATTTCCTGCTAGAAAGCAGGGATCTGAAGGTATTGTTTGAAGCAGAAAATTCCAGGAGACGTTCTAGAAATGCAGGAACCAAACGCAGTGGTGGAAAAGGGATTCTGGTAGGCAGTTGTCCTCACCCAAGGAGGCCAGGGTCCCGTAGTTCTCTAACATCACATCCCTGTACAAGTCCCGCTGACCGAGGTCCAGGCATTCCCACTCCTCTTGAGTGAAGTCTATGGCCACATCCTGGAACATCAGCCGTCCCTGAAATACAAAGTACACATGCCATGTACTTTGGGGTCACAAAGAGTCAGACACAACTGAGATAGCAAAGAGTCAGGCAGGACTGATGACTTAATGACTGAACTGACTGACTGACTGACTGTCATATGGCCAAGCGAAGGCTTCCTAACCTGACCCTAAACGAAAGCAGTAATTTCAGAGAACTCATTTTGATTTAGTGTAGTTTCTGGTATCACACAGTAACATTTTCTTCCACATTTTTAACCCCAAGGAAAGAGGATATGATTCACAAGAAACTATTCTGATGTGGAAGACAAATTATAATGTAATCAGATCAACACTGGCATATTTGTTTTTGAGTGTTGTACTCGTGTGACCCAGGAGAAATTGTCTACCGAAAAACAGGAAACATTTTTAATAAGCAGATTTTGATCCAAGAGTTCTGGAGTGGAGAAAATGTGCCACATTTTTACCAAGCTTTTTGAACTAGTAATATTGCAAATTCTGCTCCACAAATGACCATTCTGAACAGCAATGAAGGAGAATAGTAGGGAAGAAATCATACTTAAGTTGAACTTTAAGTCTTTTACAGATTTTACAGGTCTTATAGGATAGTAACCTTGCAGCAAGAGTCATTTTCACTATTTAGTATACACTGTATATCCTTCTAACAGTTTTTACAGAATCTTGAATGTGCAACAGAAATAATAGCTCCTCTGTCCATAGGATTCTCCAGGCAAGAATACTAGAGTGGGTATCTATTCCCTTCTTCCGGAAATCTTAAAAAAATAGAAAAAAGTGATCAAATCATGTTAAGAGGTTTGTGGACAGAGACATATACTAAAATGGGACTATATACTTATTAATAGTTAATAGGAAAAGTCCTCATGTCAATAAAGTGAAATTTTTTAACTTATTAAAAATGTACATAAATATATTGGGATGACATTATTTTTATTTCTTTAAATAAACTAGAATACAGACATAGAGAATGATGTAACATAAAGTAAAGCACTGGTTCTGAATTTTTTAATTTCCTGAAAATCTATATCATTTCCAAAGAGCTATAGTTCAAATTTTAATACAGCTGAACATAGATTAGCACTAAGATCCTTATAAACATTTTGGGAAATACAAAAATGTGATGAGACTCTGTGATGTGAGCATGGAGTGTACCTGGAAACGATCAGACCTGGGCTTGAGTGACAAAAATCCCCCAAACCCAGCATCTCTACTAAACACAGTCATCTTCCAAAGCAAAGAGAAACGTAAGAGCATATGGGATTTCCCCATTAACTGTGATAGTTTATGCACACCCCTCACTTTTTTTTCCCCAAGACACCTTTTAAAGACAAAGGAAAATACATGAGCTGCGTAGAATGGGAATCTCACAGAAGAACCTAAACCAATGGACATCAGAGTCATGGGGTTAGAAGTAAATGGAAGAATGCATTACCACTGCATGGGTAGTTTGGCATTGTGGAAACCATGATCTGAATCTATCATTAAAAAATGTTACTATGAAGCAAATTTCACTTCATATATACCTCCCGTGACATGCAGCCTAATACCATTTTTTTTATTTTTTCTAATACCACATTTAACTAGGAAGTCTTTCTTATCGACACAGAGGAAGAGGATAGTTTCAACTACATTTTTTTTATTTTTGAAAATATTCTGAAAAAAAATCTGGACCACTGAGTCCATTCTATTTCCAAAGGCATTGACTTTTGCTCCTGTTCTAAAGACCTGGAGTTGCATCCAGATATAAACTCATCATGGCATTTCCCCTACTTCCCTAGGATCAACAGAGAACAACATTCCATTGGGAATCCCTTATACCAGTGCCTCCCTGTGTTGGTCTTTCAAAAAGGGAATATGTTCAACATTGAAACTGACGGAACAATGTTGAGAATTCATCATGCTGTGTAGAAAGCCAGGATACATACATTGGATAACAGGCTCTGGGACATAAGGAAGAAACAGTCTAAAGAGCCAGTCTTCTCTAACACAAGAAAAACTGGAAAAAAATAAGCAGTTGGCAACAAACACCCTAGGCAGAAAAATTAGAAGCAGAGAATTGAAGGTTTGCAGATGTTCAGACCAGGCATTTCAGGAGGAAAAGCAGACACAGCCCCAGACCCGGGACAGGACGTATACCTGAGACGCTGCCATTTCCTCCTCTTCTTCCTCCAGCTCTGCGTCTCCTCTGGGGATTTTTATCACAAACTCACATCTGGGTGTTAAGTAAATAACTTTAAAGGCATCCACACAACTCTTGAATCTGCAGCTACTGCAATGATCGAGAAAAAATAGTTTTCTTGTTTCCCTTTGCCGTTTTCATTGTTCCTTTTTTACTTTCTCCTTCCTGGTCTGCAGCAGATAATCTAGACCAACCTGATATGTTAATCACATTCTGTGTTTGGTGTTTACTTTTTCTGCATTCTCTATGCAGACCACCCCTGCTAGTTCTTCTCCTGCCTTTCTTCCTTATAGAGTGCAGGCCACAGTACAATTCCCAGGACATACCAGACAGAACTCCAGGTAACCCAGCCTATGAGGGTTTTTGAAACAATGTAAGAGGGAGACTCAGGTCCAAGAGCCAAGAGCTACAGCCTCACACTCAGCACCCCTGTGACCTCAGGAAGGGAGCATTTAGGGTGGGAACTTCTAGAAACAAAGAATGTCTGTCTGATTGATTGGGGAGGGGCTCTTTCTAGGATGGGTGTAGTTCTCCAAGACCTGGTATCTGTGCCCACGAACAATTTCTTGCCAAATTCACACTGAAATGCAAGAAAGAAGAGGAAACCACTAATCCATTCAGTTCAGTTCAGTCACTCAGTCATGTCCGACTCTTTGCCACCCGATAACCGAAACACGCAAGGCCTCCCAGTCCACCAACCACTCCCGGAGTCCACCAAAATCCATGTCCATTGAGTCGGTGATGCCATCCAACCATCTCATCCTCTGTCGTCCCCTTCTCCTCCCGCCCTCAATCTTTCCCAGCATAAGAGTTTTTCCCAATGAGTCAGCTCTTCACATCAGGTGGCCAGAGTATTGGAGTTTCAGCTTCAACATCAGTCCTTCCAATGAACACCCAGGACTGATGTCCTTTAGGGTGGACGGGTTGGATCTCCTTGAAGTCCAAGGGACTCTCAAGAGTCTTCTCCAACACCACAGTTCAAAAGGATCAATTTGAAGAAGGAATTCGTAGGGCCTGGACTCCATCTGAGGCCTGCCCATGATGATCGTGCTTGGCCACCTCTCCAGTGGGCCCTGAACTCTCTGCTTAGTGCCTGTGGGAATGAAAATGGAAGCAGAAGACCCCCTCCAGACAGGGGAACCTTGAAGATCCTATCCAGGTTACTCATCACCTAAGAGAAAACAGACACTAATCACCGCTGCCTCTGGATAGTATCTAACAGAATGTAAGCACAGGCTTATCAGTTATGAACTGGTTGGAATGTAACCGTGGGCTTATTGATTATTAACTGTATGAACACATAACACACGAATGATGGGGTTATTTTAACTGTATTTACCCTTCCTTTGTAAGCATCAAGGGATTGGGGTGGTGGGTTTGGACACGTACACATGGGGTATAAAAGATTTTCACAAATGTTGGTCGGGGTCCTTGGCTAAGAGGAGACTCTGCCTTGGGCCCGCCAGTGTAATAAACTGCACTCCACTATCTGTATTGTCCTTCTAAGTGAGTTTGTTTCCCAGAACGCATGGCCATAACATTTGGTGCATGGGCCGGGAAACTCGCTTTGAGGAGACAGGTCTCCTTTGAGGCCACCCCGAAGCTTTATAGCTTGAATCTCCTAGAGGGGGGAAGGCACCTCGCCCCTCTGGAAGGACTGTGCTTCTCAACGCCGGGACCTTTCACATTAGCAGGCAGTGGATGGCAGCAGGGGAACTGAGCGCTCGGGTGAGGAGGAACCCACCCGGCAGGGTGAAAGAGGGGGCCTGATCACCCTGGGAGGGACTAGAAGGAGCAGGGACCCACAGAAGCCTGGAATAGGCAGGTGGTGATTGCTTGGTATACAGGTCGGCGAGCGTGCTAGGGTTTAGAAAAGAAATTTGTGAAGGTCATTTAGGAGGTGTGTCCACGCTGTCTCGAGGAAAGTTATTACCAAGCAATCACCAGGGGATTTTTAGGATAGGAAACTGGTCCTTGTATACTCATATTCTGCCCTCCGCCAGGAGGAGTCCCGTCTGCTGTGAAATTCTTGACCCCCTTGGAATTGTTAGGCTAGAAGGAGGGGGATACAGAAGTATGAATTGGCTTTTCCAGAGCTGGCCTGGGACATGGGATATTTAACCCATCTCTGTTTTCATCCACACCTGATCAAGCCCACCAAGGCAGAGGGGCTTTAAGGAAGAAACTGTCTTGGACCATGTGATGTTCTGTTTCAGCTGTGCTGACCGGAGGGTAAAGACATGCCGATCCCCCTTTTCCCTCTGGGATCCGGCAGGTAAGGCTCTTCTCACCCTATTAGGAAGGAGGCAGAATGGCAATTTAAGTGTCACTGAGTGGAAATATCAGAAGTATACAGGGTACTGAGAACTTGGTAGCAGAACGAAAAGGAAAAGTAGAAGAAGGTCCGAGAAGGTAAGCAAGATGGGGGTAAGTGAATCTAAGGCAGCTGTATTTACCATGGAATATTACTCAGCCATTAAAAAGAATTCATTTGAATCAGTTCTAATGAGATGGATGAAACTGGAGCCCATTAAACAGAGTGAAGTAAGCCAGAAAGATAAAGACCATTACAATATACTAACACATATATATGGAATTTAGAAAGATGTTAATGATAACCCTATATGCAGAACAGAAAAAAAAAAAGACACAGATTTATAGAACAGTCTTTTAGACTCTGTGGGAGAAGGCGAGGGTGGGATGGTTCAAGAGAACAGCACTGAAACATGTATATTATCTAGGGTGAAACATATCACCAGCCCAGGTTGGACGCATGAGACAAGAGCTCAGACCTGGCGCACTGGGAAGACCTAGAGGGAGCGGGTGGAGAGGGAGGTGGGAGGGGGGATCGGGATGGGGAACACATGTAAACCCATGGCTGTTTCATCTCAATGTATGACAAAATTCACTACAAATAAAAAAATAAATAAAATAAAAAAAAATAAAGAGAGACTTAAAAAAAAAAAAAGATTGTAAAGACAAACACCTTAGAAATGGACAGGTGTGTTTATCCAATAACATTTCTGGCAAAAGAAATCATGAATTCAGTTTTGTTTCAGTTCAGTTCAGTTAAGCTGCTCAATCGTGTTCAACATTAAAAAAAAAAAATTATAAGGCAGCTGTACTGCAGTGAACGATTAAAAATTTAAAGAAGGGGTTAGGAGGAGACTATGGGGTGAAGATGAAGCCTAACCACCGCCACATACTCTGTGAGGTCAAATGGCCCCTATGGGAGCAGAATGGCCACCAGAGAACAGCATGAACTCAAAAATAGTGGAAGCAACCTACACAGTAGTCACAGGACAGCTGGGAAACCTGGATCAATATCCATCTATTGACTCATGGCTAGGGTTAGCTCGAGACCCTCCTACTTGGACATGGTACTATATCCAGAAGGGAAAGAGGAAAATATTAATGGCACAAAAATTGACTGATGATAAAAAAGGAAACGCTGCAGGATTTGGACGGGGATGACCTGGCCCCTCTCCCATACTGGATAGTGACATGCCTACCTCCCAGTGCTTCACCAGGACCGGAGGCTGCCTTAATGCCTGATCCAGGGCCAGGTGAAGTTCCTGCAGCAGCCGCTGCTCCTCCGCCAGCTCTCCCGGAGGTCACAGAACCGGCGTTTGGGCAGGCTCCGATCCTGGTGATAGAAGCCTCTGGCCAACACTTCCAGGATCCGGCTCCAACCGAACTGCCCAAGCTATACCTGCCTCTCCCAGTGAATACTGACAAGAAGGGGAGAGAGACTTTGGAATTAAGCAGAGACTGCATTCTGCCAGAGAGGCGGAAGGAACGAAAGAAAACAGACATGAGGCTCAGAGTGCTAGCTGCTGCTCTGGGAAAGTCTTATCTCGGGCCCTCCGGAAAACCTCAACTGCCCCAGGGACAGGACAATCCTTCAGCTAGTCCCAAGGGAGGCCCCGGTCCCCGTTACACCCAAACCAGTGTGCCCGGTGCAAGCTTTTGGCCACTGGAAGCATGAATGCCCTAAGGCAAGGAAGGAAGAGGAAGTTCCTACACTTGTGGGGCTTACTGACTTGGAAATTAAATAGGGCCAGCAGGGCTCAGAGATTATAAGGTCCCCGAGAGCCCATGGTAACCTTAAAAGTGGGGGACCAAAACATTGACTTCATGGTGGATACAAGAGCAGAACTGTCGGTAGTAACAAAATCTGTGGCACCTCTGTCCAAAAAGACTACCGCTGCAACTGGGGTATTGGGAGAAGAGATGATTAAATCATTTTGCCAGCCCAGAAAATGTCACATGGGAACACACCAAGTGATTCATGAATTCCTCTACATTCCCGAGTGCCCAGTACCCCTGTAGGGAAGACTTGCTCTCCAAACTAGGAGCACAAGTGACTTTCTCCCCTTAGGAGAGGCCCACCTTCTGGATGGACTCTATGACTTATTTGCCCTCTCTCTCAATACTACCCCAAGATGAGTGGAGGTTGCATAAGCCTCCGAAGGAAGAACCGGGTGGGCTGGAAGAGCATGAGAGTTAACTCAATTATTCCCTGAGGTCTGGGTGGAAGACAACCCTCTCTCCCCCCAAGCTGGCTAAACATCACACCCCAGTGATAATAGAACTCAAACCAGGCACCATCTAGGTTAGAAAGTGCAAGTACCTGCTATGGATAGAGGCCTGAGCCGGCATACTGCCCCACATCAATAGATTGAAACAAGCAGACATTCTAGTAGCGTGCCAGTCAGCTTGGAACACGCCAATCCTGCCAGTCAAAAGGGAAGGAGGACAGGACTATAGGTCTGTACAAGATCTCAGGCTAGTCAACCAGGCTACGTGACTTTACACCTGACTGTTCCAAACCCCTATACCTTACTTAGCCTACTCCCAACGAGGATTAAAGTTTACACTTGCCTAGATCTCAAAGATGCCTTCTTCTGCATATGCTTCACCCTGGCCTCACAGCCCATCTTTGCCTTTGAATGGGAAGATCCAGTGGGGGGCACCAAACAACAGCTCATCTGGACTCCCCCACAAGAGTTTAAAAACTTCCCAACCATCTTTGGGGAAGCCTTGGCTTCTGACCTGGACTCATTCCATCTGGAAGAGTATGGATGTTGGCTTCTACAATACGGGGATGACCTGCTGCTGGCTGCCTGAGACCAAGGAAAAATGCTGGAAAGGGACAAATGCACTGCTCCAGCTGTTGATGGAAGCAGGTTACCCGCTGTCGAAGAAGAAGGCACAGATCTACAAAGAGAAGGTAAGGTATCTGGGGGTTAGAAGGGCTCAAGGTTCCAGACCCTAACTGGGTCCTATATACTGATGGCACTAGCCTGATAAAAAAAGGACAATGGCTGTCAGGTTAGCCAAAGCGGAAGGGGCCATCAAGACTGAAAAGAGATGGTGGGAATTGCCAAGTGGCAAATTATTGGTACTGGAAGAGCTGGCACACACTCTGGTAAGCGAGACACACCAAGCAACCCACCCAGGCCATGCTGCCTGCTCACAGCTTAGTGCTATCTCTCAGGGATTCAGACAAAATCCTCCACGGATTCAGACAAAATCCTCTGGGTATTCAGCTGAAAGGAACACTGCCCCTTGAACACCTGGGAGTGGACTTCACTGAAATGAAATCTCATCGATACTACCATTATCTGCTGGTCATGGTATATACGTTCCTGAGATGGGTAAAAGCTTTTCCTACCTGGACTGAAAGAACATCAGAAGTAGCCTGGTGCCTGCTTAGGGAAATAGTTCCCAGATTTGGATTTCCTACCAGCACTGGATCAGGCAATGGTCCTGCTTTTGTGGCTGATTTAGTGCAACAAGTAAGCAAAACTTTAAACATCAAATAACAACTGCACACTGCATATATGCCCAGAGTTCTGAGATGGTGGAATGAACCAACCAGACACTTAAAGAGACTCTCCAAGTGGATCAGAGAGACTGACTGCTCCTGGGTGGACTTTCTTCCAACGGCCCTGCTCAGACTCAGGATGACCCCACAGTCCCAAGACTATTCTCCATATTAAATTGTGTATGGGAGGCCTCCTCCCATAATAAAACAGGTGTCAACATATTTGCCTCAGGTAAGGGGGGGGGGATAGGATATCACAGCAGATGGAACTGGGTAAGGTAATAAATCGGGTAACTAAGTTTGTACAAGAAAGGGTGCCGTTCCCCCTTGGGGAACAGATTCATGAGTTTACACTTGGTGACCAAGTATGGGTCAAAGATTGGAAACATGGTTTGCTAGCCCCTTGGGGAAAGGGCCCGTATGTTATTCTAACTACCCCTAGTGCCGTTAAAGTTGCAGGTATTGTTCCTTGGGTCCATCATACGAGGATGAAGAGAGCCTACCATGCAGACCCAGAAAACGCTGAGTGGACTGCACAGAGGGACCCCACTGACCCTCAAGAGACTAAGACCATCCTTAAGAAGAAGGAAAAGAAGATTCCAGATGAGCCCCTTCAGGATGAAGCCGCACAATCAACTCCTGCTGCTTGGCCTCATCAACATGATTTTGAATTTAACTTCTATCTCAACTCAGGACAACGTTTTCACCTCATGGGCACATTCCTAGGCGGACTTCCACAACACCTACAACTTCTGGGTATGTAGTACTATGCCTCTGTCTGTGAAGGATGAACTTCCTTGGCGGGTGTCACCGCTCTGCCAAGGAGATTTTAAACCACTCTGCTCTTTTCTGGGATGACAAAGAGACTTTCCTCTCTCTTGTCAATCATAACCTGTCCTTGCTCTCTTGGTGTAAGACCTACAGTCAATAGACTCAGGTCATGGGGTTACATTTGATATAAATGCCAGTGTAACAAAAGCCTAACCTACAACAAGCCCCAGTAAATCTACCTTATTCACATGCTAGGTGGACAAGACCTGTGTTTCAATGGTATGACTTTATTGCTGCCTTTTTTGTACCCTCTATAGGGACAACAAATATATTATGATTAAAGTAGAGGCCTTGACTAATTGCACAAGCAGGCCCTCCTAGATAGAACAGAAGCCATCCAAGCCTTAAATGAAGAGCAAATCTAAATGAGAAAAGCAGTAATTCATAATAAAATGGCTTTGGACATACTCACAGCTGCTCAAGGAGGCACCTATGCTATAATTAAGGTTGAATGTGTGTATACATTCCTGACTTATCTGACAATGTATCAACTACTTTAGATGACATGAAAAACCAGGTAAAAGCAATGTCAAATGAGAACATTCCTTTCTGGACTTCGGTCCTATCTTGGGTGAAGAGCGATTGGTGGAAAACTATATTTACCACTGTCATAGTTGCCTTGATAGTTCTGCTTTGTGGACCCTAGATTTTACAATGTATTATGAACTGTGTAACCTGAAGGTTGACGTCATTCTCCCAAACTGGCAGTTGGAGAGGCAGGGTGCAATATATCTCTGTGAATGATGCTCATAATATGAGTTAAGAGCATCACGAGGGGGGAATGAAGAAGGAATTCGTAGGGCTTGGACTCCATCTGAGGCCTGCCCGTGCTGATCGTGCTCGGCCACCCCTCCAGTGGACTCTGAACTCTCTGCTTAGTGCCTGTGGGAACGACAATGGAAGCAGAAGACCCCCTCCACACAGGGGAACCTTGAAGATCACATTCAGGTTACTCATCACCTAAGAGAAAACAGACACTAATCACCCCTGCCTCCAGACATTATCTATCAGAATGTAAGCACAGGCTTATCGGTTATGAACTGGTTGGAATGTAACCGTGGGCTTATTGATTATTAACTGTCTGAACACATAACATGCGAATGATGGGGTTATTGTGATTGTATTTACCCTTCTTTAGTAAGCATCAAGGGATTGGGGTGGTGGGTTTGGACACGGACACATGGGGTATAAAAGATTTTCACAAATGCTGGCCGGGGTCCTTGGCTAAGAGGAGATACTGCCTTGGACCTGCCAGTGTAATAAACTGCACTGCACTATCTGTATTGTCCTTCTGAGTGAGTTTGTTTCCCGGAAAGCATGGCTATAACAAATTCTTCGGTGCTCAGCTTTCTTTATAGTCCAACTCTCACATCCATACATGACCACTGGAAAAACTATAGCCTTGACCAGATGGACTTTGTTGGCAAAGTAATGTCTCTGCTTTTTAATATGCTGTCTAGGTTGGTCATAACTTTCCTTCAAAGGAGTAAGCACCTTTTAATTTCATGGCTGCAATCACCATCTGCAGTGATTTTGGAGCCCAGAAAAATAAAGTCAGCCATTGTTTCCACTGTTTCCCCATCTATGTGGCATGATGTGATGGGACTGGATGCAATGATCTGAATTTTCTGATTGTTGAGCTTTGAGCCAACTTTTTCACTCTCCTCTTTCATTTTCATCAAGACCATTCTGGTATTACCTAAATCAAATCCCTTATGACGATACAGTGGAAGTGAGAAATAGATTTAAGGGACTAGATCTCATAGACAGATTGCCTGATGAACTATGGACAGAGGTTTGTGACACTGTACATGAGACAGGAGTCAAGACCATCCCCAAGAAATAGAAATGCAAAAAAGCACAATGGCTGTCTTAGGAGGCCTTACAAATAGCTGTGAAAAGAAAACAAGCAAAAAGCAAAGGAGAAAAGGAAAGATAGACCCATGTGAATGCAGAGTTCCAAAGAATAGCAAGGAGAGATAAGAAAGCCTTCCTCTGCAATCAATGCAAAGAAATACAGGAAAACAATAGAATGGGAAAGACTAGAGATCCCTTGAAGAAAATTACAGATACCAAAGGAACATTTAAAGCAAAGATGGGCTCGATAGAGGACAGAAATGGTATGGACCTAACAGAAGCAGAAGGTATTAAGAAGAGGTGGTAAGAATACACAGAAGAACTGTACAAAAAGATCTTCATGACCCAGATAATCACGGTGGTGTGATCACTCATCTGGAGACAAACATCCTACAATGTGAAGTGGCCCTTAGCAAGCATCACTACAAACAAAGCTAATGGGGGTGATGGAATTCCACTTGAGCTATTTCAAATCCTGAAAGATGATGCTATGAAAGTACTGCACTCGATATGGCCCCAAATTTGGAAAACTCAGCAGAGGCCACAGGACTGGAAAAGGTGTTTTCATTCCAATTCCAAAGAGAGGCAATGCCAAAGAATGCTCAAGCTATTGCACAATTGCACTCATCTCACACGCTAGTAAAGTGATGCTTAAAATTCTCCAAGCTAGGCTTCAGGAATACGTGAACCATGAACTTCCAGATGTTCAACATGGTTTTAGAAAAGGCAAAGGAATCAGCAATCAAATTGCCAACACCTGCTGAATCATCAAAAAAGCAAGAGAGTTCCAGAAAAACATCTATTTCTGCTTTATTGACTGTACCAAAGCCTTTGACTCTGTGGATCACAATAAACTGTGGACAATTCTGAAAGAGATGGGAATACCAGACCACCTGACCTGCCTCTTGAGAAACCTGTATGTAGGTCAGGAAGCAACAGTTAGAACTGGACATGGAAGAACAGACCGGTTCCAAATAGGAAAAGGAGTATGTCAAGCCTATATATTGTCACCCGGTTTATACTTATATGCAGAGTACATCATAAGAAATGCTGGGTGGGAGGAAGCACAAGCTGGAATCAAGATTGCCAGGAGAAATATCAATAACCTCAGACATGCAGATTACACCACCATTATGGCAGAAAGTGAAGAAGAACTAAAGAGCCTCTTGATGAAAGTGAAAAATTAGAGTGAAAAAGATGGCTTAAAGCTCAACATTCAGAAAACTAAGATCATGGCCTCCGGTCCCATCACTTCATGGCAAATAGATGGGGAAACAGTGGAAACAGTGGCTGACTTGCTTTATCTGGGCTCCCAAATCACTGCAGATGGTCATTGCAGCCATAAAACAAAAAGTCGCTTACTCCTTTGAAAGTTATGACCAACCTAGACAGCATATTAAAAAGCAGAATTACTTTGTCAACAAAGGTCTGTCTCATCAAGGCTATGGTTTTTTCAGTGGTCATGTATGGATGTGAGAGTTGGACTATAAAAAGCTGAGCACAGAAGAATTGAAGCTTTTGAACTGTGGTGCTGGAGAAGCCTCTTGAGAGTCCCTTGGACTGCAAGGAGATCCAAGCAGTCCATCCTAACGGAGATCAGTCCTGGGTATTGATTGGTAGGACTGATGTTGAAGCTGAAACTCAAATACTTTGGCCACCTGATGCGAAGAGCTGACTCATTGGAAAAGACCCTGAGGCTGGGAAAGATTGAAAGTGGGAGAAGGGGACAACAGAGGATGAGATGGTTGGATGGCATCACTGACTCAATGGACATGGATTTGGGAGGACTCTGTGAGTTGTTGATGGACCGGGAGGCCCGGCGTGCTACGATTCATGGGGTCGCAAAGAGTTGGACATGACTGAGTGAGTGAACTGAACTGAAGAGGAACTGAGGAGTCTCTTGATGAAACTGAAAGAAAAGGATGAAAAAGCTGGCTTCAAACTCAACATTCAAACAGCAGGTGACAGCTGTCTATGACAGCAACAGAAATAAATCCAGACTTCTCCATTATTTCCAATGAAGCTGATCTTCCCAAACCACATGACAAAGAATGACTTCCTCACTGATACTTGGACCTCTCACCTGACTCATTGGCTCCATCCATTCACACATACCTGGGTATATGGCCACTGCCTTCATTCTCCTTATACTCCTGGGCTCCTTCATTTGCTCCAGAAAAGTGACAAGGTTTGGCTGAGAAACCACAAGACCTGTTCATCAGTAAGGAATATTGGTTTTGCCAGAGATTCATCACTTTCCAATCTAGTATGTATCTAGGTCAGGAGAGAATGCATGATAGAATGTTAAGACAGCCTAGAAAATGATTTCCTCACAATACTAGGGAGATGGAAATGGCAACCCACTCCAGTGTTCTTACCTGGAGAATCTTACAGACGGGGGAGCCTGGTGGACTGCTATCTATAGTGTTGTACAAAGTCAGTCACAACTGAAGTGACTTAGCAGCAGCATACAACACTCACTACATAAAAATCAAATTCTGAGATTCTGGTCATGTGCTACAAGGCAAAAGTAAGTAGTGGAAATTTGATTTGAAGAGGAAGGTAGCACCATTTTATACCACAGAACTTAGAGAATTAACACTTAGAGGAAGCAGGCAGATTACATCAAGGAAGAAAGAAATTAGAATCATAATAAATCATCATGAAGTCTTCTTTCTAAACTCACAAAATCCCATTTTCCCATTGAAATTAGGGATCTGAAATGCTATTATAAGAAGTAGAAGATTCCAAGAGACATTGTAGAAATGCAGGAAGCAAAACCCTGACAGTAGATAAGGGATTCTGGAAAGACGTGATCCTCACCCAAAGTGGCCAAGTTCCTATAGTTCTCTAACATCACATCCCTATACAATGCCCCTTGACCAAGGTCCAGTCACTCTTCAGTAAAATCTATGGTCACATCCCGGAACATCAGCTGTCCCTGAAATACAAAGCACATATGCCATGTGACTGTGAGAAGACTTCCTAATGTGCTCAAAGACGACAAAAGCAAGTTCACACAGAACTGGTTTCGATACAGGAGAGGGTCTGGTGTTATACTATACTATGACTTTTACACAGTAATAATTTCACCATATTTCTAACCCAAGAAGAAATGAGCTATGGCCCACAAATCATTTCAGAAACTATTCTGATCTGGAAGAAAAATCTTAAAATAATCAGATCAGCAATGACACACTTATTTTTGAGTGTTGTATTTGTATAACACAGAATGAATTGCCTATCAAGGAAACAGGTCATTACCTGCTGCTTTTTAAAAAGCATACTCTGATCCAAAAGTTCTTGAGTGGAACAAATGTGCTGTTTATTTTAACAACCTTATTTTTTTTCTTAGTATTTTTAATAAGCTTCTTTTAATTAGTAATGTTGAAATTGTGCTTCATGAATGACCATTTTGAACAGTAAGGAAGTACAATACTTAAGTAAGCATTCATACTTAATTTTGAACTTCAAGTGTTTTACAAATTTTACAGATCTAATATGATAACATCCTCAGCAGCAACAATCATTTTAACTATTTAGGATACATTATATATCTTTCTGAGAGTTTTTACAGAGTCTTGGATGTGCAACCAAAATAATTTAAAATCAATAATGTTGTTGCCCCAACTTCCTGCAAATATTTAGCAAGCATTCCTTAAATAGCTTAAATTTACTTCACTTTATGTACTCTAAACTTTAATGAATAAAACACAGACAAATACACAGGAACAACTCTAATGAAAGTTCATAGAAGTTTCTCTAATTGTGAAGAATACAAAAAACAAGAAAAATAATCAATCAAATCACATGAACATTTTCATGCATATATATATTAAAATGGAACTATATATTCATTTCATAAAATGAAACAATCTAAGGACATGGGAAATATGTAAGTACAATTTTCAAAGGTTAGAATAAATAAAAATATTCATGAAATGATGATGTCTGTAATATATATCCTAGGTTTTGCTTGTATACGCACATGCACAGAAACACAAATAAGTTAAAAGCAGTCTTCTGTAAATAACACATCTTTTGGAAGAAACATTTTTAATCTACCTTTTCTTTTGAACTCATGTGTATTTGAGCATGTATGGTAAAACAACTATTTCTAATTGTGCATGAATGTGTTTTAAGTCACATCAATCATGTCCAACTCTTTCTGACTCCATGGGCTGTAGCCCTGCAGGTTTCTTCATCCATGGGAGTTCCCAGGCAAGAATACTGGAGTGGGTTGCCATTTCCTTCTCCAGGGGACCTTCCCAACCCAGGGATCAAACTCAGGGCTCCTGGATTGGCAAACAAATTCTTTACTGCTGAGCCAACTGGGTACACTGAAAAGATTTTTACCTCTTTAGTAACAGGAATTAAAAACAATATGAGAAACAGTCTACATTTTATTAGCAAATATACCATGACACCGATTTAGAACACATTTGCAGACCTATGTGAAGAAACTGTAAATCTTTACTGAGGCACATAAAGTCTGAAAATCACATGTTTTACTTGGAAAATGTAGTGACATAAAGACTTCACTGACTTCAAATGCAAAATAATTGAAACTCAAAACAAACATGGATATTTCAAATGTTAAGTCTCAGCTGTATCTAGGAGAGCTAACATAATTTTGAATATAAAAGCCTAAATGGAAGGAATCTGCCAAATTACAGATGAAGCTATCACTGTATAGACTGGTTGAAATTTTAAACTAAATGAAGCAAAATAGCTACAAGGTAGCCAAAGAAGCTCATAAAGAGAGACTTGGGCATGATTTTGAACAATAAAAGAGTAAGATGAAACACAACATAATATTTTGTAGTCATGCAACAGGTGAGGTATTCCAAAGGAACATCAAAAATCAGAGGCGGAGAAAATATCACAGAGCATAAAGGAAAGATGTAGGTTTCAGCGTTGTGTAATAAAGAATTTAGGGCTTGCCTGATGCTCCAGTGGATAGAAGTCTGCCTGTCAGTGCAGGGAACACGGGTTCCATCCCTGGTCAGGGAAGATCCCACAAGCCTCGGAGCAACTAAGCTAGTTGCCACACCTGCTGAAGCCCACACCCTCCAGAGCCTGCCAGGGATTAATGCAACGACTGAACCCGTGTCTTAGAGCCAGAGCTCCACAACAAGATCGTGGCCCCTCCTAATCACAACAGAGAAAGCCCAAGGCCATCAGCAAAATCCCAGCATAGCCAAAACTAAGTAAATACTAAAATTTAAAAAGAAAACCAGAATTTAGCAGGCTTTGGTTCACAGGTTCTGGAAGTTTGCTTTTACTCTTGGAATCCAAGTTTTCTCACTCTTGGAATTTCCTTATTGACTGCAGTGGCTTTATTATTCTGTGGGCCCTGAGAATTTACGCTAACAAGATGACTTATGTGGGCCCTGGTTTAATAAGGGACTGACCCAGGTTGTGAGGCTGGGCATTTCACAAAGACCAACGAAGTGACTAGAGGTCTGGGGCTTTGAGCCAAGTGGGCTGATTAGCCCAACCTCTAAGGAGGGGAGAATGCTGGAGATGTTATCAACCCCACCTATGTAGCTAAACCCGAATAAAAGCTTGGGACTTAAAAGCTTGAGTGAGTTTCTCTACCTGGCAATACTGTTTTCTGTCACACTGATATGCCAGGAGGGCAATGGGTCCCTTTGGATGATGACTATGAGTAGGTTCAAACAAACCCGTTCAGAAGTTAAGGAGCTTATCAAGTCCAAAGAAACAGCGTTTCAGGAAAGAGAAACAGAACAAACACGGACTATGCCTCTTACCTGGGAACGAGTCATTTCTGACTCCTTGCATCCTTCTCCTCTAGTCTTCCTTCTCAGGTAAGATCAGTCTTGGGAAGTGGCCCGAGTGTTGAAAATAGGCAGTTCAATACTTAGAAAGCCACAGCGAGCTCCCTGTAACGCAGCCCCACACAGAGGGAGGATCTTAACAGGTACAAATCACAATCCTCCACGGCCACAGACACAGCAGGGATTCTGGAACACAGAATCAAACGGGGTGTTTTTAGTTTGTTTTCTTCAGAACTCGCGGCCCTTCCTGTGACAACCACGCGTTCTAGGCTGACCCTCCCCTTCAAACCTCAGGCGAGACGCTGACCAAACTCCATACAGAATAGAGCCTCCTTCACCTCTTTGTGGATCAGGGACCTAGGGGTTGGGCCATGCAGGACTTTAAGCAGCGGTCTCTACAAGTCAGAAGGCAGAACTGCCAGAGAAGGACATGGACTCTGGAACGATGCGAACAGGGAGCGGACGTGGGCCCCAGGGACCCGGCAGCTAAGCTAACGGACCTCAGACCTTCTCACGGCGAAGCGAGGACACACTGGGGACGGGAAAATGGGGGCGGTACCTTGAACGCCCACAGAGACCCCCGAAAACCACGTGTGAAGGACAGCAGGCTGTGGGACGACGACATCTGGGTTTTAAACAAACTCCCCAGAACTCTCTGTCGCTCATTCAAACTCTAATTCCGTCTTCCCGGATACTGCGCACGCGCGGGCGGAAAATCCGGTACAGAGGAGGGTGAGTGCGCTACGCCGCGGCCAACGAGAGGCCACGTAAGGGGGGAGGGTGGGACGAGGCCGGAAGCGCAGGCACGTAGGGGCGGGGCCAGAGGGGGCGGAGCCTTGCCTCCCCTCACCCCGCCCCAGTCCGTTTCGGGTCTGTTGTTCCTTCTGTCCAGCTGTGCTTCCTTTCTCTGCCTTTTGATGCCTTTAAATCTCTGACTTCCTAGGGAGCAGAGCTGCTTCCTGCCTGTTCTAAGTTAGTGTTTCACACAACTTAAGGCAAAAGGAAGAATTTTGAGAGATGCCTCTATGGGAAGCCGAGATGCGGGGAAAATTCAAAAGCCCTTTGTGTGATTGTGTGAAGATGGGAGTCTCCTCAGTGACGAAAAGTAGAATGTAATCACTTCAGCAGCAGCAGCAACAACAGTTAACAGAGGCATATGGATGTGAGAGTTGGACTATAAAGAAAGCTGAGCACTGAAGAATTGATGCTTTTGAACTGTAGTGTTGGAGAAGACTCTTAAGAGTCCCTTGGACTGCAGGGAGATCGGTCCTGGTTATTCATTGGAAGGACTGATGCTGAAGCTGAAACTCCAATACTCTGGCCGCCTAATGCAAAGAGCTGACTCATTAGAAAAGATCCTGATGCTGGGAAAGATTGAGGACAGGAGAAGGGGACGACAGAGGATGTGATGGTTGGATGGCATCACCGACACGATGGACATCCGCTTGGGTGGAGTCTGGGAGTTGGTGATGGACAGGGAGGTCTCGTGTGCTGCTGTTCATGGGTTCACGAAGAGTTGGACACGACTGAGCAACTGAACTGAAACTGTATGAACAGATTCTGTCAGGAGTAACGTTATGTTATTTCTGGTGTTATGTTATAAACGACAATGTGGGTTCCAGTCTCCCTATTTCTTTCTGGACTCACTTTCTAAGAGAAAAGCCAGCTGCCCTGTTGTAAGCAAGTCTCTGGTTACAATTACTGAGGTTTCCTCCCAATGTATCATCTGAGTGGTTCAGTTCAGTTCAGTTCAGTCTCTCAGTCGTGTTCGACTCTTTGGGACCCCGTGAACTGCAGCACACCAGGCTGCCCTGTCCGTCACCAACTCCCGGAGTTTACTCAAACTCATCTCCACTGAGTCAGTGACACCATCCAATGATCACATCCTCTGTTGTCCCCTTCTTTTCCTGTCTTCAACCTTTCCCAGTATCAGGGTCTTTTCCAAAGTCACTTCTTCACATCAGGTGGCCAAAGTGTTGGAGTTTCAGCTTCAGCATCAGTCCTTCCAATGAATATTCAGGACTGATTTCCTTTAGGATGGACTGGTTGGATCTCCTTGTTGTCCAAGGGACTCTCAGAATCTTCTCCAACACCACAGTTAAAAAGCATCAATTCTTCGGTGCTCAGATTTCTTTATAGTCCAACTTTCACATCCATACATGACTACTGGAAAAACCATACCTTTGACTACACGGACCTTTGTTAGCAAAGTAATATCTCTCTGTTTTAATATGCTGTCTAGGTTTGTCATAACTTTTCTTCCAAGGAATAAACGTCTTTAAAATTACATGGCTACAGTCACCATCTTGAATAATTTTGGAACCTGAAAAAATAAAATCTGTCACTGTCTCCATTGTTTCTCATCTATTTGCCGTGACGTGTTGGGACCAGATGCCATGATCTTAGATTTCTGAATGTTGAGTTTTAAGCCAACATTTTCACTCTCCTCTTTCAGTTTCATCAAGAGGCTCTTTAGCTCTTCTTGCATTCTGCCTTAAAGGTTGTGTCATCTGCATATCTGAGATTATTGGTATTTCTCCCAGTAGTCTTGATTCCAGCTTGTGCTTCATCCAGTCCAGCATGTCTCATGATGTACTTTGCATATGAGTTAAATAAGCAGGGAGACACATGCTTAAGGTGGGGCAAGAGCAGTGCCAATAATAGGATCACACAAACGCTTGCTGCAGCATGAAAGGTGACACACAGCACGCCTCGAAGTGAGCATTCTGGGAGGAGCAATGTTCAGTGGCTTCTCTCCCAGTGGGGGCACACCAGTCCCCCCAGCCTCACACCGCAGATAGAAGCACAGCTAAGAAGCAGATCTGGGGCTCTAGTCCACCAACCAGGGAGCATGGACTCACCACAGAGAGGGCAGTGGAAACCACAGAGCCATGGTTAAGCGCCCCTCAACATCCAGGGCAGGCTCTGATCACAGTAACACAGTCAAAGCCCAGATCAAGGGAACAAGGGCACGCACCTCTGGACCAACCTCACCCACCAAGTTGCAGACACCAGAAAGAAGATTAACTACATTCTTGTACGCTTCAAAACGGAGATCACAGACAGAAAACTGGACAAAATGTGATGGCAAAGAAATAGGTTATAGAGAGTGAACTAACATCAAACACTGCATGAACCACTGAATAAAGAGAAGGTAGTCAATTTAATGATAACTTCTTGCTTTAATCATCTTAAGTGGAGACACCAGATGTTTTCACAAATCCTAGGTGCCTGATAATTCTTTAACCCACTTCTTTTCACACATGTTTCTGCAAATGTTCTATAGATGTTTGAATCTAAAATACATAAATGATAGTGACAGAAAACTAATGAGAAAATGAGGACACATAAGACAGTGCCTGAGGAAGTGGATTACAAATGAGATAAACTTTATAAAGTGCTAGTTCTTAAGAAATTATATAAGAAGACAGCCTTTTAAAAATATGGTTGAAACACAGGGAAGTCTACTCATATCTCTGTGTAGACCAAAGTGGGACAGATATCAATAAAATGGGGAGGACTGCAGATCTCTTCAAGAAAATTGATATACCAAGGGAACTTTTTATGCAAAGATGGGCACAATAAAGGACAGAAATGGTATGGACCTAACAGAAGTGGAAAGTATTTTTTAAACAAAGGGCCAAGAATACACAGAAGAGATAAACAAAAATGATCTTAATGACCAATATAACTAGGATGGTGTAATCATTCACCTAGAGACAGACATCCTGGAGTCTGAAGTCAAGTGGGCCATGGGAAGGATCACTATGAATAAAGCTAGTGGAGGTGATAGAGTTCCAGTTGAGCTATTTCAAGTCCTAAAAGATGATGTTGCTAAAGTGCTGCACTCAACATGCCAGCTAATTTGGAAAACTCAGCATTGGCCACAGGACTGGAAAAGGTCAGTTTTCATTCCAATCCCAAAGAAAGGCAATGCCAAAGAGTGACCAAACTACCACACAAGTGCACTCATTTCACATACTACCAAAGTAAGGTTCAATATTCTCCAAGTGTGTCTTCAACAGTATGTGAACCGAGAACTTCCAGATGTTCAAACTGGATTTAGAAAGGCAGAGGAACCAGAGGTTAAATTGCCAACATCTATTGAATCATAGAAAAAGCAAGAGACTTCCAGAGAAACATCTACTTATGCTTTATTGACTGCGCCACAGACTTTGACGGTGTGGACCAAAACAAAATGTGGCAAATTCTTAATGAGATGGGGATACCAGATCACCTTACCCACCTCCTGAGCAATCTGTATGCAAGTCAAGAAGACACAGTACTGGACATGGAACAATGGCCTAGTTCCAAATTGGGAAAGGAATATAGCAAGACTGCCTATTGTCACCCTGTTTATTTAACTTATATGTGGAATACATCGTGCAGGAGACCTCAGTTTGATCCCTGGGTTGGGGAGATCCCCTGGAGAAGGGAATGGATACCCACTCTAGTATTCTGGCCTAAAGAATTCCATGGATTGTATAGTCCATAGAGTCACAAAGAGTTGGTCTGAACGGATTGACTTTTACTTTCAGTTCTCATCATGTGAAATGTTGGGCTTGAAGAAGCACAAACTGGAATCAAGACTGCAGGGAGAAATATCAATAACCTAAGATATACAGATGGACCACCCTAATGGCAGAATTCAAAGGGGAACTGAAGAGTCTCTTGATGAAACTGAAAGAGAGGAGTGAAAACGTTGGCTTCAAACTCAGCATTCAGAAAACTAAGATCATGGCATCCAGTCCCATCAGTTCATGGCAAATAGATGGGGAAACAATCAAAACAGTGAGATTTTACTTTCTTGGGCTCCAAAATCACTGCAGATGTTGACTTCAACCATGAGAGTAAAAAATGCTTGCTCCTTGCAAGGAAAGCTATGGGCAATGTAGACAGCATAATGAAAAATACAGATATTACTTTGCAGACAAATGTCTGTCTAGTCAAAGGTATGGTTTTTCCAGCAATCATGTATGGATGTGAGAGTTGAACCATAAAGAAGGCTGAATATTGAAAAATTGATGCTTTGAACTGTGATGTTGGAGAAGACTCCTGAGAGTCTCTTAGACTACAAAGAGATCACACCACTCCATCCTAAAGGAAATCAGTCCTGAATATTCATTGGCAGGACTGATGCTGAAGCTGAAGCTCCAATATTTTGACCATCTGATGCGAAGAACTCATGCATGGCAAACATCTTGATGCTGGGTAAGACTGATGGCCAGAGGAGAAGGGGACGAGAGGATGAGATGGTTGGATGGCATCACTGACTCGGTGGGCATGAGTTTGAGCAAGCTCTGGGAGTTGATGATGGACAGGGAAGCCTGGCGTGCTGTAGGCCATGGGATCCCAAAGAATTGGACACGACTGAGTGACTGAACTGAACTGACTGATAGGTGTAATTGATTCTTTTTCCAGTACAGTCATACATAATTGTAAAACAGCTATCTTCCAAATAGAACTTTTTAAACATATATCTTTATATAATCTAGAAATTGTTATAGCTTGAATCAATTATTAATAATATGGGGGGATATGTGCTAAACATTTATGCCAGTTTATTTTAAAATTCTATGATGTAATTGAATATATTAAATATTTTAGTATTTTAGAATTGTGGCAAATGAACTTAAGATACTTAATATGAGATCATATAAGGAAAAGAGAAACTTTGAAGTCAACCTGAGATGTGATTTCTTTCATTTTTAGGAGGTTTTTGCTTTCAGCAGTGACAAAAGTACTTGAGTTTTAAATTTATTAAGAAGGTCCTATCTCTAGTTCTCAGTGGATACGAAGTTAAAAATTAAGCAGTTTGTCTACCACTTCACTCACATATTTTTGTCTAGAGGTAGAAATAAACTTTAGGACTGGCATACAGTTACTCAAAATCGGCACAGTTTTTCTAGGACCCCCAAGAAATGGAAGAGCAACCAATGAATGCAGTTTGTCACAAGCCAAGAGGAGACTTTTAGTTCACACTATGATGAAGAAACTAATCACTGGAGATGAATTCCTGAATGATTTAACAGACTGAATGGGGCAGGTGATACATTTCTCTGACAGCAGTGGATACAAAAACAGGTTTTCCAAATTGATTTCCACTGAAGATGATCTTCCAAAACCACCTGGGGAAGGATGACTTCCTCACTGCTCCTTGGACCTCTCATCTGTGTCATCATCTCCGTTCATTCATACCTACCTGGGTATATGTCTGATGTCTCCATTCTCCTTATACTCCTGGGATCATTCAATTGCTCCAGAAAGGTGACCAGGTCCAGCTTAGAGACCACAAGACGTGTTCATCAGAGAAAGGAATATCTGTGTTGCCAGAGATTCATCAGTGTCTAATCCAATATGTATTCAGTTGAGATGAGAATGCATGGGAGAATGTTAATACTGCCCAGAAAACGATTTCCCCAAATTCTTTATTCAAGTCACCTGTATAACACAAACACACACATAACATCAGATCCTGAGATATTGGTCAAGTACTACAAAGGCAAAGTAAGTGTGTAACTGTGAAATTTAAAAAAGGTGTAACTATTTAATACTACGGAGCTTATACAATTACCACTAACCTAGAATAAAGTGATAGCTTACAGTGAAGGGTGTCAGATTCATGATCTCCAAACAAGAAGATTTAACTTCAGAACCAGGGACCAGGCATCAGGCTTGATCACTCAAGAGCTTTTGTGTAGCAGAGTTGTATTAAAGTGAAAAAGAGACAGAAAAGTTTCTGACAGACACAAAAGAAGGGGGCAGAGAGTGCCCCGCACCACCATGCTAGTCTAAGCAAGGGTACTATATACTATTAAATCAGTAATTACAATAAATCAAAACAATGTCTCAAGGTTATAAAAATTTTACCAGACCCAGTCCCACAATTTATGTTTGAGGATAACAGGATTAGAACTTAACAACAGAAAGATCCTACCAGACCCAGACCCCTTTATTGACTATGCCAAAGCCGTTGACCGTGTGGATCACAACAAACTGTGGAAAATTCTTCAGGAGATGGGAACACCAGACCACCTCACCTGCCTCCTGAGAAATCTGTATGCAGGTCAAGTAGCAACAGTTAGAATTAGACATGGGTCAAGAGACTGGTTCCAAATCAGGAAAGGAGTACTCAAGGCTGTATACTGTCACCCTGCTTATTGAACTTATATGCACAGTACATCATGAAAAATGCTGGGCTGGATGAAGCACAAGCTGGAGTCAAGATTGTCAGGAGAAATATCCATAACCTCAGATATACAGATGAAATCACCCTTAGGGCAGAAAGCGAAGAAGAACTAAAGACCCTCTTGATGAGACTGAAAGAGAACACCACTACAATATTGTAAGGTACTTAGCTTCTGATTAAAATAAATAAATTTAAAAATACTACTCTGTATAAAATAGATAATCCACAAGGATATATTGTATAGCATAGAAAATTATACCCTTTATCTTGTGATAACTTTTAATGGAGTATAATCTGTAAAAATACTGAATCACTATGGTATATACCTGAAACTAATGTAATATTGTACATCAACTATACTTTTTTTTCATTTATTTTTATTAGTTGGAGGCTAATTACTTTACAATATTGTAGTGGGTTTTGTCATACATTGACATGAATCAGCCATGGATTTACATGTCTTCCCCATCCCGATCCCCCCTCCCACCTCCCTCATTACTCGATCCCTCTGGGTCTTCCCAGTGCACCAGGCCCGAGCACTTGTCTCATGCATCCAACCTGGGCTGGTGATCTGTTTCACTATAGATAATATACATGCTGTTCTCTCGAAACATCCCACCCTCGCCTTCTCTCACAGAGTCCAAAAGTCTGTTCTGTTCATCTGTGTCTCTTTTTCTGTTTTGCATATAGGGTTATCATCAACTATACTTTAATTAAGAAAAGAAATCAGGACAAAAGAAATATAAAATGTACTTTTTTTTTTCTTGGAAGAGCTGCACTCAATGTAAATAAAGGTTCTTCTTTCTAGAAAAAAAGAAAGAAAGAAAGAAACTGAAAGAGGAGAGTGAAAAAGTTGGCTTAAAACAACATTCAGAAAACTAAGATCATGGCATCTGGTCGCATCACTTCTTGGCAAATGGACGGGGAAACAATAGAAATAGTGATAGACTATTTTTGGGGGCCTCCAAAATCACTATAGATGGTTACTGCAACCATGAAATTAAAAGACGCTTGCTCCTTGGAGAAAAGTTATGACCAACCTAGACAGCATATTAAAAGGCAGAGATATTACTTTGCCAACAAAGATCCATCTAGTCAAAGATATGGTTTCTCCAGTAGTCATGTATGGATGTGAGAGTTGAACTACAAAGAAAGCTGAACACGGAAGAATTGATGCTTTTGCACTGTGGTGTTGAAGACTTTTGGAACTTCCTTGGACTGTAAGGAGATCCAACCAGTCCATCCTAAATGAAATCAGTTCTGAATATTCATTGGAAGGACTGATGCTGAAGCTGAATCTCCAATACAAATGAAATCAGTTCTGAATATTTATTGGAAGGACTGATGCTGAAGCTGAATCTCCAATACTTTGGCCAGCTGCTGTGAAGAGCCAACTCATTTGAAAAGACCTTGATGGTGGGAAAGATTGAAGGCGGGAGGAGAAGGGCACGACAGAGGATGAGATGGTTGGATGGCATCACCGACTCAATGGACATGAGTTTGAGTAAACTCTGGGAGTTGGTGATGGACAGGCAGGCCTGTTGTGCTGCAGTCCATGGGGTCGCAAATCGTCAGACAGGACTGAGCGACTGAGCTGAACTGAACCAGACACACTCCTGGGATATAAATTCTAAGATATCAAGATTAGTCAGGAGGTTTTCAGGAAGGATAAACTGTCCTCAAGCAGGATACATTATTGTTGTATAATCCCTAGTACAGAGTTTTAACCAAGTTGTTTGTTGTTTAATCTTCAGTTTTGGTCTTAAAGAAAAAGTCATGTGTCTAAGACACATAACATAAAAAAGTCATTTTATGTGTCTAAGACCAAGGAATGTAGAGGGAAAAAAGATATTTGTCCTTTTCTCTGCCTTGAGAATTCTAGATCCCTATCTCCTATTCAAGACCCCTCTCTCCCCTATCTCCTCCCCTACCCCCCCTTCTCCTCAGGGACCCGACTTCTTATCAACCTGCCTAGGAATTGACTCTCACAGAAGGAGGCAGAGTACATCAAGGAAGAAAAAAGTTACCAACATAATGAATTATCCTGAAGGCTTTCTTTCTAAATTCATACATGCCCATTTTCCCTAGATAGGTGAGATTTCAAACTATTCTGGGAGTCAGAAAGTTCTCAGAAAATTCTAGAAATGATGGAACCAAAAGTCAGTGGGTAGATAAGGGATTCTGGAAGGAAGCTGTCCTCACCCAAGTAGGCCAGGTTCCTACAGTTCTCTAATATCACGTCCCTGTACAATGCCCACTGAACATTTTCTGAAAAACTCTGGACCACTGAGTTGAGTCCCTGGGCTTCCCAGCTGGCTCAGTGGTAAAGAGTCTGCCTGACAATGCTGGAGATGCGGCTTCAGTCTCAGGGTGGAAGAAACCCCGGGACGAGGAAATGGCAACCCACTACAGGGGTACTTGCCTGGAAAATCCCATGGACAGAAGAGAGTTGGTTCTATGTATAATGGCATTTTCAAACTTGGTGTTAAATATCTAAATTACATCCAGGTGCTAAGTCATCACTGCATTTCCCAACGTCACTAAAATCCCAACACCAAACCACATCCCAGTCGGAGTGAGGATAGGATTGACTCCCCATGCTGGTCTCTCACAAAAAGAATAATTTCAACAGTTGAAAGTCGCTGATTCATGATGAGAATTCATCATGCTCCATAGAAAGTGAGCATGCAGACAACGGAGAAAAGGCTCTGGGACACAAGGAAGTAGTGTAAAGGGCAGGTCTTCACTAATATAAGAGGAAATGGGGAAATAAGATGATAACAAATGCCCGGGAAGACAAATTAGGAGGAGAGAGCTAAAGGCTTGCATATTCTCATCTGGGCATTTCTGGAGGAAAAGCAGACACAGCCCCAGACCCAGGACAGGATATTGACCTGAGAAGCTGCCGTTTCCTCCTTTTCTTCCTCCTGCTCTGTCTTCTCTGGGGATGTTACACTGCAGACGCACTTCTGAGTTGTAAGAAAATATCTTGGAGGGCATTAACACAGCTCCTTAACCTGCAACCACCGCTCCTACAGACAGAAGGACCTTGGAAAGGTGAGAAGACCGACCTCTCCTGTTCTCTATCTCAGGAGAGGCTCAGGAACAATCATTTCCTACCAGGAGATCAGCCTGTGAACTTATTTCCTGATTGACTCTCTCCATAAAGCACTGCTAACACTCTGCTCACACAGACAATGTGAGCTGCCTGACTCCCTGGTCCAAATCCATCTAGACCAACCCTGCAGCCTCTCCTCAGACTGATGCCGGGGCTCAGCTCTCACAAATGGACCAGTAACCACGTCCTTATCCCAGGCCTCTCCTTAGAATGCCCTGGAGGACTTTCTACACACCGCACTGACACTCCCAGAGAGCCAACATAGAACTCTGTTGGGAGGGCATCAGTGAGGTCATTTCCTGACACTGGTCACATGATCCTGATGAGAAACCAGATGCAAACCACTTGGCTAAAGACTCTTTCTGAACCATTTCAATGAATATAAATCCCTGATGGTCAGGTCCCCACTGCAAGAAGTTATGTATTTGCAGGTCAACAGTGCTGCCGTGAAAGGAGTCATCAGGAAATCCCATTTTTTCTGATGTTTCTTCCCCCAAACCGACATTCAGGTGTCCTGAGCTCAAAGCCTCACACTCACCGCAGCGAAGCCCTCTCTGTAGCGGAGGATTTAGGGCAGGAATTTCGGAGAGAGGTCAAAGCTGGAATTAGGCAGAGAAAACACCAGTACTGGCTGTTCAGCCTTTAGAGGTTACCCTGGGTGAAGTGCTGTGGGCTCCCTAGGCAGAGTCTGGATTGCTGAATTCAAGCCAACACAAGGATTCTGGTGAGTATTGTGAGGGTGTTGAAAATCCACAAGACCACTGGATTCTTAGTCTCTTGAGGAGAAGACTTCAATCTGGAGCCAGAGATGAGGCTTGATCGCTCAGAGGTTTTGTGTAATAAAGTTTTATTAAAGTATAAAAGAGATAGAGAAGGCTTCTGACATAGACATCAGAAGGGGACAGAAAGAGTGACCCCTCACTAGTGTTAGCAAAGGAGTTATATACTTTAATCAGTTATTACACTGAATCACAAGAATGTCTGGAGGTTGTAAAGACCTCACTGGACACACTCCCATAATTTACATTTTAAGACAGCAAGATTAGCCAGAAAGTTTTTGTTTGTTTGTTTGTTTGTTTTTCCAGAGACTCTCCTCAAGCAGTATAATTTGTTTCATATTCCTAAGGAACGTACAGGGGAAAAAAAAAAAAAAAAAACTTTGTTTTTCTTCCTCCTTGAGAATTCCAGACACCTCTCTCCTTTGGGACCCCCAGACTTATCAACCTGTCTAGAAATTTACTCTCTCAGTGTGATTGGCTAGGGGCCTGTGAATAGACCCTGGGGTTCAGCAAGACTGCTGATCTCAAGAAAGGTGGTCATCTAGTGCAGGCGCTCACAGGACTGGCTGGTGTGAGTTCAAGGACCTGCAGGCTCCTTGCTCCCCAGACAGATGCTGAGGCAGCAACAGCATGGAGCAGTTCAGGGAAGCTCTCAACAGTACTCTGTATACTGTTTCTTATTAGAACCATCACAGTGTCCAAGTAGTTACAAAATGGGAAGGAGATACAACATAACAATTATGGAATATATCTGAAGTTATAAGAAATTTTAAGCCAGTGAGTAAACTAATTTCCACATATGCCATCTCTCTGTGCTACCAAATAGTTCATTGTCATCTCTTCACTACCACCTTAAATAAGGTGGGTGAGATTGCTGTTGGTGGTGACTTAATTATTCATTCATTACAATCAACTGAAACACTAAAAGCCATTCACTTTTATTAATAACCATGTATTAATTTCACAGAGAGTGGAAATAAAACCTTTTATAATCCATGGTATGATCCACGATTAATACGGATCAAAAATACAGAGAAAGATATTCGTTTTAGGATATAATGTGAGATTTGTGACTTTTACAGCTTACCAAACAAAGCCTAGGAAGCACATAGCAAGCATGATATATACTAATTCCATGTCTTTCCCAGGAAGGGCTTCTAATACATTTCTATGTTATCACAGAAGCTGTCTTTATTTCAACATTGTCAAGTAACAATCATGACTTGTGTTGATATAAAGATACACCAATATTGCAGTGAACTGTCATTGTGTTGTTACAAATGAAGGGTATTACTATTGAAGCCTTACAACCAACTTTTGTCTTATTTTACAACATGAAAAGATTAAATGATCACTTATATCATGGCAACCTCCAGATATTTCACATCAATGACAAACACCTCAATTTAGATGGCCATTGTCCATTTAACATCATGGTATCCTTCATCTTCTAATGGAGAATAGATAGAAATGGTTGCAACACAGTATAAAAAGGCTAATCTTTCATAAACCATCAAAAATCTATGTTTGAAAGAAGGCACAGTATGGATTACTTGAGTGCTGAGTTACATTCACTTCAAATAATCTCAAATCACATCATTATTAACAAGCATACATACAGTGCTATGAATTGTAACTTTCTAACCATCAACCTTCATCTTACAATTCATGCTAATATATCAATTTTCTATGTGTTTTAACTATGGAGTCCTCCCTACATTCATTCTCCTTCAGAGAAAATTCTGAAAACAAAATTGATGAAATGCCTTCTAGTATGCAATCTCTGATATTTATTTCAATTTAACTTTTGATTAGATACCTTTCTACCTATTTGTTACATCACTTGCATAGGTTTCTTGTATAAACTCTTGTGTTTTACGATGCATGTTTAGGGCAAACTTCTTGTTCCATAGCTCCGATTTCTCTCCAATGTGTGTTCTCAGATGTTTAGTGAGATTACCACTATGACTAAAGGCTTTGGTACATTCTATGCATTTATAAGGTCTCTCTCCAGTATGAATTCGCTGATGTTGAGTAAGCACTGAGTTGTAAGCAAAGTCTTTGCCACATTCAGTACATGAATATGGTCTCTCGCCATATTCTCGCCAAAATTCTCCAAGTGAGGCTTTAACAGTACATGAACCGAGAGCTTCCAGATGTTCAAGCTGGATCTAGAAATGGCAGAGGAACCAGAGATCCAATTGCCAACATCCCTTGGATCATATAAAAAGCAAGAGAGTTCTGGAAAAACAACTGCATCTGCTGTATTGACTACACCACAGCCTTTGATTGTGTGGATCACAAGAAACTGTGGAAAATTCTTAAAGAGATGGGAACACCAGACTACCTACCTGCCTCCCGAGAAATCTGTATGCATGTCAAGAAGCAACAGTGAGAACTGGACATGTTACAACGCATGGATCCCAAATTGGGAAAGAAGTACGTCAAGGCTGTATATTGTCACCCTGCGTATTTAACTTATATGTACAGTACATCATGCAATGTACTGGGTTGGATGAAGCTCAAATTGGAATCAAGATTTCAGGGAGAAATATCTGTAATCTCAGATATACAGATGACACCACCCTTATAGCAGAAAGCAAAGAGGAACTGCAGAGTCTCCTGATGAAACTGAAAGAAGAGGGTGAAAAAGCTGGCTTCAAACTCAACCTTCAAAAAACAAAGATCATGGCACCAGTCAGATCGTTTCATGGCAAACGTCAGGAGAAACAGTAGAAACAGTGAGAGACTTTATTTTTTCAGGTTCCAAAGTCACTGCAGATGGTGACCACAGCCATGAAAGTAAAAGATGCTTGCTCCTTGGGAAAAAAGCTATGATGAACCTAGGCAGCCTATTAGAAAGCAAAAACATTACTTTACTGACAGAGGTCTGTCTAGTCAAAGCTATGGCTTTTCCAGTAGTTATGTATGGATGTGTGAATCGGACCATGAAGAAAGCTGAGTGCTGAAGAATTGATGCTTTTGAACTGTGGTGTTGGAGAAGACTCCTGAGAGTCCGTTGGGCTGCAAGATCCCACCGCTCCATCCTAAAGGTAAACAGTCCTGGATATCCCTTGGAACGATATGGTGAAGCTGAAGCTTTGATACTTTGGCCACCTGATGTGAAGAACTGACCCACTGAGAGAGACCCTGATGCTGGGAAAAATTGAAGATGAGAGGAGAAGGGGACAAAGGAGGATGAGATGGTTGGATGGCATCACTACCTCGATGGCCAAGTTTGAGCAGGCTCTGGGACTTGGTGATGGACAGGGAAGCCTGGCTTGCTGCAAACCATGGATTGCAGACTCAGACTCGACTGAGTGACAGAACTGAACTGACTGATATGTATAATTAATTATCTTTGCTGTATAGGAGCACAAAGTTGGAAAACAGCTATATTCCAATTAGAACTTTTAATAAAGATTTCTTTATATAATCTAAAAATTGTCATAGTTTGAATCAACCATTAATAGTATAGTGGAAAATGTTATGAGAGTTGATGTCATTATATTTTAAAATTCAATGAAGTAAAAGAATATAATAAACTATTTTAGCAAGTTAGAATTGAATAAAACACACTAAAGATATTTAATATGAGATCGTAAAGGTAAAAGAGAAACTTTGAAGTCAACTTGAGATGTGCATTCTTTCATTTTCACAAGGTTTTGCTTTATGCAGTGAAAAATTACTTGAATTTGAAATTTATTTAGAAGGTCGAATGTGTCGCTCCCAGTGGATAGGACATTATAAACCAGAGAACAAAAACCCATCCCCAATATTCCTAGAAGTTTGACAGTTTGTCTGCTATTCCACTCACACAGTTCTGTCTAGAGGTAGAGGAAAACTTGAAAAGGACTGTCATACAGTTACTCAGAAATGGGCAGTTTTCCTAGGGCCCCCAAGAAATTGAAGAGCAACTAATGAATGCAGTTTGTCATAAGCCAAGAGGAGACTTTTAGTTCACACTGTGATGGAGAAAAGTAATCACTGAAGATATATTCATGAATGATTTAAGAGACAGAATTGGGCAGGTGACAGGTTTCTATGACAGTAGCAGACACAAACCAAGGTTTTCAAAAACCATTTCCATTGAAGCAAATCTTCCAAAGCCATGTGACGAAGGATGAGTTCCTCGCTGCTCCTTGGACCACTCATCTGAGTCTTCATCTCCATCCATTCATACCTACCTGAGTAAATGGCTGTTGTCTCCATTATCCTTATATTCCTGGGAGCCTTCAATTGCTCCAGAAAGGTGACCAGGTCCAGCTTAGAGACAAGCCCCGTTGATCAGAGAAAGGAATATTTGTGTTGTTAGAGTTTCATCAGTATTGAATCCAATATGTATTCAGGTGAGATGAGAACGCATTTTGTTTTAAAAACGATTTCTGGAAATACTTTATTCAAAGCCACTATACAATACTAACAAACACCTATCAATCAGATCCTGAGGTTTTGGTCAAGTAGTACTAAAGCAAAAGTAAGTAGTGTCAATGTGAAATTAAGTGAGGGTGCAACTGTTTAATACCACAACACTTACACAATTACCAGTAATTTAGAATGAAGGAGGCAGAGTACATCAAGGAAGAAAAACGTCACCAGCATAACGAATCATCATGAAGCCTTTCTTTCTAAACTCACAAATATCCATTGTCCTCTAGAAAGCAAAGGTCTGAAACTACTGTGGGAAGCAGAAAATTTCAGAAGACATTCCTGAAATGACGGAACAAAAACCCAGTGTTGGAAAAGGGATTCTGGACGGCAGTTCTCACCCAAGAAGGCCAGGTTCCAGTAGTTTTCTAACATCACATCCATGTACAATTCCCGCTGACTGAGGTCCAGGCATTCCCATTCATCTTGAGTGAAGTCTATGGCCACATCCTGGAATGTCAGCCCTCCCTGAAATACAAAGTACAGATGCGATGTGGCCACGGGAAGACCTCCTAATGTGACCCAAGGTGAAAACAGCAAATTCAGAGACCTGGTCGTGAAGTAATGGCTTGGCTGGTATTACAAAATATATTTTTTACACAGTAATCCTTTCTCCCAAATTTCTAATGTGAAGAAAAGAGGATGAGCCATGATCCACAAGCCATTAGAGAAAGTATTCTCAAGAGAAATTATAAAATCATCGGGGCAATATTAGCATATTTATTTTTCAGTGTTCTACTTGTGTGACATAGGGTAAATTGTTTATGAAACAAACAGGAGAAAAAAATGTAAGTGTATTCTGAGCCAAGAGTTCTGAAGTGGGGCCAAATGCCACAGTTTTAGCAAGGTTGTTTGAGTTAGTAATGTTGAAAATTCTGCTCGATGAATGACGATTTTGAACTGCAAGGAAATAGAATAGTAAGGTAAGAATTCATAGTTAAGCTGGAACTGTAATTGTTTTACAGATTTTAACAAGTCTAATAGGATAGTAACCCTTCTCTTGGTCTGGGCTCGGGTTGGCAAAGAATTTCCAGACATGAGACAAAATGCGAGGAAAATCAAGTTTATTAGAATGGGAGACGCTGTTAGAACAGCAGGCCAGCTCAAATGAGAACGGATGTTGAACAGGGGTCCTCAGTCCACTTTCTTTTTTTTTTTTTTTTCAACTGCATAAACTATTTATTAACACAACGTCCACACATTGTTCCTTCTTGGGCACACCCCCAATGCGACCACGGCGTCCTGTGAAGCCCCCGAAAGTGGCGCAGCCCCTGTGGGCCCAAATCTTCTTCAGTCGCTCCAGGTCTTCACAGAGTTTGTTGTCTAGACCGTTGGCCAGGACCTGGCTCTATTTTCCATCCTTCATGTCCTTCTGTTTATTTAAGAACCAGTCTGGGATCTTGTATTGGCGTGGATTCTGCATAATGGTGATCTCACGCTCCACCTCGCCCTCGGTGAGCTCTCCTGCCCTCTTGGTGAGGTCCATGTCTGCTTTCCTCAACACCACATGAGCATAGCTTCGCCCCACACCCTTAACTGCAGTGATGGCAAAGGCAATTTTCCGCCGCCCATCGATGTTGGTGTTGAGTACTCGCAAGATGTGCTGAACTTCTCAGGGATTACTAGAGACATGGCGGTGGCCCCAGCGGCCGCGTGTAGGCCTCCAGTGGAAGAGAAAACCTAGTCCACTTTCAAATAGCCAGGGTATAAGGAGTGAGATAGGGGTCTTGTGGATCATTTGCTGAATGGATGTGGCACATATACTAGTTGGGGGTAGAGTAAGAAAAATACATTCTCCCCCCCAAAAGAAAGAAAAAGAAAAATACATTCTCCTTATGGGGTAGAAGGGGAGACAGTTTACGCTGCTCAGAAGGACCTGCAATCCATCAATAGTTACAACATGTGGCAGGGAAAGTTGCTAAGGGTCTTGTTTTTCCATTCCTGCATTCCAAGACCCTCCTTGGTTTTATCTACTCTTTGTCCCTGGGTCACCACATACCTCTCTCTTGTTATTTTTAAGACCAATGCTTTGGCCCCTGTTAATACCCTGCTCATGTCTAACTATCTACCCATTTCCCTTCTCAAGCATTTTGGATTCCAGTTTCAAGGAAAAAGGGGCAATGACCACTCTGGCTTCTTCAGGCTGAGCATGGGTGTCACGGGAATCTGAGTTCCCTTTGCTTGCTCTGTTAGGGTGCATTTATGGAGGGAGATGAGAGTACATGGAATGATAAGGTGCCCTGTTTCCGCATGGTCTAGATGTTGGTCAGGGAATATTCTTGCATGACCACTTTGAAATGTGTGGTATTTTAGAGGAAACAAACTTTACAAGAAAGTTAAAGGTACATGGCCCAAAGATTAAAAGAAATAGAAAAGCTGCTCATGGGCTAGCCAGAAGAACCAGAACTGGACATCAGTTCATGACATTAGTGTTTCTCTAAGTACAAGAAGAAGCAAGAATTTGGGCTCATAAAATCTTTTTTTTTTTTTTCATAAAATCTTTACCTGAAAGTATCTATCAGAAGGCCCATTCTTCTGGGTTTTCCCAGAGCACAGAGTGCCTTATTTCTGATCTCTACTCTGATCTCCTTTTGGGGGCTGTTGAAGGTTGGCAACTTGCAATGGTCATGATGTCATCTTTGTAGAGACAGCTGGCAGAGTCCAGTCAGCAGGGTCCCTTTGTAGCCACATAGTTGACCATGCTTTGGGGGCACTTCTTGGCCATTGTGTCCCACAAAACTGGGAAGGCTCATTTCTAGGTCTAGGGAAGATTTCATTGATATGCCACTCAATGTGCTGTTTCTAGAGCAGGCCTTGTGAGGAGCAAAATCTCTGGACCATACCTGTCTTACTAGCCTCTTGGTCCAAGAAAACATTCCCTATTCTTGCTTCTTCCCATATCTAGTGTTACATTATTACAATCATTGATCTCATCTGGAACTGCATATCAGCATTTTATCACAGGCTCAGTCACATATTGAGTAACATAGGAAATAATCTGAAACAAGTAGCATAGAAAGTAATATAGCTATAGCTAGCAGTTATCAGGAAGGTCATAAGTAAGAATGATAAGGCAAGAACTTTCATTAGGTAGAGCCCAGTATACCCCAGGTCATCTGACTTCATTTCTTAAATGACTAAAGCCTAGTGTTAATCTCCTGGTTGTACATCATGGAGCATCTCATCTCTATCTAAAGATTGCTTCCTGAGATTAGCTTTAGAAACACACTTAGTGTCCTTTTTAATAACTTAATTGAATCTTTTAGAAATATAACATAACAAGGAACTATCTCAGAAGTGAGTCTTGGTAAACACTAGACCTTAATTAAGAAAACTAGAAACTTAACAATAAAAAATTTACTATTCTGTGAAACATAATTTTTTCATTATGAGGGCATTAACCCTGTAGCTGGGGGAGGCTTTTACCCATCAAATAAAAATGAGGTTTGTCAGGAAGCCGGGAAAAGCCAGGCAGACATCTTGGATTTCCCTTAGTGCTGATTCCTTGATTTACAGATATTGTTCACCCATTTTTAATTCCGTGATTCAGGAGCAGACTATGGCCATGTTTTAAGGACATCAAGATAGCAAGGTCTACCCGTCAGAGGTTATTTTTGTAGAAGATGAATGAGCTTTGTCTACATGTACCATAATCTTAAGTAATGCTTATTTACTTACCAAAGTAACAAAAGATTTTAAAAATGAATATAAATCACTTAAAGGCAAAGGGATTCATAATGTCTTCTTGAAAGCTGCATTCTAAGAAAACTTTGTTCTATTAATATAGAGATTAGACTAAATTTCAGTCTGCTACTAGCCAACCAGATAAGAAACAAACAAAAAAAAATTTGTTTATCAGAACCTTAGAAAAATCTTTTCCATCAATCCTGAAGTAGCAGTATTCTGAGGAAAGTGCAATTGACAGTGTAGCCTGGTCATTGCTTTGACTTGTAACACTTTAACAGGATAACTAGAATTAGAGTTGACCACATTTTATTACAGCATATCAGATCTATATGAACTCAACATAATTTTAGGATATCTATATTAGTAACATCCACCATACAGCATAATCTGAGAAAATTTATCACCCTTTTAACAGTATTTCCCATGTAATTTAACATGTCCAATGAATCCAGGTAGTCTAATAGCTCCCTGGGATGTCTCAGGGGCCCTCTGAAGCATTCCAAAGTCAGCTAGAAGTCAAGTTATTTAGTAAGTTTTGTTGACAAATATCAAGAGGGATTATAACACTCAGTCAGATAAAATCACATAGATCATGGGGAAACAATAGATTCACTTAGCCAAAGTAACAAAGAGGATTTCAAAGGTAAACAGAACAGATCACTTCAAAGGTAAAGAAACTTAAAATCCATCATCAAAGGCAGCTGAACATCTCAAGAAAACTTGTATTTATGCACAAAACTCTTCCCTTGGGGTCCACTTTCCATGAAACCTTATCACTTTCTGTACCCGTTACTTTGTTCTCCCACCCTGAAACAGCCACCTGTAAGTCAGACCTACTTCCTTTTCCCTTCATAAAATGTAATTCCATTCCTCATACCTTCTTTACTGAAAATACAGATCCTACTTTCCTTAAGCAACCAGGAACTTCAGCATTCTATAGATTGGTGAACATAAATACCATTGATAGTTTCTAAAAAATTCTAGAGATCATCTCAGGATGGTATCAAGCATTATTCATGAATAATCCAAAATCTCTAGTTTCTCTCTAAGAGGAAGTTACTCCTCAGTAATGAATGTTTCAGAATCTTATTTTATTTGGAAATGCCTAGCTGTTCAATAAACTTCTGTCACTTAGTTTAGCACAGGCCTAGAAATTCAGGTTACCACAATCTAGAGAATGATTTAGACATTTCTGTTCTGCCTGCAGTCCGAATCCCCAATCGGGAAAGAAGACTCCTCGAGACAATGCAACTTGCAATAGGGGAATTTATTACTGACTCGAGCCAGGGCCTCCCGCCCTCACCAAGGGTGTGAGGACAAAAAGGCCCTGAGCCCCACTTCTCTTGGGTATTTTTGGGTGCAATTATTAGTTGGGGCAAGCGGATTGGTTACACAGTTGCAAGGCAATTTTTGTTGGCCCAATCCTTCATTGGCTTTCAGCTTTCCCCTGATAGGTTCCCTCTTTCTTGCTAGGCACAGGTTGATTGGCTGGCTCCAGGTAGCCTGATAATTATGTTACCCCAGGAAACCAGGCCTACTCCTAATCTAAGCTGCCTGTCATGGTGTTAGCCATGACAGCCTCACATTTCCCCCCGGTCTTTGTACTTTTGTAGAGGAATCCTTCTCTTCAGCCTGTGAAATTGGCTGATATTGTTGTCTCACTACCATAATTTGGATGGTATTTAGGCTCTCCCTAATAAATGAGACCAGACATTGTAAAAATGCATGGACCAAAGTTCAGTAACAATATTAATATTATAAGTGGACCCATGAGGGTGGAAATCAAAGTGGTCAACCAGGGGGAGTGCTGAAAGCAAGATTCAAACCAGCCTTGTTGGGCTTCTCCTTCTCTCTTCCACTGGGCTAGTCTCTCTCTTACTTTCTGGAGAGATTTTTGTACCACCCCTGAATGGTCGATATAGAAACAGCATTCTTCTCCCAGTGCTGCACATAATCCTCCTTGTTGCAGAAACAACAGATCTAAACCTCTCCTATTCTGTAACACTACTTCAGCCAAGGAGCTCAAGGATTCTTGGAGGTGTGAAATGGACTTCTAGAGTTGCTCAATATCTTCATCTATTGCAGCCCTTAGTTGATTACACTGTTTATCTTGCAACGTTAAGGCTGCGATCCCACTTCCCGTTCCTACAACACCCAATAGGACTGCTAAAATCAGGGCAGTGACTGGTTCTCGTTTTACCCTGTATTGACCTGATGGGTCTAACCTTGGTTGCAGCTCTTCCTTTGAGTAATAGTTTAGCCGGGGGATCAGGTGGACTGGGACACAGAAATCTTGGGAGGCATTAAGTGCTGCCTTATGGAAACATGGGGTTAGTCTGGCAGAAGTACCCACTGGTGAGTAGAATTGGGGAGGCTAGTCCTAGGGACTGAATTATTATTACATAAGTGTTGATAAGTCTTAGGGATAGTTCCTATACAGGTGCCTATGCCCGTAATGGAGCCTACTGTCAACCGGCCTGACCCAGGTTGTTGCTGCCATCTGCAGGCCGAGACATCAGAGGTCACATTGAATCTTGAAGAAAAGGCAACAACCGCCTCATAATAGGGAGGCCTAATATTATAGCAAAGCCTACAACCATTTGTTAAGTCCGGACGAGAGGCATTTAGGGTGAGATAAGCTGAGGAGATCATTTTCATAATGGGGTCTGTAGGTGGGGACATGTCAACCCTGGGGGGTCCCACGGTGCCTGGAGTCGATCTATTAGCCTGACTTCGGTTCTGGGAGGGAGGCTTTGGGGTTGTTCCCTGGGGGGGGTGGGCTTTGGGGCTATCACCTGGTTTGGTCCTAAGGCTACTTTGGGTGCTAAATAGAACGGTCCCAGTTTTAATTTAAGCTCAGACTGGAATCCTGTGTCATAGCCAGTCTTGTAAAGACGGAGGCCCCAAGCTTGGCCAACATCCCACATGGTAAATTTCTTTCCTTTGTCTGTGAATTTGATGTGTATTGGGAAACATTGCCCGGGTTTGGATGATACTCCCTTAGTTGGACATTTCTGGGAATTCGAGGATGATTTTACCTGAATGAGGTCCTTGTCGGAGTTAGTGAGCCAATGGACTGTTCCCGTGGTTTCGCAACCCCAAGCGGCACAATAAAAAGAGTCAACTCCCCCACATTTTTCAATTTGGTTCCGATCCCTTCCTCCCCCCAGGCAGACATAGACAGGCACCTGTTCGTAGTACTGTGGGCCTTTTCCTTCACTCACAGTCATGGGTGAACAAACTGAAAGAGCCGTGGGCAAAGAACTTGGTCAGTTGGTGGGGACCAAACCCATTACCGTCAGCCGCCAGCACGCACAAATCAAAGGTCAGTACTGGCCACCATGTCACTTTGGGGACCATGTTGGAGCTTGAATTAAGCACTTCTCCAGTCTCAGGACTGTAGATCACCCAAGTCAGGTTAGCTGGCTGATGGGGGTTGTGGCTGGTTGCTCCTGGGCCGATGAGAACTGTTATCAGCAGGAGAGTTAAGAGGGCTCCCGTCGTACGAGTTTCAGTTTCAAAGGATTTGACGGGTGAGGTCTTGCCTCCCACTCTGCTTGCGCCTTCTCCTGTTCTTCCAGGGTGGCTTGTCGCACGTGATTGCAGTGAACCCAGGGCCTGATCCCGTCGACCTTAACAGCAGTAGGAGTGGTAAGGAGAACATAAGGGCCTTTCCATCTAGGTTCTAATGCTTTAGATTGGTGTCGTTTTACCCAAACCCAATCACCGGGGCCAATATTATGTGAGGGAATGGTCCCCTTGCTTGGACCCTCGTGTATCTCTTGAATCAATTTCCAAACATGGCCATGCACCTTACTTAATGCCATCAGTGTTTGCTGGAATTGTCCCAAGGTAGGGGGTGGTAGGCATTTTCCCTCGAAAATGGGACACACAGGAGGGTGTCTTCCATACAGAATCTCAAAAGGGGTAAGATTCAGCTTATAAGGGGTGTTACACGCTCGAAAGAGCGTGAAGGGAAGGAGGGTCACCCAGTCCCTGCCAGTCTCTATTGCCAACTTTGTCAAAGTTTCTTTTAGGGTCCGATTCTTTCTCTCAACCTGTCCTGAGCTCTGGGGATTATATTCACAATGTAACTTCCATTTTGTCCCCAGAGCTTGGGCCAGCCCTTGTACAATCTGGCTCACAAAGGCAGGTCCGTTATCAGAGCCCATAGTCACTGGCAGCCCGTACCTAGGCACTGTCTCCTCTGAGATCTTTTTAGCAACCACTGTTGCTGTCTCTCCCTTAGTGGGGAAGGCTTCTACCACCCCGAGAAAGTATCTACCAGAACCAACAGATAGCGATACCCGTACTTGCCTGGTCTTACCTCAGTGAAATCTATCTCCCAGTGTTTCCCTGGCTCTTCCCCTCGGTACCTCATTCCCGTGTGCTGCCTTTTCCCTGTCCTCATCAGCTGGCATGCTTTGCAAGCCTGGATTATCTCTCATACAGTTGCATTTTGTCGAGGGAACCTCAGGCAGGCCGTCTGGAGAAGTGTCAAGGTCTTTTTCTCCCCCAAGTGTGTAGTTGTGTGCAGGTATTCACATAGGTGATGACCCAGGATGGCAGGCAATATCAGGTTGTTGTTTTGATCTCGGTACCGTCCATCTTTGTCATCCTTCTGGAGGGTGGTATCCTCGCTGATCCAAGCGAGGTCAGGGAGGAAATAGTTGGGGACTGGCGGCAGAGTCCCCATACCAGGAGGTGGAAGTCCCACGGCTACTATGGGGGCAGCATAGTCCCGGCTGGCCGCTTCTCGAGCGGCCACATCAGCAGCCCAAATGCCCCGTGCCCTAGGGTCTTCTCCTTTCTGGTGACCGGGGACATGTACAATTGCTACTGCCCGGGGAAGTTGAACAGCTTTCAGGAGCCTGCGGATCTTGGGCAAATTCTTGACTTCTTTTCCCTCCGCTGTTCTAAATCCCCTTTCCTGGTATATCAGACGTTGAATATGGACAGTGCTAAAAGCATATCAGCTGTCCATAAAAATGGTGAATCTCTTCCCTTTTGCTTGTTCCAGAGCCTGTATTAGGGCAATCAATTCTGCTTTTTGTGCAGACGTGTTTGGGGGAAGTGTCTCAGCCCATATTGTCTGTCCTGAATCATCAACTATAGGGACTCCAGCCTTCTTTTGTCCATCTTTTACATAACTGCTCCCATCAGTGAACCATACTAGCTCACTGTTGTTTAGCAGCACATCAGTTAAGTCTTTTTGATTAACTTCTCGAAAGTTAATCCCTTTTCGAGATACAGGGCCTCAGCCAGTATCTCACTGCATCATGGAGAGGGTGGTCCTTCTCTAGGTTAGATAGAAGCGTGGCTGGATTCAGGAAGCAAGGGGTCTGAAAACACACCTGTGGGACATCAAGCAGCAGGGCCTGGTAATGTGTCAAACGGGAACTGGAGATCCACTTACACAGCGGCTGCTTTAAAACCCCTTCAATGACGTGGGGGGTGTAAACCCAGAGTTGCTGTCCATACGTCAACTTGTCAGCGTTGCAGACAACGAGGGCAGTGGCTGCAATGATGTGGAGGCAAGGGGGCCACCCAGAGGCCACCGGGTCTAATCGCTTTGAAAGGTATGCCACTGGCTGCTTCCATGGTCCCCATTGTTGCGTCAAGACCCCCTTTCCTATTCCTCGCTTCTCATCTACAAACAGCTGGAATGGCTTATCTGGGTTAGGCAGGGCAAGGGCTGGGGCTTCGAGTAGGGCCCGTCTGAGTGTCTGGAGAGCCTGTTTCATTGGCTTAGTCCAAGTCCAGTTTGGGGTCTCTTTACTTCCCTCATACAAGGGCCTTCTCAGCAAACCCCATGACCCACAGTCTACAATATCCAACAGTCCCCAAAAACTCTCTTACCTGGCGGGGGGTCTTGGACTCTGGTATCTGCAATATTCTTTCCTTCATGGCCTGAGTTAGCCACCTTTGCCCCTGCCTGATCTTATACCCCAAATAGGTGACCTCTTTCCGGGATATTTGCCTCTTCTTTGTGCTAGCGCGATACCCCAAGGTGCCTAGGGTCTGTAAGAGGTCACCGGTGGCACGGCTGCATGCCTCCTCTGTGGTTCCAGCCAACATAAGGTCATCTACATATTGCAGCAGGATGACCTATGGGTGGTGAGCCCGATATTCATAGAGGTCCTCACTCAAAGCCTCATTAAACAAGGTAGAGGAGTTTTTAAACCCTTGTGGGAGGCAGGTCCAAGTTAGTTGTACTACCAGTTGGCCTTCCCCCTCAGTCCACTCAAAGGCAAATATCTCCTGGCTCTGGGCCGCCAGGGGTAGGCTGGAAAAAGCATCTTTCAAGTCCAACAGAGTGTACCAAGTGTACTCAGGCAGCAGACTGCTCAGGAGGGTATACGGGTTGGGGACAGTGGGGTGTATGTCACTCACCCGCTTGTTGACTTCTCGTAGGTCCTGGACAGGTCTGTAGTCCGTACTCCCTGGCTTATTCACCGGCAGTAAGGGGGTGTTCTAAGGGAATTGGCACCACTTGAGAATTCCAGCATCCATGAGCCGTCGAATGTGGGGAGTGATCCCCCACCAAGGCTCCTGGCTCATAGAGTATTGCCTCGCCCTCACAGGAGTCGCCTCAGCTTTTAGTTCAATGACGACTGGATGTCTCTGTTTAGCCAGTCCCATTCCTGCTGTTTCTGCCCATGCCAACAGGTATTTGTGGACCCATGGTTGTATATCTGGTGCTATAACCTCTGAGGGCTTAGGCACAAAAAGTCTGTATTCATCTTTTAAAGCTAGAGACAAGACATGTATCGGCTGTCCAAGTCCATCCATGACTGACATTCCCCCAGGGTCAAAATGGATCTGAGCATTAAATTTAGTCAACAAGTCCCGTCCAAATAGAGGGACTGGGCATTCTGGTATCACCAAAAATGAATGGGACACCTGGTGGGTCCCCAGATTTACTTTCCATTCCGTGGTCCAACATCTTTTTGTCTCCATGGCTCCCTGCACCAAGCTGGTTTTCTTAGACACTGGTCCCAGTTTTTTATTTAAAACAGAGTGTTGGGTGCCAGTGTCCACCATGAAGCCAATGGGTTTCCCCTTCACATGTATGGTTGCCCAGGACTTGGGGAGGGGTGCTGAGTCTTGACTCCCCTAGTCACTGTCTTCCCCGGCATATAGATCTCAAGTTCCAGGGGAAATTCTCTCTCTCTGGGTTGTTACTCTCTTTGGGTCCCTCTTAGGGCACTCATTTTTCCCGTGCCCCCATTCTTTGCAGTAAGCACATTGATCTTTCTTTAGGGCCTGCCTTTTCGGTCTCTCTTTTTCTCCCATCTGGGGGTCTCAAGGCTCCCTCAATTCTGTTCCAGCCTTCACCCCTGCAAAAAGAATCTTGGCCAGCTCTCTCTGGTTCTTCCAGTTTTCCTTCGCCCTATGTTCCCTATCTTCTTTTCTTGTCTTCTCAGCTAGTTCCCTTTCCTCCCAACGAAGTCGTTCCTCCCTTTCTTCTGGGGTCTCCCTATTATTAAATACCTTTTCAACTGCTTTCAGTAAGTCTTGTATTGTCTGTTCTCCTAACCCTCTATCTTTTGTAATCTCCTCCTAATATCTGGGGCTGCCTGATTCACAAACGCTAGTAGAACTGCAGCGCGTGATTCCTCAGCCTGGGAGTCCATAGGTGTATATTGCCTAAAGGCTTCCATTAGCCTTTCTAGGAAGGCTGACAGGCTCTCAGTGGGCTCTTGCCTTACTAAATTTACCTTCACCAAATTTGTCGGCTTCCTAGCTGCGGCCCGCAGGCCAGCCATTAGAGTCTGGCGGTACACTCAGAGATGCTCCGTATCTTCCACTCACTCAAAATCCCAGTTAGGCCGCAACAGAGGAAATCCCTCGTCCATGACATGAGGCTGGGCGGTTGGTCTCCCATCGACCCCCGGGACCCGTTTCTGCCCCTCTGCCAGGATTTGCTCCCATTCTTCCGTGGTGAAGAGCACCTGGAACAGCTGCTGACAATCATCCCAGGTGGGGTTATGAGTGAACAAAATGGAATCTAAGAGGTCAATGAGGCCTTGGGGTTTCTCAAAAAAAGGAGGATTTGGGGTTTTCCAATTATACAGATCACTCATGGAAAAGGGCCAGTACTGATAGGTTTGCTCTCTGTCCCTATTAGCCTCGATAGATTCCACCTCCGTCCCAGGTTAGCTGGTCCCACTCGGACGGGGAGTGCCTGTACAGTAGATGAAGGTAACTCTGGGTCCCCATGATCCTGCTCACCCCAATTTCCTCTATTTCTTCTCCGGGGTCAGGGTTCCCTTATCCTTTCTGATTCATCAGGGAGGGGGGCTCCTCCCCCCAGGGGAACCTGCAACGGAGGAGGGGCATATGGTGGGGGCCTAATTTCCATCTCCAAGTCAATCAGGTTCGGGTACAAGGATTCCTGAAAGACCGGTTTTGGGCCCTTGTTCTTCTCGGCTTCCTCTGGGGGAGTGGGGGTTTCCATAACCAGGGCTTGTACATTAGGAGAATCAGGGAGTTTGTGAACAAAAGGTTTTAACCATTTGGGCGGATCTTCTACTAGATCTTGCCAGACCATAACTTATGGGACTTGGCCTGGTGGCCCCAGGGATCAGGAGCCATAATCTTTTCTTTCACTGCCCGAATAATAGAAGGTTGAAAAGTTCCCTCTGGAGGCCATCAAACTTGGAAGGCGGGCCACTCTGCAGAGCAAAAGGTTATTAATTTACTCTTTGTAACCAATAGCGACAGATCATACACTCTAGCCCTGACATCTGAGAAATGATCAATCATGAGAGAGTGGGGTAGATTCTCCTTGCCCCATAGCGAGAGTCAGAAGAAGGTCACCGAGAATTACCACCAAAAAATCCTATCGGGAGTGGTGGTGGCCAGGAGGTTGGGCTTGTGGTATGCTTCGTGGAACTATTTGAGTGCCTTAGTCGCTGCACGGAAGTTTTCTTGTTGGGGGCGGGCACCCTAAGGGTTTCTAGACCATTCCGTGACCCCCTTATCCTTTCACAGGAGTCTTCCAGTGGCAGGCACCCTATCGGCTCTTAAGTGCCTGTCCCGTGCCCACACAGACGGGTTTTTATTTGGCCAGATTCTCGGTTTAGAATATGAGAAAAAAGAAAAGAGTTTCACCCTCTCAGGCTCCCGTTACTGGGGCTGACTTGTTGGGAGGCCTTCAGAATCCGCCAGAGAGTAGCCCTGGCCGGGACTCGTCATTTGCCCCGACAACTGTCTGCCTGTTCACTGAAACTCTCAGAAACAGAAATGAGGTTCCAAGGCTTTATAGGAGGAAGTAGACAACAACATACCAGACAAGACAGGACACAATGCCGGCAGTTATACAGACACAAAAGGGTCTAGAAAAACACATAGACAGACACACATCAGCTGACAACACAGAACTGGGGGGTGGAACCCCCTGAGCCTCCCTATCCTCTGGAACAAGGGTCACCTTACCGAATGCCGTCCACCATTCCCCAGATTTGGGCTTAGGAGAGGAGGTATCCTTCCCACAGAGCCGGATGCCTTCCAGCATGCTCGCTGGCCTCGACCTTACGCCGGCCAGAACGGCCAATCCATTCCCTCATGGAAAGCTTTCCCTCACGCCAGACACCTTCCTGCCTTCTAGAAGGGCCTCAGATTTACACTGGACTTTCCAGACCTGCCTGAGCACTGGTGCTATTACCTGTCCTTTTCCCCTTTGTTCCAAAGAGTGTTCTTCCCCAGTCAAGGTATCCTGGACGAGCCCCCAAATGTTCTGCCCGTAATCCGAATCCCGGATCAGGAAAGAAGACTCCTCGAGACAATGCAACTTGCAATAAGGGAATTTATTACTGACTCGAGCCAGGGCCTCCCGCCCTCACCAAGGGTGTGAGGACAAAAAGGCCCCGAGCCCCAGTTCTCTCGGGTATTTATTGGGTACAATTATTAGTTGGGGCAAGCGGATTGGTTACACAGTTGCAAGGCAATTTTTGTTGGCCCAGTCCTTCGTGGGCTTTCAGCTTTCCCATGATAGGTTCCCTCTTTCTTGCTAGGCACATGTTGATTGGCTGGCTCCAGGTGGCCTGATAATTATGTTACCCCGGGAAACCAGGCCTACTCCTAATCTAGGCTGCCTGTCATGGCATTAGCTGTGACAGCCTCACAATTTCTAAAGTATAATTATTCTTAATAGAGTTTATATAAAAGCTCATATCTCTTTTGCATTTTCTTTGAAGTTTTTTCCCCCTAGAGTTACTTTCCTGGTTGACAAACTTGTAACAAATATAACATATATTTACCTTATAATAAACCTAGGCACAATGAAAATACTATGCTTAATGACTCTTAGACATATCTATATTAGATTAGCCAGCAAAGATTAATAGTAGATATTTAATATTGAATAATTCCCAGTTCGTGTGAATCTGAAATTCATTTAGGTTAATTTCTCTTGTAGTTAGAATTCTCTGTTTGTAAGTGCTTACTTTGCTTTAGGCCAATTAAATTATAACTCATTTACAGATTCAGCTATTATTTAGAAAAAAAAAAAAAGGACTCACACTGAGACATACATAAATCCAGACAGACAGAGAGAAGAGAACTCATGGTTTTCTGCCTGTGACTTAAAACATCCCTTTGGAAAAAAAACAAAACAAAAATATCCCTTTGACCCTTTTTTTGTTTGTTTGGCTTGACGTTCCTATTTGTCCAAGGCTGAGTGAGGTCTCAGGCAAAGTGGGCAGTGTATTTCAAGGACTAGGAAAGGGTTAACTCCAAGCTTTTCCCTAGGCAGGCCTTTTAACAAGCTAGTTGGTTTTAAATGCATATGCACAAAGAAAGGGCTTGCAGTTTCTAAGGTAAAGAAAATTTCATTTTAACCAGTTTTCTCCAGAGTCTAAAGAATATCAGGGTCATCCTGTGTCAAAAAGCCATTATTCGTTTCTGTAGTCTTAGTTTTATAGCTAAAATATAGACAAAATAGTGCTTAAACTGACTCTGATATCAGGGGCATTTCAGCTGATAAAAATATTGGACTGTCCCTCTGGTAGGAAGAGAGATATTTGTCCCATGAGAGGAATCTGAAGGGTTAAATTTGCAGGAGTGGGGGAAGCTTGGTCCTTCCCAGCCCTGAGAAACAGGAGTAGTCAGAAGGGAATTCTTTAGGATGTTCAGGAGTGGGGGAAGCTTGGTCCTTCCCAGCCCTGAGAAACAGGAGTAGTCAGAAGGGAATTCTTTAGGATGTTCAGGAGTGGGGGAAGCTTGGTTCTCTCCCCACCTGAGGGATAAGCTTAGTTAGAAATAACTGAATATCAGTAATATTGCTCTTATAACTTTTGGCAAATATTAACAAACAGTCATTAAATGGCAGAGCTTTAACTTTATTTCAGCTTATGTACTTCAGATTATAACTAAAAAAATACAGATGGATTCAGAGACAAAGCTAAAAAAAAGGTGATAAAAGTTTCTGTAACTGTAAAGAATACTAAAGACAAGAAAAGTTTTAGTCACTCAGACATGTCTAATTTTTTGTGACCCCATGGACTCTAACTTGCCAGGTTCCTCTATCCAAGAAATTCCCAAGCAGGAATACTGGGGTGGGTAGTCATAGCTTCCACAGAAGTTCTTCAAAAAACTAACCAAAAAAGAAAAAAAAGAAGAAGAAGAAGGAGAAGAAGAAAAAACTGATCAAGTCATGTTAATATTTTCATACATACAGTCCAGTTCAGTTCAGTCACTCAGTCGTATCTGACTCTTTGTGACCCCATGGACCACAGCACGCCAGACCTCCCTGTCCATCACCACCTCACAGAGACTACTCAAACTCAGCTCACTGAGTACTGACATACACTCAAATGGGGTTGTATACTCATCAACAGTAAGAGAGAAAAAAATTCATGTCACTAAACTCAGTTGAGCATAGATTAGGACTAAGTAGATTCTTGTAAACATTTTGGAAAATACCAAACTGTGATGAGACTCTGTGATGTGAGCATGGAGTGTACTGGAAAAGATCGGACCTGGACTTGGGATGAAAACCCCCACTCCCCAAACCCAGCATCTCTGCTAAACACACCTGAGTGTTCATTTTCCAAAGCAGAAAGAAAGAAAGAAGACATGAAATTACTCCATTAATTGTGAGAGTTTAGGCACATCCCTTCCATTTTCCTTCCAAGAAACTTGTTCAAGTCAAATGGAGAAAAACAAATTCATAGCATGGGAATCTCACAGAAACACCTAAACCAGTGAACATGAGTCATGGGGCAAGAAGTACATGGAAGAATGCATTATCACTGCATGGGTATTTTGGAACTATTATGGAAACTATGATCTGAATCTATCATTTTAAAATCTTAATTTTGGGACTTCGTGATGATGCAGTGACTAAGTCCCTGAGCTCCCAATGCACGGAGCTCTGGTTCTTTCCCTCATCAGGAAACCAGATCCCATATGCTGTAGCTAAGAGTTTATATGTCACAACCAAAGAACCTGAAAACTACAAGGATGACTGAAGATCCTACCTGCCACAATGAAGGCCCAGGGCAGCCGAATAAATAAATATTTTTAAAAACTGTTTTATGCAAATTTCACTTCATATATGGCTTCCCTGGTCTGTAGCGTAATACTACATTTAAGTAGTTAGTCTCATTTATCGATATAGAGCAGTCTCTGCAACGTTTTTATTTCTGAAACTTTTCTGAAGAACTATGGACCACTGAGTTCACTGTATTTATAAGGACAATCTGTAACTCCTGCTCTAATGAGCTGAAACTGCATCCACATGTAAACTAATCACGAGATTTCCCCTACTTCACTGTGATCCTAACACCAGACCACACCCCAATGGGAGTCTCTGGTAGCAGTGCCTCCCCGTGTTGATCTCGCCCAAAGGGCATATAGTGAACAACTGAACGTCACTAATTCATGTTGAGAATTCATTAGTCTCTAGAGAAAGCAGGGATTCAGACAATGGATAACAGGCTCTGAGATACAGTGGAGAAGTTAGTCCAAAGAGCTGCTCATCACTATTATAAGAAAAAAAAAAAAAAATGAAAAACTAAGAAGTAGATAACAACAAACCACCCAAGGAGAAAACTTAGAATCAGAGAACGAAAGGTTTGCAGGTTCTCAGTCCAGGCATTTCAGAAGGAAAAGCAGCAGAACCCCAGACCTGGACAGGACATTTACCTGAGAAGCTGCCATTTCCTCTTCTTCCTGCTGCCCTGAGTCTTCTCTGAGGATGTTATGTCGCAAACTCACATCCACAGGTGAGAAAATACCTTCAAAGGCATCCACACAGCTCTTTCACCTGCAACTGCTGCAGTGAAAATGAACAAAAAAGGTTCTTGTTTCTCCTGCCCTTTTCTGAGCCTTTTTTGGGCTTCCTCTGTTCCTGATCGGTAGGCGGCAATCAAGACTAATCTGACATGTTAATCACATTCTGTGTTGGATGCTTACCTTTGGTGCATTCTCTTTGCAGACCACCCCTGAGAGTTCTCCTTTCTTCTTGCATTAGAGAGAGCAGGTCGCAGCACAATTCACGGGAGACAATGGACCTGACTACTGGGCTAGCTGACCCACATTATGAGGGTTTTTGAAACATGGCGGGTGAAGACCCGCATTTAGGAGCCCTGAGCTGCAGCCTCACACTCTGGACTCCTAAAACCTCTCCGGAACGAGGATTAGGGCGGGAATTTCTAGAAACAAAGGAAGTTGGGCTGATTGCCTGGGGAGGGGCTCTTTCTAGGATGGGTGTGGCCCTCCACTGCCTCTGCCTGTGCCCTTGGGGGAGGGGTGGTGGGGAATGCATGCTTGGTGGGAAGCACCTGCGGGCCTTGGGTTCCTGCAAAGCTTTGCTCTCAGAATTCTTTCCGAAGATGCCTTGCCTTTAGCGTGCGAAGGCCGACTCTTTGCCTACCCATGGACTGTAGCCCACCTGGCTCTTCTGCCACTGGGGATTCTCCAGGGAAGAATACTGGAATGGGTTGCCATGCCCTCCTCCAGGGGATCTTCCTGACCCAGGAATTGAACTCATATCTCTTGGTGTCTCCTGCATTGACAAATGGTTCTTTACCACTAGAGCCACTTTGGAAGCCACAGGATACCCTGAGTACTTAGTACAGTACTGCTGACCCTCTGCAGCCTGGGGACACAGGTTTCCACAAAATAATTTGAACTGTGACCACCTGTCTGAAGGTGAGGGCCTTCCAACTTCAGAGACCAGGAGGCTGGAAGTGTTTCCATTGTTGCAGAAAACAAAGCACCACACTCGGAGAGGTAGAATTCAGGTTTATTATGCCAGCAGGCCCAGAGAACTTAACACTCCAAACTCTGAGCTCCAAACAAAGAGGTTACAGAGTTTTCATACATGGACAGACATGATTAAGAGAGTTTGCAGGTTTGCAGGGGCCTCGGCAATTGCAAAGACGAGGACAAGGGTGAGTGAGATAAATCCTAGATCCTAGTACTGTGAGTCCCTACATTTTGAGACCTACGTGATCAAGACTTTGCAAAGAGCAAGCTGAATTACAGAGGCAGAAGTGAAAAAGGAATTCGTAGGGCCTGGACTCCATCTGAGGCCTGCCCGTGCTCATTGTGCTCGGCCACCTCTCCAGTGGGCTCTGAACTCTCTGCTTAGTGCCTGTGGGAACGACAATGGAAGGAGAAGACCCCTCCGGACAGGGGAACCTTGAAGATCCTACCCAGGTTACTCATCACCTAAGAGAAAACAGACACTAATCACCCCTGCCTCTGGACAGGTCATAAATTATTTCCGTATCTATCAGGATGTAATCACAGGCTTATCGATTATTAACTGGTTGTAACGTGACCACGGGCTTATTGATTATTAACTGTTTGGAATGTAACTGCGGGCTTATTGATTATTAACTGTTTGAACACATAATACGTGAGTGATGGGGTTATTGTAGTCGTATTTACCCTTCCTTTGTTTATGTAAGTTTCAAGGAATTTGGGGTGTTGGGTTTGGACGCGTACACATGAGGTATAAAAGATTTTCACAAATGCTGGGCAGGGTCCTTGGCTAAGAGGAGACTCTGCCTTGGGCCCGCCGGTGTAATAAACTGCACTCCACTATCTGTATTGTTCTTCTGAGTGAGTTTGTTTCCCGGAAAGCGTGGCTATAACATTTGGAGCGTTGGTTGGGAAACTCCTCACTTTGAGGAGACAGGTCTCATTTGAGGCCACCCCGAGGCTTTGTAGTTCGAATCTCCTAGGGGGGTGGGGGGAAGGCACCTCGCCCCTCTGGAAGGATTCTGTTTCTCAACGCCCGGACCTTTCACGTTAGCAGGTAGTGAGCAGCAGCTGGGGAACTGAGCGCTCAGGTGAGGAGGAGGAACCCACCCGGCAGTGTGGAAGAGAGGGCCTTATCACCCCCCTTGGAGGGACTAGAAGGGGCAGGGACCCACAGGAGCCTGGAATAGGTAGGCAGCAGCGATAGCTTGGTACACAGGTCGACGAGTCTGCTAGGGTTTAGGAAGGAAATTTGTGAAGGTCATTTAGGAGGTGTGTCCATGGCGTCTTGGGGAAAATTATTACCAAGCGATCACGAGGGGATTTTTAGGATAGGAAACTGGTCCTTGTATGCTCATATTCTTCCCTCCCCCAGGAGGTGTCCCATCTGCTGTGAAATTCTTGACCCCCTCGGAATTGTTAGGCTAGAAGGAGGGGTGATACAGAAGTGAGTATGAATTGGCTTTTCTGGAGATGGCTTGGGACATGGGATATGTAACCCATCTGTGTTTTCATCCGCACCTGATCATGCCCACCAAGGCAGAATGGACTTTAAGGGAGAAACAGTCTTAGACCATGTGATGTTCTAGTTCAGCTGTGCTGACTAGCAGGTGAAGACATGCAAATCCCCCTTCTCCCTCTGGGATCTGGCAGGTAAGGCTATTTTCACCCCAATTAGGAAGGAGGCAGAATGGCAATTTAAGTGTCATTGAGCGGAAATATCAGAAGTACATAGGGTACTGA